>JAMPIV010015675.1:0-565000 GCA_024509875.1 Oreohelix idahoensis
TATAGCTGATCTGATGGTTGGTCGTATACACGGCAGTAAGATTGTACTCCAGATGAGATTATAGAATGGGAGAAACATAACCTATGCACTGGAAACGCCGTGACGACTAGAGCGCAGACTCAACTCATGGAGAAAGTTGATGATAATAAAATGGATGCAGACAACCAAGAGGAATTTGTAGTCAATTCACCTATTGACAGGGAAACATTTGCAACCAAACAAAAAGAGGATAAATCTTTAAAAAAAAATTTTAAGCTGGTTGATAAAGTTGACAATCTATCCTCAGGTAATAATAACAAACATTGTTTTGTTATTAAAAATGACATATTGATTAGATGTTTTAATGACAAATCACAAATGAAACAACAAGTTATGGTCCCATATACTTTTAGACGGTACATTCTTCAACATGCACATGACTCACATTGTGCTGGACATATGGGATATACTCGAACACGATCTCGAGTACTGTCTTCATTCTTTTGGCCAGGAGTGTCAAGAGATATCTCGCAGTATGTACGTTCCTGTACTACATGCCAAGAAGTGAAAGCACGTGGAGCTTTTCACACGGCGCCTATTCAGGCTTGCGATATCTCAGTAAGACCGTTTGACAAGATGGCAATAGATATTATTGGTCCATTGCTACCATCGGCCAGAGGACATAGATTCGTCCTTACGTGCATTGATTTGTGCACACGATGGCCAGAAGCCATCCCATTAAAGACCACCACTACCACAGATGTAGCTGATGCACTACATCTCATCTTTTCTAGAATAGGGTTTCCTAGAAAACTTTTATCAGACCATGGGTCACAGTTTATATCTGACACCATGAAGGAAGTCATGAAAACTTGGAACATTGATAGGAATTTAAGTAGTATTTATCATCCGATGAGTAATGGTGCGGTTGAAAGACTTAACCGTACACTTAAACAACTACTACATAAGGTTACTGCTAAGCACCCTCATGACTGGGACAGAGCACTCCCAGCTGTTCTATTTGCTTATCGGGAGGTACCGCATGAACAAACTGGCTTCTCTCCCTTTGAATTAGTTTTTGTGCTCCCCAAGAGGTCCTATGGGACTAATAAAAGACTTATTAATTGACGCGGAGATGACTCAGGACACTCAGTCATCTTACGAGTACGTGATTAATCTTCGGAAGAACATTATTGAGTCTTGCCAGTTGGCAACAGCTTCTTCTGAGGCTGCAAAAGCTAAGGCTCGATCTCTACAAAATAGGTCTCGACGATTACGCCAATTATTCCCAGGCGACGAGGCTTATGTGTTACTTCCTCACAATAACAATAAATTATTGATATCTTGGAATGGTCCTTACAAAGTCATTGATAAAATTTCCGACGTTGATTACGTCTTAGATATCAAGGGACACAAAAAGATATTTCATATTAACATGCTCAAGCAATTTCATACACGTCCTGAACACTTACAGTCAATTTTTCATGAACTAGATGACAACACAGTATCTACTTGTTATTATGCTAACTTATCTGTCATCCAGGAAGAATCTTCTTTTCCTGAGGTACAGTTACCGTTACCGGTACCAGTAGTTCACCTACTGAATCTTGGCGGGATGTAACCATCTCTTCAACGGTTACACCGCAACAGCGTCTACAGATTGCTAATCTATTACAATCTTATCCAGATGTATTGACCGACGTCCCGGGTCGCACATCGGCTATCAGTCATGACATTACTCTCAATGATGATACACCTATTCGTGTACATCCCTATTCTGTTCCTTTACATTTCCTTGCTAAAACTACTAAGGAACTTGAACAGATGTTGTCTCTGGGAATCATTGAGACTAGTAATTCGCCATTCTCTTCTCCATTAGTGATTGTCCGGAAGAAGGACAATAACATCAGACTATGTGTTGATTATAGAAAATTAAATGCTAAGACTATAGTTGACAGCGAACCACATCCACTTATCGACGACTTACTGCCACGGCTATCCAACGCAACTATATTTAGTAAGATAGACTTAACTAAAGGTTATTGGCAGATACCACTGACCGAAAAGGCTAAGTACTACACCGCATTTTCCAC
The DNA here is from genome assembly GCA_024509875.1 of Oreohelix idahoensis. Lineage (NCBI taxonomy): Eukaryota > Metazoa > Mollusca > Gastropoda > Stylommatophora > Oreohelicidae > Oreohelix > Oreohelix idahoensis. The sequence continues at coordinate 2,073 of JAMPIV010015675.1, forward strand.
TCCACAAGGTCTATACCAGTGGAATGTGATGCCTTTTGGGCTTGTTAATGCGCCAGCTACCTTCATTCGCCTGATGCGACAAATTTTATCAGGTAGACCAGACGTTATTACATATATTGACGACATATGCTTGTTTAGTTCGTCGTTTGAGGAACATGTTTCGGGACTTAGATATGTTTTCGACACTCTAAGGAATTATCATCTAACTGCTAAACCTACAAAGGTGCAAATTGCGTGTAATGAGATAACCTTTTTGGGACATATCATTGGATCGGGATATATCCGAACGTTACCTAGTACAGTCTCCAAAATTCTAAACATAGCAGTTCCTCAGACGAAGAAACAGGTCAGGAGTTTGTTAGGACTTGTTCAATATTACAGTAGATTCATACCAAACTTGTCATCCATCACGGCTGTATTGTCTTCATTGTTAAAAAAAGACATGCCGGTGAAGGTGACATGGACTGGTACATGCAATGAAACTTTCAACAAAATTATAAATTTGTTCTCGCATGAACAAATTTTAAGACTTCCCGATGCTTCCAAAAGATTTTTCTTACGAACAGATGCTAGTAACTACGGCATTGGTGCATGCCTGCTCCAGAACCATGATGGCATTCTACATCCTACCTTATACATTTCAAGAAAGCTAAAGCCTGCAGAAACAAAGTATTCAACAGTCGACAAGGAACTTTTATCTGTGATATGGGCAATAACTAAACTCGAAAAGTTCCTGCTTGGTGCTCCCTTCACCATACAGACGGACCAACGTGCTGTAGCATCCTTGCGTCGATCTAATCATAAAAGCCAGAAACTCGCCAGATATTCAATCATCCTACAGCCATTTGAATTCTCCATTGAACATATTCCTGGCACTGAAAACATTGTGGCTGATGCGTTGTCACGTAATCCTATTGACGACGAATAATCAACATTAACATTCCTAAAACATATCAACTATAAAGGAACTAACCTTGCCTTCAATTTAAACTTTATAAACACTATATGCATCACAGAATTGAACTAAAGACAATCAAGGTATACATATTGACATTCAAACTTCGTCTAACGTCCATACACGATATATGAATATTCGTTGAACAATCATGGAACAATATCTGACGACAAGTCGAACTTATTATCCTATGTGCACTTAATTCTTGGATGCTGGGATAAATGACATTTCTTTCCAACGTAAACGTTTGAACATTTTTGCCTAAAAGAATTCATCAGGATCAAGACTACGGATGGATCATCATATCCTATACTAATTAATTAGTTAACTTAACTTCTTAATTGAATTATTATCAATAAAATGAAATGTGAGAAAAAAATGAAATGAAGAGAACAAAAAAAAAAAAAAAGAGAACGAAATATAAAAAGAAGAAATTATGAAAAGAGAAAATAAATCTCACACAAGTATTAGATTAATATTTTTTTTAATGTACCTATACATTATTTAGTTAGTTAAATTAGATAGTTATTATTCACTAACACTTAACACACACAATTAAGTTAAACTTATATTCGAATTTCTTTCTATTTCTTCTCACTTATTTTGTTTTTTTTTCTTCTCTCATAACATCGCGTTACATTAGAATCTTAATAATTTATCTCTTAGTTTAATTCATTAATTTAATTTTAATTAGTCAAATTAATTCCTATATGACATACTAATACGACAGACCTTACTTTCATTTAATTCTATCATTCACTATTAACATTGGACATTTTATTTAGTTGATATAATAATATGTATAATTGATATATCATGTGATTAATGTTAGATGACTATGACAAATAGTTGGTTGACATGACCGCGACACGGTTCTACTCAGAACATCGTCGGCCATATGTCACAATTGTGTTAAATTTTTTTTGAAAAATTGTTAAGTCGGATAGATCTTGAAAAAAAATCTATCGATTTTTTTTTTCCCCGGTGTACAGGGAATTGTTACGGTATATGATATTAACGCCGTCTGCTAAAGGTTATCAGACGTGCAATTGTAAAAGGTTAAGGCATTTAATATATTGCGATAGATGTTTCAATTACTGAACGCTCCATACACGATCGATCATGACGTGTATAGCGTTGTTTAGGACACAGTCGGTAACTAAGAAACGCTACCCTTTGTTACTTGACCGCCAAGCTGAATAGCTGCGTTTTTTCTAACCTTCCAATTCAATGGCATGATATAGCCATTTATATATGCATTTTTTGATGGACCAGGGTCAGTCCTAGAACTCTATATGAGAGGGAAATTATGGAGGTTAGTATTTAACTAGAATTCTCAGAAGGAGAAGAATAATCGTCAAATTCATATGAAATATTCAGACTCGCAGTCTCACTGTCGGCAGGTAGCCATGTCTAGCTGCGCGTGCATATAGCTGTGATGTTCTGACGACAATACTGCATTGTATCCTTAAACGGACATTGACACATAAACCAGCAGTCTACGTTATTGATTAATTTATGCATGACTTATATGGACTTATGCTCTACTCCTATTGAAATGATCATCCTGTGTGTACAACTGTGGATTAAATGTACGGACTCAATGAAATGACTTATCAAATCAATCGTATTCCAAGGTTCAATTATTGTTCGGAATCTTCCACCCCCGCATTCGCTTAATCTTCCATCGAAGGCACGATGCACTATCACTGAACAAAAAAAACTAACACATCAATGAAAAAACAATGGCCAGAAATTTATAATTGTTTTATTCATATCACATGGAACATTGTTCAGAGCAAACCACCACGCAACAATAACGTATATGCACAGGGGTTGACCAACACAATAACTTAAGGTTTATTAAGTTTATTTATCACTAGAACTTTACAACATAAATCATATACATCAATAGATCATGGTTTACAGACAAAATGAAAATTAATCAAATAGGTTTTCCCCCTCTGGTAAAGGAAAAGAAAAAGAAGCTCTCAACAGAGGTTAATTAACCCGAAAGATCAAAAGTTAACAATAAGTGTATGGAATAGTCATTAAAGAAACAAAGAACAAGTTCCAAATTAATATATCCCGTAAGTACTCAGGTTAATGAGAACAAAAGAAAAGATTTGTATGATAGGGGTGACAACAGAAAATTATGTTACTCTCTTACAGTTCATTCAATCCTTCATACTTGTGGCCACATTCATATTCGCTTACCCAATAGTTGTCGCAGGCATTCCGTGGAAATAAACACTAATAAGTAATATTGCTACTCAATGTCATATTAAGTTTTGCCAAATCCAGCCCCAGACTCGCCGTAGTTGCGGACTGCAAATTGCACGGGAGTCGCTGGAGTTCGTGATTTAATATTTCCTGGATATCTACGATATCTCTGCCTTCAGTTGGTTGGAGTAAGGTTCATACGTGGTGATCGCCGATATAGGATGAATAATACATATATATTCTGGGTTGTCTAGCCTCTGGTTGTTGAGACACTATGTTAAGTTACACAAATGTTGCTGACAATATATGTTACCACCGCTGGCTGATGAGATTGATATAAATGAAATCTGGTAATAGTTCTGGTCCGGTTAATATTATAATTTAATGGTTCTATTCTGGTTTCTCTCATGAAATGAGGAAAAATGGACCGCACAGGCCACAGCAAGAAGCTCATCAATATTAAATATCCCTGGATGCTTATAGATTATAAGACTCTAAGAACGTAAGTTCATATGGCCATAAGACCGTTAGACCGCTAGTACGCAGGTTTTGACCAGCCTATATTTTAGGAAAGAAATATAAACATTTAACCATAATAACAATAATAGATCTAACACGTGTTAAGGTAAGACCTCTTCACCATTCCGTTATAAATTAGATTTACAACACGAATGTCTAGCTTATCCTATCGTTTTTAACGCGTGATATGAACACTAGTCATTTATAAAATTACATAAAAATGGATAGAAGTAAATAATATATACCGCCAGTAGACAGTTATTTAATGTAGGTACTAGTCAATTTAAAACATCTCTTACTGGGAAATAGCGAGTAATTGAATTTACTTTACAGCTGGAAAAATTTGCTATAAGTTATTTAATTATGCTATTAATTTAACACAGAAAATCCCAGTGAAATATAAATGAAAAACTTTAAACACACCAAATCACTTAAAGGCTAGTATATAAATTACCGCAACAGAGAAATGAAACACTCCACGAAATCGAATAATTCACTCTTGTACGAGAGATCTAGGATAACGAGCTAGTGAATTCAGAAAAATCTCTGAGCAACTGATAAAGACTATAGGAGAGACAGAGTATATATTCATAGATTCCGTTCTTTTCGCATTGAAATGCGAAGTCACAACCTACGTCCAGGGCCGGGTGAATTTGCCGTTCGATTCCTGAATGAAAGGATATTCTGCCACCTCTACCGACCGACGATGTCTAGCTTGTCTTTGATTATCTCCGCCTTGCCGAATATCAGCTACGTAAGTTAATTCCCCCTGAACATGTAACAATTCCAGGTACGTCTCAGACTGATCGCCCCTTGATTCTTCAAAAAAACTGTTAACGCCTGGCCTCTTGTTAACGCCTGGCCTGGCCCGCGTGTTTCCCTGATCAAAGAACGATTTCACCATAAGCGCACTACGCTCTGTTCCCTCCGTGCTTAATTGCCAAACGGCTCACGTGTTAATTGCGATAGAGAATCAGGCGTTCGCGTAGCAAAAAAATATAAACTTGATTGGGGGGGGGGGCGCAAAAGTGGACGATCACTGCTGCGACTATTTTCATATGTGACACCGTGAAATATTTTTGAAATCATCACACCCTATCTGCATGATTTGAAATGATTGGATCTTTCTGATTAGATTCATAACAACAATGCGTGTGAAGATAGGAAAATAGTCTGACCATTTCGCAGTTTTATTTTACTGTGAATTTCACGCTCGCAAAGACAACATCAGACCTCGCCAGAGTGAAGACTAGATTCATAATTCCTTTTTTTTTTAAACCGGACCTTTTATTGGAGAACCAAATAAGACGTACAAAGCACAGGAAATCTCTACATTTTAATAAGGAACACCGGGACTAGAAAACTGAAGAAACACACGGAGTCAGAGAGGGAATCTATTGTCAAATTAAAGACACCCCAGACGCATGTAAGAGACCGACTCGTCTCTTTTATTCATCTGAGCAACAAGTCTGTAGCTAATATTGGCGTAAGTTGTGATTTACATTTCATATTTTATTACTAACATGTGAACTAACATATATATGTATATATTACCATGTAAAGTTTAATGTGTGAAACTCGCTATTGCATGTCAAAGTCATTTGAGGCTGGCTATCTCAGCGTATAGAATAATGATTCATGAACCACCAGTGCACAGGCTGGTGATTGCTTTATTGATAGTTTTGTACAGAGAACTAAAAGCATAAAGTAGTTCCAGGTTCCCTATGGAGAAGGGAGGGAAAGATGAAAGAAATGATGTACATTCTAAGGTTAATACTTACATTTTCAAAGCAATGTAAATGTCCCTATAAACATAGCCACTTTAAAATTAATGTAAGTTTTCAAGCTTTAAACCAGTGTAAATGTCTATGTGAACATATTCATTTTAAAGTAATGGAAGTTTCAAACTTTTCAATCAGTGTAAAACATAAATGAAAACATATTCAATTTATATTGTGAACACTTTTCAATCAGCGGAGATGTATATGTAAACAGACTCTACCTGTATCATTAACCTTTTCATTTAAATATAAAGTAACTATGAAAGCTATTCTATTTAAATGTAAAGAAAGTTTTAATCTCTACACCACACGGTAGAAGGGGAACGACTAAGTAAGGGATTAAATTTAATTCTCATCGAGGGTAAAGTCTGAGTAATTGGGATGGTGGTATGGGATGATAGGAACCCATAACTGTGGGGTGGAAAACGCCATACTCAGAACAGTGTTTCGTTCTATTCTTTAACCTTACTTATTGGTGGTACCAGCAGAAAGTACTATCTCTGGAACAAGAAGGGAACCGTGGCCTAAGCTTTAAGACGAAGGACACCCGTGGTAGACTATCCTTGACGTTTCTGGGAAACGAGCTACCCCCGACAACCTTGATCAGAGACGAGCGCGAGCAGCGTGAAAAGAACCAACCCATAAGAAGGAGCAGAATCGTCATTGGCAGCTAAGTTCAAATATAAGTAAATAAATAAATTAAATAAATAAATAAATTAAATAAATAGTACCTATATGTAATTTTTGTGTCTTTGTCACTTGTTTGTGGCTGACGAAGGGTAAAACCCGAAACGTCCCTTGTCTCATGTGAACTGTTATTTGTGAAACTGATTCAATACCGTTTTATTAGTTTATAAACTTAAGTTCAAATATATGCTGCCACTTGAAGTTCTTGTAACATCTCACATTCCATAAAGACTGTGATTATAACTTTTCTTGATCCATAACTATTCAAATTATATTCCAACTGTTAAAACCTAAAGTGATTAATTAAATTTTGTTATTTGTAATGTTACAAATTTAACTTCGATTTAATCATTTTAAAGTTACTGCATGTTTGTCTCAGTCAAATTACTACACACACTCTAAACAGAGCTAAACTAGAATACTAGAATTCCACTGAGTAAATCAGGGGTGGGGGCTTAAACAAGCTGAAATTAAATAGTGCTTAAATCCTTCACAAAAGCGTCGGTAGAATTACAGAGTTAACATATTCAGTCAAAGCAGTATTGTTCTCGCTTATTCTGAATATCTTGTGAAGACTCCCTTTGTAATAGAAGTGTCATCCCCCTTCTATCTACATCTCTGCCAAGAGTAATCTTGTGCGAAGGTAGATACCTTTGAGGCCCATATTAGATACTCTTGTATCCTTCCCCACGCCAATATACCCTTGGTAACAATAAGTTCTAAACCTAGGGTGGGCAACCGTTTTGTCAATCGTCAAAAGGGGGAGGGGGTCATGTTCATGTACTTCGACGCATTACTAGATGCAAGTATTTCGGCCAATACTTGCCGATAGGAAAGTTATATTAGTGAGTGAGTCTGTAAATGTCTGGGTCGTTCACGGGTTTAATTCCGTAGTTATGTAGGTGTCGTGAGAATGACCTCAGCCAATGAAGCAATTTTTTTTTTGGGGGGGGGGGGGGGGGGTGCTAAATAGGCTGTATGTCCTTCCACGATTTACTTTCCCATCAAGGCAATGGCGCCGTCTTGATGGTCCTCGATTCGCTTACCGGTAAGTCTATCACTTATATTTATTTTCTGTTGTCTGGTGTCTTTCTTTCTGTCGTTATCGATCCCGCTGCGCGTGGGCTTTCGCCCTTCGATAACCTTCTTTCTGTCGTTATCGATCTAGCGGGACTTGGGCTTTCGCCCTCTGCTCCCATTCTTTCTGTCGTTATCGATTCCGCGGAACGTGGGCTTCCGCCCTTCGATCCCCTTCTTTCTGACGTTATCGATTAAACGGGGCTTGGGCTTTCGCCCTTTGGTCCCCTTCTTTCTGTCGTTATCGATCCCGCGGCGCGTGGGCTTTCGCCCTTTGATCCCCTTCTTTTTGACATCGATCCAGCGGGACTTTCGCCCTTCGGTCCCTTTCTTTCTGTCGTTATCGACTAAGCGGGGCTTTGGCTTTCGCCCTTCGGTCCCCTTCTTTCTGACGTTATCGATCCAGCGGGTATTTCGCCCTTCGGTCCCTTTCTTTCTGTCGTTATCGACTAAGCGGGGCTTTGGCTTTCGTTCTTCGGTCTTTTTCTTTCTGTCCAACCAGAGCCTGTTAATTATATACATGTATTTACTACTCACAGGCTTCACGTTTCCTTCATTGTTTACTCATGAAAATGTGACAAATTTCAGTTTGCCATAATTTGGCTCAAATATTCAGCCAACATTTCTACAAAGACAAAATTACTGTAAAATTTCGCAGTAAATTTGCTCATTTTTTCCTATTTAAAAAAAAAAAAATATTTCATCATTCGGGGCTGGAGCAGGTGTAACTAATCATCTAGACAAAATTTACACGTTTTGAATAAACTTGTTCAAACGGTGCGTTATTTGTTTTAAATTTTCGATTGAGTGAGGTGTAGTGAATTTTACTTCTCATTTACCACACATGTGGCTAACTTGAAAAATACATTGCCCACCTGTGTTCTCAACAATACTCAGCATATTGTTTAAAAGGTGAACACACATCCTTCAACACAAGTATATAATTTGTGGCATGTGTACAGGCAGCAAAAAATAAGTTTTAAGCAACAAAGCGGATAACCGGGAAACGGGGAATGTGGGAGAAAGAGCTGAAGCCAGGAAGACGTCTCTGAACACGCCACTGACATGTTCTATACATATATACCAGACCACAGTCTTTTACATTTGAACGTGCACCCTAATATAACCGACGGACACTGAACGGGACAGGCCTCGCCAAAATCTAGGGAAAACTCCTAAAAACTACATACGCATTTTGTCCATACACTATACTTATTCTTTTCAAATATGAAACATATGAGACCCAAAAAAACGTATACACATTTTACTTACATTTTACATGCACTGCACCGCACACATTCCATGATTATTCTATAAAGCAGGGTTTCTCAACCGGGGTTCCATGGAACCCTAGGATTCCGCGAGATGTCGCTAAGGGTTCCAAGAGAGATCATGACTGAAAAAAAAATTAACTTTTTTTTTTTTAACTTTGTGCGTCAGGCGATGTTAGCGCTCGCATTGGTGGGCAGTGGCCGAGCAGTGTGTAATAGGCTCGTGCTCTCTCTTGCACATACCATATTTCATTAGCATCTTGTAGATTAGAAATTTGTGATCAGATTTTTATGCACACTTGGCTACGGTAAAATAAAATTTAAACACAAATTAAGTAGGAAATGTAAAAAAGAAAAACTAAAGTGTATTCCACCTATACTATTGACTTGTATTAAAGTTGATATCCTTTGAGGGAAAGAGGGACTATACAGAGTTGGCTAATAAGTTGGCCAAAATAAACAGATTCGCTGAAAAAATCATTCCCTACTCAAAACAGCATTGACAATTTTCACTGGATTATTATATTTACAACTTTCTGATTATTCTAAGGTACCATGAGCTGTAGATATAATAAACTGTATGCAGGAAATGATTTCAAAAGTTCCTCCAGGGTAAAAAGATTGAGAAAGGCTGCTATACACTTATGCTATACGTGTTTTATATTGTTTGAGTTTTTTGTTTCGTATTACTGTATAAGTGAATGAATAGTTTAAAATTTAATCTACAAAAGCTACGTATTCATTTACTCACACATACACCATACTTAGACATTTAACTCCATGTAAGTGCATAACTGTATGCTATATGACTAGTAAACAAACAAAAAAAACTAGTCGGAGTCGGACTTTAAAATCTCAGGAGTCGGAACTATTTTTGGTCGACTCCACAACCCTGCCTGAGAATACCGCGCTTTTGTGCGTTTAAATGTCGGTGGGAGAGGGGTAGTCAGAAATGGTTCTAGCTTTAAATTTTTTGATATTTTCCCCTCCGTCCCTAAGAGATCTACCAAATCAACCCTTGTGATCTACCACCTGCAAAGTTGGAGGGGCAGAAAATTATATCAAAATAAGAATCCAAAAAAACAAGGGGAGCTTTTATTGCATTGTGAAATATATGGAGATCAAGAGAAATCAAATCCAACATTAAAAAAGGAATCTTCAACTCACATGTCAAGTCAGTCCTATTGTATGGCTCTGAAACATCGAGAAAAACAACAACCAAAAAGCTACAGACTTTCTTAAATGGGTGCTTGCGTAGTATAGGATTGAAATGGTATGACAGTCGCAAATGTGGAGCTGATGACAAGAACCAGACAAGTGGCAGTGGAACAAGAGATGAGAATCGCTGGTGATTGATAGGACACACACTGAGGAAACCTGCTGATAGCATTACAAGGCAGTCCTTGTTCTGGAACCCCAGGGAAAGAGCGGCAGGGGTAGACCGAAAAACACATGGAGAACAGAACTGGAGACAGAACTGAAACTGATGAGGACAACGTGGAAAGAACTTGAGCGGATGGCACGTGACAGGAGGACTTAGCATGTGTTTGTTTAAGGCCTGTGCTCCTTAGGGAGCTAGAGTGTATTGATTTATATACAGTACATGTTTTATAAAACATTAACCCTCCAGATTTCAAAAGACAGACATGCACATATTCAGTACATATTCTATTCACTACTGATATACTAATTCTATACACTGTATGTACATTTTACATAATTCTCTTCAGAATCTGCAGACACTCGGTGAAAAATAACATTACGTCTGGCTTTCCCGTAGTAAGTTCTGCACACGTGGAGATTTATAGACCCAACAACAACTGACTGACTGACTGCCAGCGAATGGTGACAAACTGCACCCCTAAAGCAGTGGTTCTCAACCAGGGATACGCGAACCCCAGGGGCACCTCGAGAAATACTACCAGGTACCTCGGGATTTGCATTTAAAGTGACGATCTTTATGTGCTTGGCTTTTTAGTAAGATACGAGTAAGTAACTCGCCAAAACATGACGAGAAATAATTACGGTGTGCAGGTTCTGATGATGGCAATGATTCTCCTGTTGTCCTTACATTTCTTTTCATTCCATCTGAACGTCATTGGATCTTTGTTGTCAAACTTATCACAACTTAACATCAATGGCCAATGTAATCATTTTTTTTTTTTAAGTTGAGAGTCTGAGAGTTCTTCTAACAGCAAAAATAAAAAATGATGAACAATAAAAATACAAAATAATAGGACTCTTAAGGCAACTGCAACCTCATCATCATCTTTCACTCCCTATGGAGAGCCACTACTGTAGCTCACTCCTTTACAGGAAGCTTGCACCCAGGGCTGGATTAACCATTAAGCAAAATAAGCACGTGCTTAGGGCACCAAGGGAAGGTGGGCACTCACAGAATTTTCCGACTAGCTATCATGCCCTTAACTCTCATCTCTTTCACTGCCACAGTCGTCTTCAGTCGGATTTTTTGTAATTTTTCAATATCTGCCGTGTTCGACTTTAATTCGAATTTAATTTTTTTTAAACCCAGAAAAAACGTATTTTTTGGTATGGTGAGTGACTGAAAGTGTCAGACGTAGACCTAGAGTTCAGTATGTTTGCCTGTCTTACCAACGTTTTTCTGCATGAATTTCAGTGGAGTCTGGCCAGGAAGAAAATTGAATTTTTAGTCTCTACAGCATTTATTGATTCTTAATGTTTTGTCATGACAAGGCTGAATGTGATCTGGAAAAGTAACATCAGTTTTCCTGTGAAGATCAAATTATACAAATCACTCGTATTATCTATTCTCTTGTATGGGTGTGAGGGCTGGACACTCACTGCAGATATGGAGCGAAGGATTCAGGCTTTCGAGCATAAATGTTATAGAAGAATTTTGCGCATTTGCTATAAAGAGCACAAAACAAATGTCTATGTTAGAGAGAAGATAAACACCTATGCAGGCCATCAAGAACCACTTTTGTCAGTAGTGAAACGTCGAAAGCTTGCCTGGTTTGGGCATGTAACTCGTCATGACTCCCTTTCGAAAACGATCCTCCAGGGAACAGTCGAAGGTAAACGGAGAAGAGGAAGGCAAAGAAAATCCTGGGCTGATAACATCAAAGAATGGGCAGGACACGGTTTTTCCACACTTGTACGCATTGCTAAGGATAGAGAGCAGTGGAGGACCCTGTCTGCTGATACTTCCACCATGGCACCCCTACGACCCATGACGGGTTACGGGTTGAGATGAGATTAATGTTTTGTCAGTTAAGCAATGGAAGCGCAAGGGGGTGGGAGCACCATTGGGGGGGTGGGAGGGCTGTGCTTAGGGCATCAGTTGGCCTTAATGCGGTCCTGCTTGCACCAATCATTCACATGCTCCTGCAACAGTGGTTTCTGTAGCAATTCGTTTTACATGATGAGGTTGCCAGCTCCATGTACCTCATATTATTGGCCCTGTACGACATGTCTGAGGAAGCAGTACTCGTATTCTCTCCTTGTCTTATAAAAGGCCCCGGGAACTGCCACCTTGTGAGCACAGCTAATGAAGACTCTCCAAAATAGATACTAGTGACAAGCAACTGTTCCAGTTCTTTGCTCCACATGGGATGAACATGCTGTTTATGATAACGCAGAACCATTCACTGCAAACGCAAAAATCACCCGTTTGTTACCGGGGCCCAAAAGGGGCACAAAGAACAGTGTGACGTGTAATGGAAAAACAGTCTACAGTAATCTGACAGCCTATTGTAACCTCCTAGCTGCTCTGTGATTTGCTAGCTAAAAACATGCATTATACTGTCTGTCTTCACTTACACAGCTACTCTTTCGTCACGCCTCTTTTCTTTTAACACGAGCTAACACAGTGTTTAAAAACTTCGTGACTTGTCAGTCATAACAGGAAAGCAAAGGTTTGTTTACCTCGTCCACTCACGCGAGCTTCATCTGTCAATCATAATACCTCTCAGACAGACAGCACGCAAGAGAGTCGAAACACAGACCCTTTTGAAGTTTTACTCAGGGAAAGTTTATAATCCCCTGTGCTCTTTGATCTCAAGACACGGGCATTTTAAAGAGTAACCCGTTAGCCGTAAGTAAAGCCTCTGATGTCGGTCAACAGCGCCAGATGAGATATTCTGGTAGCCGAATCGTAAGCTTTCATCTTAAGAGCTAATTTCTGAAAATCTTCGTTCTCACAGTAGCGTGAAATTAACAACATTAGAGATCAGAGCAATTTAATGATATATATATACTGATGTTTTCTTAACCCAACTATCAGAAGTCAGTCAGAATTTTGAATATTCTAGCGCGCAGTCCTAGATCCGATTCTTGTGGATATGGTGTATTGATTTGTGGAGAGTTTTCATTCTGAATTTTCCGGTAAAAGGATAATAGTGCTAATGATTAAAAAAGTGATAGCTTAACATTTATTCTTTACTTAGATTTTTCTCGCTAGTAAAACGAGTGAAATAAAGTAACGCACAGCGATTTCATACTAGATATTCATTTAAAATGTTAAATCACGCCACCCGCTACCCACATACCTTAGACGGTAATTAGGTTAACAGTGTAGGCAGACGCGACACTTAATCTCTACAGGAGAGAGATAAACCCGACGGTTTAGCTGACCGGACTTATAGGCATTAAAGCGACTGATAGTGGGAGTATAGAAATACACGTTATATTTCATTGTGTATATTTGTTATTATAGTGTCTATTATTTAAATACCATACGACAAAACTAACGGACGCCGACAATTTAATAGCTATTTAATGACAGGCGATCATTGTTCAGGGAGCGCGATGGAGAAATTAAATAATAATTAACATTGTATGCTGACCGCCGGTGCGAGCAGGGGCGGGCGAGTTAAAATAACCCAGCCCGACCGAACCCAGCACCAGCGACATCTGCTAGCATGTAGGCGTAAGGAAACACCGTGTGTCTTTTAAACCTAGTCAGGACTGATGCAGTGGAGAAGAGATCGTCTTGTCCCAGTCTGTGTGTATATAGAGTAGTATAATTTTTTTCATAAATGTTTCTTGCATTCTTCGCAGACCTGATCACAAGGGCGTCCAGTGGTCTGTTTGTTACTTTTCTCCTGTACTTGGCTTGTGCATTACCAATTTCATTTAAAAACGTTCACTCGCCAAATGGTATCTGAGAACAATAAAATTTAACCACTGGACTTACGAAATCCAGATTTATATTTTTACCAGCCACAGTGGTACATAGAACATTATTTTCGTTCCCGATTACTGACAGTCGTAATTCCAGTGGAGTGTCTCCCTAGATACATACGCTGTGCAGAATCGGCGCTCTAACACAGAGTTGGCCGATAGAAGAACCATCATCATCACCTGTAACAATTTTTGTAGCAACCAGATGTTTCCCAATACTGGAAGTATTTTCCCCGTGAAAGGGTGAACCTCAAGAACTCTCACAGTTTTCACTATTTGTAGTAACACTTATATCCAGGAGAAGCACCATATTAGGCGTTCACCTCACTAGTTAGTTCTGGGGATGAACTGGGGCCAATTTGGATCTGCAATAACTAGCGTGACAGAATATTAAGTGAAATAGATAATATATTCATGGACTAATTCTATTACCATGGGATATTACAGACCTACCATACCAGGCAATTAGGTAAGAGTGTGAGAGTGGCCACTGTTTGAGAGAGTGTGCGAGTATTTTCCTTGTTTGCTGGAAACTATCCATATATCTGATTTGTCTAAATTTTGTTTACTTTACTGGGTCTCATAGAGTATCAATACTGTTCATTCTGTAACAGAGAGCTAACCTTCAACCTTTGGGTTAATAATTTTGGGTTTTGTTTCTCCATTCGGGGAGGGTGCACTTTTCTGCTTTATTTCATATGCATGTAAATGACTTTTATCTTTTCCTTTAGATATTTTGATGTTGTCTAGTTTAAATGATAATAAACTACAAAGAAACTTACCTTTGTGTGTTGGTCAGACCCATACCCATTTATCCTTAGTTTTTCATGTTTGTTGTCACATAGCTATGTGTGTGTAGAGTAACTTATCTATTCTTGATAGGGAGGCAAAGGCTGTCAGGTAATAAAAGTACAGTCGTGCGGATAGGCTGGAGGAGATAACCTAATCACTCCAGAAACATATCTTCCCCTCAATCTACCAACTGTGAAATCTATTTTCTATACCTTTTCTCACGTATCTGTCGACATCCACTCTACTTAGATGGGCCAAATAAAATAATTTACCTTCCGTACGACAAGCAGTAACACTGTACCCTACCAAGCATGTCGTAAAAAGCGACTAAGGACGGCTGGTTAATCCATCCTGTAAAAAAACTTGTTTCTACAAAAACTTTAACAATATAGATAAGTCAAATACAGAATATAAATCAACTCAGCCGTCCAAGACAGAAGAATGCCCTCTGGAAAGGAGGCGCATTAAACAACCCAGAGAAGGTCGAAAGGAGTCTCGGTTGCCGACTCACATTTTTTATTCGTATAGGAAAATCTTTAGGATTGGCATCTGGATTCCCCATGGACAGAGAGGCAGAGGTAGACCAAAACATATGGAGAAGAAAACTGGAGTGAAAATGATGAGGAATGAAGCTGATGGCACGTGACAAGAGGAATTGGCATGTGTTTGCTGAAGGCCTATGCTCCTTGGGGAGCTGAAGGGTACTGATTGATTAATTGAAATTCAAATATGCCCACGAAAAAGACAAAGATACGCCCATAAGCATGAGAAAGAATCTCATTGAAGAATAATGTTAATTTCTAATGATTATTCTCAATGTTTGGACCAACTTCTGTCTAAATCTTCATTCTAGAGCCCTGTTTACAGTTAATTCTATGAATATGAATTGATCTGCAATGCAACTATCATTCGACCTGATTTTGTTGACAAAGAGACACATTTAAGTTATGAAAAAAAAATGTAGTGTGGGCAGCAGCTGTGCTTCATGCAGAAATTAACAACAACGTCAAGCTCAGACTTGTGGAGGAAAACCAGACAGCAACAAAAAGCCAGAGATGAAGAAAAGTTGCAACAAATGGAAGATATCCACAAGAAACAAACCAAATAATATAACCAGGCATGACCCTGACTGGAAGCCACAAAGAAAGAGAATAATCGACAAGCCAATAAAAACCTGCAGATAAAATGGCAGGACAGTATACCAAAGCAACAAGAACAACATCCTGCTGACAAACTCATCATATAAGACAAACTGCCATAGACACCACAGTGGCATAGTTTTCTTGTCACATCATGTTCCTATGCGTTGGTGTAGCTGGCACGTCCTTTTTAGGGCAAGTCCTTTTCAGGGCTTCAGGCTAGCAGATAGATAATGTTATTCCTTTTCAGGCTAGCAGTCCTTTTCAGGGCTTTTTCATGCTAGCTGATAGATACTAGTAGTCCTTTTCAGGGCTTGGAATTTATCAACATATCGCTTCAGCTAACAGAGTTCACTTATTTTTGAATGGCAAATTGCGCTCTGATATAACCAAATAGGTTGAAAGGAACGCGCCTAGTGGCAGGAGCATGTGAATTCTCAATGCAGGCTTTTTTAACCTTGTTTAATTAATCAAGATGGTGGGCCCAAATTAGCAGTGAAGCATTAGCTGCAGCAACGCTGTGTAAATATCAGGCGTCTCTGAGAAAACTAAGACAGAATATGACTACTGGGGGTCTGCTACAGTGATGGCACCATACTTCATAGGGAGCGACAAAGTGAAATGATGATCAGCATGATGTTCCATGGAGAATAAGAAGAATAATGATGAAAAATAATGATGTGGATCTTTTAGATTCGTTGACCCACTGCTT
This sequence comes from Oreohelix idahoensis, assembly GCA_024509875.1. Classification (NCBI taxonomy): domain Eukaryota; kingdom Metazoa; phylum Mollusca; class Gastropoda; order Stylommatophora; family Oreohelicidae; genus Oreohelix; species Oreohelix idahoensis. The sequence goes on from JAMPIV010015675.1 coordinate 18,392, forward strand.
CTGAAACTTTGACCAGAAGTTAGCAAACGTTAATGGCAAAGTTGATGAGAAATGATGCCATCAGAAAAATACATCAGATACACAGAGAAACTGAAAATATAGTGGTATGGCCATCTCTTGAGAGCAGGACCCAATCAATTATCACTATGCCCTTACAACATCAGAAGATCTGGTTTCAGAGCAAGAGGAAGACCAAAGTGTAGATGAACAGACAATAATATAGAAATCCTAGAACAACACTAGCTCAAATCAGCAATGTGACACACTTGGCTCAAGAATAGAAACTTCACCTTCACCTTGATGTTTCACAGCAAGAGGGGACACACAATCAAACAGTAAGTAATGATAAAATTATGGACAGTAGACAAAGTGAGAAAACCTCTTGATAGCATTACCAGACTGTTCCTGTTCTGGAATACCCAGTGTTGTTGTTTAACTAGGGTTGCTGAGCTTCTCGCTCTTTTGCAGCCAACACCAAGTTGAAGACTCCTTGGTATTATCTACACTGTAGATCTAGGCTTTTCATGTGGCTTTTCTGTCATTCCAAAACATATTAAGTTAAAGTCATGAGCTCCAGTTTCTCCAGCTTGGCCTGCATTTAAAGGAAACTGGAAACCAGACCGTACAGTCAAAAATATAGAAACAGGATAACGATATGATCAGGATAAGTGAGTTCAAGCAGATAGGACCAATAAAGTGGACGTATAATTGTATATTCTGAAAGTGAAGTTGAAAACCATTTAACTGAGTTGCTCTGCTAATCAGTACAAAAAAAACACACACAAAAGAGTGGAAGGAACATTAACTGTGTGGAAAGCAATGAATGAAAGAATCATTACATGCTGTCTCACTCAACAGAATTTACAATCATTCAACATGGCAATCTCAATAGACAGAATTCACAATCATTCAACACTATGGTCACCCTTGACACTGTGACTTGAAAGGGGAACACAGAACAGCAACACTGTACACTAACAGTCACATCAAAGAAAACAACTAAGGTGGGTTGGGAATGGAACAATAACTTCAATAACAATAACAAATAATCTAAAGCAGCAGTCGGCAACCCAGGAGCTGTGTGAATCTACTTTAGAACCACTAAGCTCTCTAAAGATCTACTGTGATAAAACCATGTCTGTTTTCAGGTTACACAGTTTTTAGAATCTGGAAAAGTGCAGCATTATTGTAACTTTTATCTCTGCTGTACAATATGCTTCCTGCAATTCCATCAAGACAGCAGTGGAAAATTCAAACAAAAGAATACTTCACTTCAAACTAAATAATACTTTACTGAATATTAACTTCACTTCAAACAAAAGAATACATTACTCACTGTTAACATCACTTCAAACAAAAGAATACTTTACTGAATATTAACTTCACTTCAAACAAAAGAATACTTTATAGAATGTTAACATGACTTGAAACAAAAGATTGCTTCCTTTTTTATGCAGTGCATGAGTAAAGAGAATTTTAGAAAGTAAGCTTGCATGTATTTACTGGGAATGATGTTAAAGTATCTTTAAACATGGGGACACTGCACTTTTAAGTGATCAAAGGAAAAGGTTAGCCTACAATTTACCTATGTGAAACATTTTTTTTCCCCTCCGCCAACTAGAGATCTACCAAATGATGCCTTGGGATCTACCAGTAGATTAAGTTTGACTGGTTGCCAACCCCTGATCTAAAGCAAGTACAGGAAGGCTTGGTGTTAGTCTGTTGTAGGCCTGTACTCCACAAGAGGCTGAAGGGGCATGAAGGAACATTATGGTCCAAGAAACGACTAGGACACAAGAAACAATCACAGATATTAAACGTGATAGCCAAACATAAGTATTACAAAATTAGAATCAAACATAGATATTAAACATGAGACTCCCGCACACATATTAGACATGACAGCCAAACACAAACATTAAATATGATAGCCAAAAATAAATATTAAACACCACAGCCAAAGATGAACATTAAACATGATAGCCAAATAATTAATATAAACAAGATAGCCAAAAATCAATATTAAACTTAACAGCCAAAGATAAAAATTAAAATTGACAGCCAAACAGGAAAGGAAAATCACAGTCTATGACAAGTGCTGTCTTAGAAAAGCAACCAACAATACAAGAAGATTAAAAAAATTTTTTTTAAATATCCCAATAAGTGATAATTCAGTTTCATATGAAATATAACATAACAGCAAAATACATCATTGACATCTGGTCAGAATTAGAGCTAATTAACTACTATTACCTATTATGTGCTGGATCACATGACTAAAGGACATGATGAGACTAAGAAAACAATGGATCAAGGGTGTAGCTAAAGCTTCAGGAGAAGAAAATAATCATGACCACACACACCATCTTAGAAAACTCCACTGAATTCCACAACCTTTTTGTGTCTTTGATTTGTTTGTTGTGTGTGTGTGTGTGTTGCTTGTGTGTGTGTGTGTTTTCTTGGTGTCAGTTTCATTAAGACTTTGACATCCTTTGATAAGACCCACTCAGTTCATTGATAAACAAGAGCTCTTTGGTTATATTATGGAGCAACTACCATAAAAAGTGACTTTGGTATCATCTCATACACTCTAGGCCTTTCCACCTACCTTCTCCGAATTAACATCATGACAGGTGTGAGGAGTCTACCATTTTAGGACAAAGGAAAACTCACACATCCACACAATTTGACACTTCTAATTTCCTCTGTTTACACTAACTGAAAGGGCCAACTAGCTTTTACAAGAGTTGAAGAAATTATGTGAGAACAGCAAACCATAAGTCAGAAGAGTTCAGGACCACTACTGGTGTAAGACAGGTATCCTATCACCTTGTCTTTTCATACTCTTCATGGATGATGTCATCAAAGCATGTAAGAAGAGAACAAGAAAATACTCAGTGAGGTTCTGGAAGATGAGACAGGTTTATATTTCAGAGCTGGCATTTGCTGATGATGTTGCTAAATCAGAGACATATCTTCAATCCAACCTGCAAGTCTAGAAGGAAGAGCTGGAGAAGAGAGTAATGGTCATCAGCAACTCCAAAACAAAAACCATGGTGATATCATGAGAGGGAAAGAAGGCATCAGATTACGCTGGGAGAGCAGGTCCTTGAGCAGGTCAAGTACTTTAAATACCCTGGAGCTGTCATAGGCTGGAAGGGAGGCATCAAAGAAGAGTTGGCTACCCGAAGAGGAACAGCAGGGTGACTTTTTCAGGCCATATATAGAGGATTCCTCAGTAAAAGAGAAGTTGGCAAGAAGACGAAGATGGCTGCATACCGCTCCACCTATGTTCCAGTCTTGACTTATAGATGCGAGTCATGGGCAATGACTACAATCCACAAAAGCCAGCTCCAAACCTCAGAAATGAGGTATCTGAGCAAGGTGGTTGAAGCAACAAGAAGAGACATGGTTCACAACCAGATGATATGGCAAGGCCTCAAAACCAAGCCCCTGCAGACCCAAGTAGAAAAGTCCAAACTAAGATGGTTTGGTCATGTGTGCAGAATGGGAGAAGATCGGCTACCAAGACAAGTATAGGAAACAGCCAGGGATCCTGACCTCTAGGATGACCCAGAGTCCGCTAGGAGGACAACATTAGACAATCTCTGAAGGACAGAGGACTAGATTGGAACCAGGCCAGGAGGAAGACAGCCTATAGGATAGCATAATCCTCTCTCTAACAAACCTCTGCAGCCAGGGTGGAAGAGGAATGACTAAGTAAGTAGAAAGAGCCAACTGATATCATAATCAAGTATCAGCAATTGACAATGCTATCTAGAAATAAGGACACTAAATATCCTGATTATAATCTATCAGAGGTTTAACGAGATATTTATCTTCGTAAATTACATTTTGAAAAAACCCCATTAAAAATAAGAAATCTGCACCAATTTGATAAGCATCAAAGCCAGAAAAGAACTACAGCGGTGCTAATCTGCCAATCTAGTGTAAAACCAGTTTGTGGCTACTAGACTGAAGCTTTGATTCTATGGTAATGGTGCTCAAAATGCTAAGCAGAAGCAATGAATGAACACAATAAATAAGTCAGAGGAAAAAAAACTGAGCTCCAAGACTTCATTCTATTATTTATATTTATGTCAGTACATTCTAGAGCAGTGTTTCTCAACTGGTGTGCCACGGCACACTAGTGTGCCGCCGCGCTTATCAGAGTGTGCCGCAAAAATTTTGTAAATTTACTACATGAAGTATATTTTTAATGATTATGTAATGTACAACTGATCTTACAGCTTGAATTCATTCAGTAATAATTGGAGCTATTAACTGCTTTGAACAAAAATAGATATACTTCAAAATTATTTTAAACAATTAAAAGAAAATCAAATTGAGATTTTACTTTATTCTAAAGTACCCACAAACTTTGTGGTCATGAGCCGCGGTAGCATAGTGGTTAGTGCACTGGCTTCCTAGCTCAGTGGTCTATGGTTTGATTCCCAGATGATGTGGGGATTTTTTTTAGGCCGCAAACGGCTCCTGGGTCGACCCAGCCCCAACTGGGTACCAGAGCAACTTCTGGGAAGGTTAAGGCAGCCGGCGTGATGCTGACCACATCACTCCTATTGTGCCGATGGTCAAGAAAATATGGGCCTAACACCATATTCCCAATATGCCTCAATGGGCGTGTAACGGGATCCTTTACCTTTTACCTTACCCACAAACTAGTGTATTTAATTTAGTATATATCACTGTAATTTTTTATTCAGGCACGGAGTCAGATAGGTGTGCCGAAATTTTTAGAAAATTGAAAAGTGTGCCGTGAACACAAAAAGGTTGAGAAACACTGTTCTAGAGACTGAAGATTTTTCTACTAGTGCAGGGTTTCTTTAACTATGGTTTACACAGTGAATACCTAAAATTTAAAATTATGATTTTATGTAGGCCTACATTTTTTCCCAGAGGGGTCCATAACTTTCAATGGACAATCAAAGGAGTCCAAAGCCTTCATCGGACAATCAAAAGCGTCCTCCATGGCACAAACAGGGTACAAAACCCTGCGTTGGTGTAATAACTTTAGTTACTGGTGTAAGCTGTGAACTTAATGTGTGATGTAGTACACAAAATAGGATAGACACTATAGGTGTTAATTTAAAACCAAATAGGGGTTGAACATGTAATAATTATAAGAACCGTTACACGGTAAAGTAAAACAGTATATAACAGGAACAAACATTAATATACTGTACAAGGATTATTGATAGTGTGACAGGAAAGTGACGGTCTGATGAGGTTCTCGTAATGCATATTGATGATGACAACTGATTAGCGATTTGGATGTCATCTCAGACACCCCGGGCTTTCCCACTATCAACCCCGTTGTTAACAACATGGCAGAAGTGAGAGAGTGCTTTGGGGGGGGGGGGGGGGGCGGGGGAGAGGAGGGGGGGTGGGGGGGGGGGGGGGGTGTACTTTTAATTTATTCTATTTGGACCAAATGGAGGGGTGAAATGATGCAACATTTAGATATTGGAAATCAAAATTATTATCTTGAATTACATACACTATATATCCTAATTATAACCTATTAGAGGTTGAACGGGATGTTACAAAAAAAAGATGAACATGAGATCTTTCTCCATTAAGTTTTTTTAAAAATACATAAGGTAGGGAATAATATTACTACGTTATAGAAACAAAAGATAACACACATGGACGTTTCAGTAGGTTATATCTTCGTCAATGCACGATAAGGAAAATGCATATTTTAAATTAAAATTACTTTTTTTCAAATTGACACTCAACTTCGCTTGGTAGAAAAAGAACAGATTTCTGCGCCCGGAAACGACAATTTTATCTTCACATCCGCGGAAGGTGCCTACCTAAACGAACGTATCCAAGCTGAGTATACAACATTGAATTAAGTAAAGCGGGTCAGTAAACGGGATGAGGGGTAATGGTGAACACAAGTCGAAACGGATGGCCTGAAGAGATCACTGAATTTATCTGTTAATGTATGTGTGCCGTTCCCCATACATAGATGAAGTTTGTTCGCAATACGACTAGGTCCTAAGTAAATAAATAAAATAACACGAACAAGCCAATGTGTTGTAATATCCAAACACTGACCGACTGTTTGCTATGAGACAAGGGCGGTCACTGTGAAAAAGAATTTCGCAGACGAATGGCACTTACCAATTTGTAGCATTTGTTCCAGTTTTTTCCTATCCACCCGAAATCTGTCTTCCACGAATCCTGGGTCTCTTTCGATATTTTCATCTCGACTGCCTTTTGATTCTGTTTCAATACACTCTACTCCATTATTTCCTAGGAATAAATTTTCTCTCATCCTCGTCGAGAGCACGGAAACGTCTTCCGCCATATCATACTATTATTGTGTGATAACGAGGCTGAACGTCCCGAGTCAAAAATTCCAGATTTACAAAACTCCACGAGCTGCTTGCGATTCCCATGGCGCGAGAGTGCTAGAGGTGGTTCCTTACTTCTGCTCTCTAAAGCTCTATCACTGACTTTACTACCACTTACTTGCTTTTCGCTTATAGAGCATAAACAGATCTCAGGCGTCAGATTTATTTTCTTGAGGTGTTGTGGCGATGCACACGCTTTCAGCCATTAGACATCAGTTCTTCGGTTATAGAAGAACACTAATTTCAGTTTAAACAAATTAGAGGATTATGTGGATGTGGGTCAGGAACAATTAGTGAACAAGTAGAACAATCCCGGGAGGACACAGAGGTGTGGTTTTACAGAAGATTGTTAAGATTACCACGGATAGCAGAGGGGCGTAATGCGACTACCACGAAAGTAGCTAGTGTGCAGAGGAAGTTCGGGACCGAAGACGCAGCCAAAGTGATGAATGCACGACCCATAGCTTGACTACTTGCGTCAGGGTCAGCGAACCAGAGCTGACCAAGACCCTACTCCACCTCCAAGTGGTAGTCCTGGAAACAGCATGCATTACTGCAGTCTGGCTGAGAGAGTAGGGATCGAAGAGGGAAGGCAAACCCGGTTCCAAAAAATGCCGTGCTGAAGTCGGATGTGTCGGCCGAAAGGCGCAAATATCCCAACTTCGCTGTAAACGAACACTACGCAACCAACATCTTTTTCAGGACGAACGAAGAAGAAGAAGAAGAAGAAGAAGAAGAGGAAGTGCATATTCATATTAGAAAGAAGCAATCCACTTTCTTTGGACATATATATATATATATATATAATACTAACAGCCCCTTCAGTCATAACTGACTATGGGAATGTGCCCCTGAGGTGACAGCCCTCAGCTGCTTATTTCCTGGTGTTCATTTCGACGTTTTCTTTTCACCCAATCTGAGGTGGCATCGTCACTTGGTGCGATCGACAGCTTCATCCTCCCAAGTTGCTGGATTTATGTCCAGTGCCCTCATGTCTCTCTTGCACACATCTTTGAACCTCAGCTGCGGTCGCCCAACTGTTCTTTTGCCATCTGGCAGTTGTCCGTAAAAGATATCTTTCGGGATGCGACCATCTTCTATTCGGCGGACATGGCCAAGCCAGAATATTCTGTGCTGTCGAAGCAGTGAATACATTCTCTGAAGGCCATCACGTGACAACACCTCGACATGTGTCACTTTATCTTTCCACGAAATGCTGAGTCTTTATATATATATATATATATATATATATATATATATCAACATCAACAATTGAAGAAAAAAGATAGATGACGACAAGGAAAGAAGATACGGAACAGTTTGGCACCTTGCCAGGGAAAGAAATCAACAACAGAACTGATAACAAAATTGGAGACAGGAGGTTGTGGAGAGACAGTATCACTAACGTCAGATGTCGTTGTACTTAGAGAAGTATAAGAAGATGATCCACACTTTCTGTTTGTTAATCTACGTGTTTCTCCTCTGTTATGTTACATGGACTTCGTTCTAATGATCCTGAAGATTTTCTTATTCAAAATAAATGAGTAACACATGTCAGAAGGAATGCCTGTCAAGACAAATCGCAGACTCGATGGTTATTGTTGCAACTGAAATGAGAACAATGATAAATGAATATATTCGAAGAATCGAAGAAGTGAAAAGAAATTTTGTTTTAAACAGGAGTTTGGCTCATTTTATCGAGGCACACCCAGTTCAACCTAGACCAGTGTTTCTCAAGCGGTGTGCCATGGCACACTAGTGTGCCGCCGTACCTATCAAAGTGTGCCGCAAAAATTTTGTAAATTTACTATATGAAGTATATGTTTAGTGATCATGTAATATACCTTGTAAAACTGATCTTACATCTTGAATTCATTCAATAATAATTGGAGCCATTAACTGCTTTGAACAAAAATAGATATTCTTCAAAATTATTTTAAACAATTAAAAGAAAATCAAATTGAGAGTTTTCTTTATTCTAAAGTACCCACAAATTAGTGTATTTAATTTAGTTTATATCACTGTCATTTTATATTCAAGCCCGGAGTCAGATAGGTGTGCTGCAAATTTTTAGAAAATTGAAAAGTGTGCCGTGAGCACAACAAGGTTGAGAAACACTGACCTAGACACAAGATGCATCTATTATGTTATGGCGCATAACAAATAAAATTTAAAAAACCTTGCGGTGTGGTATAACGGTAAAAAAAAAAAAGAAGAGATCAAAGAACAGAAACAGATTAATTCTTATCATCAAAGGGACAATAAGAGAGATTAATTCTTATCAACAAAGAGACAATAAGATTATTTTTGTGTGTGTTCAAGAAGTAGTAAAATTTGATTCATGTGCTGGCTTGTTCAAAACAAAAAGAAGTTAACGGGATCTTTTAAGTTCCTGCCAGCAGTGTAAGTAAACTTTTAGAACAGGTCATAGTTCACACTACTTACGCTGATGTGACGGAGTTGTCTTTATTACCATTAACCCTTCGGTTCCCTGGGAAGCCCTAGTCTTCAACAACAAAAATCATGCCAAACCTTAATTTCCTGTGCCATTCGCTTAAGTTCTTTTCCTGTCTTCTTTATTGATCTTACCTCGACAATTTCGGACCAAAGGCTGCCTTGTAATTACATCAGTTTCCTCTGTGTATGTCTTATCGAATTCCAACGTGTTTTCCTCCCCATTTCACGGGCATTTGTCTGGTTCTTCTATTCACTTCTACATTGGGGATCTTTTCATACCATTTTAATACTTTTGTTATTGTTATTGTCTGTCATAATCGACATCATTGCATGCCAGGCAAACCCATAGGTGCTCGGTATTTCCTTAGCAATTGTTGAAGGAATAAATGCTAACTGTTCCTGTAGCGCGTTGTTTGTATACATGCTGGATGCATCCTCTCATACCTCCATGTCTGCTAGTCTTATGTTTGGTGCCCAATTCCAGTAATCTTAGCCTTGTTGATTCATCGATTGCAGTGTCATTCTCTAAAAGACAATCATTAATTGTCCTCAGTATCTCATCCATATCCAATGTCCCCACTATGGATGCTCCGGAAGCTAGTCTGTCAGCTCTCCTTTAATACATTTATTCTGCGCGCGCGCCCATCTTTAACGTCTGCAACTTCTTGGCTGTCGTTTTTTGTTGCTCTCCATGTTTCACATCCATACAATACAGGTACCTTGACATTTTAGTTCTAAATTCTTATTATTTTGCATTGTACGTGTTTCTTTGGATTGCATACATTTTTCCTAACAAAGAAATCCCCGCTTACCTTCTTAATTCTTTCTTGTGATACGATTGACTGTTCCTCTAACTGTGGTTATAGGGGTGACAAAATATATACAGGTATGATTAAATATCCAAGTGGATTTTGCTTGTACGTTTTGTGATTATCATAGTAAACATTTATGGTAGCTGTTGTTATGAGTTTCTTTGTAGTTATTCTTATTAAATAACTTATAACCCTTTTCCTCCTTCTTCTTCGTACACTCTCAGACGACTACTTGAATATTTTCACAGAAAGCAGTGGTCAGCGTCTGGCTATTTGCATCTCTATAGAGTTGTTTTTTTCTTCCTAAAATGGTACTGGTGATGGTCGTATGTGCTTTCTATGTCCCTCATATGTTAGACATCTTTGAAGCACATGTTCAGCAGTAATTTTATTAGTGCCACATTTACACTCATCGGTAGTTGCTATCTTTAACTTGTTGAATAGATGATAACCCTTTTCCGAATCCTATCAACCCCTGGCGCCTCTAGAGTATTAAACATCGGGGTTACAAACTCTCCTTTCTCCCCTTCTTTTCGCCAGGCTTGCTAATATTTCTGTTATGTCTGAGCCTACGAGCTTTCCCGTGTTTGCAAACCTGTCTATCTTCTAAATCGTTGTTATTCTATGCATTGACAAGACATACGATATCCGGATTAGTATACGTTCCAGCTGCTAACACATATCTACCGTTCGTGTGAACTAGGCTATTGTTAACTACTTGAAAGCATGCACTTTCTTGCTTAGTGTTATATATTTCTTTATGCACACAATTTCCGAACTCTTGAAGTGGTGCAGCAGTAATTAGACCAGCGGTAGGCAACACAGGAGCTGTTGGAATCTACTTACCAAGCAGTGAGCCGCCTAAAGATCAAGGTAAAAGATAGTCCCATAGAAGATACTGCCGTAAGGGAGTGTTAGAGACTTCACTTTACTAGGTCCAGCTTCGAAAGGTGTTGGGACCAGTTGCCTTCCTCGATGTCTTTGCCTAACCTAACTCAAGAACAGAGTCAGGCACCGGTTTACAACTGGGTAGACTGGATCGAGGCGCTACCATGTTTCGTACCTCGTACCTTTGCCGCGAGAGGCCAAGTCTCTAACCATTCTGCCAGTCGGACGCTCTCTAATGATGTACCTTGATAAAATCACGTATGCTCTCAGGTGTCAGAGTATCTGGAATTTGAAATAAGTGCTACCTGTAAGTAACTTTTATCTCTGCCGTACGATGTGCTTCCTGCTATGTCAACTACAGAGCGACGGACAATTCAAACTAAATGAAATATTACCAAATGTTAACTTTCATTTAGTTGGAATTGTCCATCGCTATGTCGTTAAAACGAAATGTTACCAAATGTTAATTTTCATTTAGTTGGAATTATCCGTCGCTCTGTCGTTGAAATGAAATGTTACCAAATGTAACTTCACTTCAAAGAAAATGTCGCGTTCCTATCTTAAACAGTGTCACAGATGGAAATAGTGCAGCAGTGATCATCCACTTTTGCCCCTCCCCATCTAGTTTATGTTTTGCTACAGGAACTCCGGATTCACAAGTGCAATTAACACGTGAGCCGTTTAGAAATTAAGCACGGTGGAACAGAGAGAGCGCGGAGCATGGCGTAATAGATTCTTTGATCAGGGGCGATGTTAAGTCTGAGACGGACTTTGAATTGTAAAACTTTCAGGGGAATTAATTGCGTAGCTGATATTCGGAAAGGCGGAGATGATGAAAGTCAAGCCAGAGAGGTTGTCGGCGGCAGAGGTGGTAAAATTAACTTTGATTCAAGAATCGAACGGCAAATGGGCTCTGGTCTGGCAGTAGGTGTGACTTTCGCATTAAAGAGCGATAGAACGGAATTTACGGATATTTACCATGTCTCTCCGATAGCCATGATCAGTTGTTCAGAAATCTATCTGAAATTCACTAGCTCGATATCTTAGATTTCTCGTACAGAGTGAAAATTATTAGATTTTCGTGGAGTGTTTCATTTTTCTTGATTGCGGTAATTTATATACTAGCCTTTAAGTGATTTAGTGTGTGTAAAGTTGTCATTATATTTCACTGAGATTTTCTGTGCTAATTAAATAACTTATAGCTAAATCTTTTTCAGCCGTAAAGTTAATTTGATTACTCGCTATTTCCCAGTAAGAGATGTTTTAAATTGACTAGTACATACATTAAATAACTGTCTACTGACGGTATATATTATTTACTTCTATCCATTTTATGTAATTTTTTAAATGACTAGTCTTCATATCACGCGTTAAAAACGATAGGAAATTCTAGACACGTGTGTTTTAAATCTAATTTATAACGGAGTGGTGAAGAGGTCCTATTTTAAACACGTGTTAGATATGATATTGATAATTTGGTTAAATGTTTATATTTTCTTTCCTAAAATATAGGCTGATCAACCTGAGTACTAGCGGCTTTTTTATGGCCATATGAACCTATGATCATACGAACTTATAATATTATAAGCATCCAGGGATATTTAATATTGATGAGCTTCTTGCTGTGACCTGTGTGGTCCAATTTTCCTCATTTTCATGAGAGAAACCAGAACAGAACCATTAAGTTATAGTATTAACTGGACCAGAACTATTACCAGATTTACTAATATCAATCTCGTCAGCCAGCTGTGGCGAAATATATTGTCAGCAACATTTGTGTAACTTAACCTAGCGTCTCAGCCACCTGAGGCTAAACAACATAGGAACTATATATATGTTCTATTCATCCTACGTCGGCGATCACCACGCATGAACCTTACTCCAACCAACTAAAGGCATAGATAACTTATTGTATCCAGGACAAATTAAATCACCGACTCTAGCGACTCCCGTGAAATTTGCAGTCAGCAACTACGGCGAGTCTGGGGCTGGATTTGGCAAAACTTAAATTTGACACTAAATAGTCTTATTACTTATTAGTGTATTTCCTTGGAATGCCTGCGATAACTACTGGGGTAAGCAAAAGTCTGAAAGTGGCCACTGAATGGGTGTGAATTAAATGAACGGAGAAAGAAACTTATGTCTTTTGTTAACATCATATACTTATGTGGTTTCTTCTTTCTTTTTATCTCACTAATCTGAGTAGTCACGGGATAGATTACATTAGGAACCTATTCTTTTCCCATACTGACTATTTCATAACTTATTGTTAACTTTTGATCTTTTGGGTTAATTAACCTCTGTTGGGATCGTCTTTTCTTTTCCTTTACCAGAGGGGGAGAACCTATTTGATTAATTTCTTCTTTTGCAATTTTGTCTGTAAACCATGATCTAGTAATGTATATGCTTATTGCTGTGATCTTCTATTGATAATAAACTTTATTAAACCTTTAGTTATCGTGTCGGTCAACCCCTATCCATTATATGTTATTCATAGTTTGTTTTCACGTTCGTGCGTATTTGTCACAGAATTGTGTGCGTTTGAGTGTAGTGTAACTTGTATTTCGTACAAGGAGAGAAAGTGCGTCTGATTTAAATATCGTCGTCCAGATAGGCTGGATTAGATAAATTATTCTATCCAGAGACTGTCCTTTCTCTTACACGATCACCTCGTGATAAAACTATTTCTTACCCCTTACTTTCACATTGTCATCACTATCACCTCTGCTCATACAGGACTATAAACATCTATTACCTATCTGATAAAATCTATGACAAACAGTTAACACATAAAGTGACTTTTAGTTAGCTAGCTCTCGAGTTTTCACTGAGAACACGGAAAACATATCTTTAATTGTTGTTGTTGTTTTGAAGCGGTGATGGGTGGAGAGCGGGCACTTAACAGTTGACCGTAATTGCATCTTTTCGTTCCATCTTGGTCTACACCGTTCAACCTGAAAATTGGTTATAATTGGGGTATTTAGTGTCATTTTATTTACTAATTTTGTATTAAATTTAAATAACTATTGTCTTTTGCAGTTGCTGGTTGTAGCGAGATATCCTTGATTCACTCGTCTCAATTTAACGTCATTAACGCATTTGCATTTTATTTTCACTACGCCACGAAAAAATTAACCCCTCCTTAACACTATTGCCCCACCCGCTTGATATTCTCATAAAATCAAACTGTTGGAAAGAAAAGAAAAAAAAACGCTCTAGTTACACCTTGTAGACCCCCCCCCCCCCCCCTACTCCCAGTGATAATTGCCTAGGGCAAAACCACTAGCAAAAAGTCACAAAATCGGACGTAATAATGTAATATTTTCTCCTTAGAAAGTCGCATTTTTTCAACAACAAAAAACGCCCTCCAACGACACGCGATGTTGAATCTAGTAACGCCATGTGAGGATAACCCCCACCGCCCCCGCCCATACCTGTAATGAAAATTAAATATAACTTAAAACGATCTTGGCACAAGACCAAGACGTGTTTAGAGTGAGAGAGGGGCAAATCTTACAAAGGGAGTTAGCGTGGAGGTAGTCTAACATACTCCTAATGACACTGGTTGCTTGGCAACTGAACGACTAGCAAGAGGGGGAAAAGACAGTGACAATTGAACGCGTGTATAATGTATAGAGAGAAGAATAAAAAAGAAAGGCAAAGTGAAATAAAAAACGATAATGTTGTTTATTCTATACCATATCATCTTTAGAATATGTTCTCTGAACTTAGATAATAAAAGTATGTTGTTCTGAACCAATAAAGATGGAAAGCAAAAATGGACAATTTGATAAAAACTTAGACGAAAATATAACAGTAAGATAAAGGACATTTGACAGAGTAATAAACAATTTTAATCTTTTCAATCGGTCAAATAATAACGAAGATAATGAAGAAAGAAAGTATTGAGACATACGGTTTGACACATTCATACTCGGTTTTGGTAACATTTCAAACCAAAAGTCAAATCCGTAGATTTGAATCCTATTAGCTTATGTTAGTTAGTTATGAAGAAAGAGGGGAGGTAGGAACGGCAAATTTGTTAGCCACGCGAAACATTTTCTCACACCGTAATAGTAAAGACACACTGACCAGCGCATGTACAAACACATAGATGTATTTGAGATTTTCAAAAAAGAGTCGTTTTTTTTTTTGGATTCGTCTTTTTCATTGGCCAGTGGGTTTGACAATAGGGAAGTAAACTAAGGCTCAGTGCCATTTGACAACAAAATATTCAACCTAGTGTATGTTTGAGAAATAAGTCAAGCTTTTAACAAATAAAGTTTTGCAGTCTGGACACGGGCGATCTATTCTTGGGCTAAAAGAATTGCCAGTCAAACTATTACTAGTGTGTGAATTATTTCATTGATTTCGGTAAGAGAAATGTTTTATTAATATCTTTTGTTGTATTTTAAAGATAGACCCCAGAAGAGGGCGCTCATAACTTTGTATTACACGACATAGTAAGTAAAAGAAGCCTATGCTATCCTTAGGGAGCACATCATGCCTAAGGTAGTCATGAATATAGGGACATTGTATTTGCATATTAACATCATAAACTATTACGACAGTAAGTCAAGGGACTAAGGGAAATTCTTTAATGTAACTCAGTGTTCAATTGACACTTGAACACCTATATAAAATGATTGAGAAAAGAAAATAAATATAAGTTGCCAGAAGGAGAGTGTATATCCCACCTGATTAGATGGAAGAAGATCAATATTGAAATGACAGTGGATTTGCAACTATCTGAAAGAAGCATGTAAATACTGGTGTCTGTCACAGAGAGTTTTATGATCAATAAACTTTCTATATACTTGTTGCGCTAAACTTGTCGCAACTTATTCTGACTATATATTCTGACTATGCATTTTGACTATATTCAATTTTTTAATGCATGGGAAGTAACTCATGGAATTGTAGTCACTTTTATTTCTACAGTCGTCTAATCTTGATAGCATCGTCAGGAAGTTGTCTTATCTTGATAGCTAGGGTTGTTGATAGTTTGTGTGTGAGCGATTTTAAGTCATAACCATGTATGGAGCGTTTTCCTAGAAACAGTTGGCAACTTGCGATGTCATTTCCTTTTAAGGTTCGAATCTTTAGTCGAACATCGTAGAACATTCTTTGTTTCGTAAATTAGCTGAGTTGTATTCGATTCGGGTGTTCTGCGCATGTCTTTGTTTGTGGGAGTGTTTGTATGATTTCCGCCCAGGGGAGTCTGAGCGAAAAGGCTGGTAAGGCGAGACGTAGCGGTGTGCTAACGTCTTCGCTTAGATTATTCAGGAAGGAGTCCTCATCATTGTTGTTCCTTCTTTTTTGAGATGATATATCTCTACGTTATTCCAAATGCCTGGAGGCATATGTGATCTACGTGATTTATGTGATTTAATTCCTGATGAACAGGTAACTGAATCTTTTCTCAGTAACTTTATCGCCATCTTGTGATGTTGACATTTTTGCCTAGCCTGCCTCATTATAGAGTCTATGATATGACGAGTTTGCTCAGCTCACGATCCACTTATATTGTCACGCATCGATTGATGCCTGTCCTAAGGACCATTTGCTTCCTGAACTCTATTGATGGATCTAGGTTTGATACCTTTGCTGTTTAAGGAACATAGAGGACGATAATGTGACGCTCAAAAGACATGCCTGTCTTGTTGAGGTCGAATATAGGAGACTAGATTTAATCTCCTAGTTGATATCTACTAGCTCTTATGGAAAGGGGAAGTTTACTACCTGACTACATGTACAGCTGATTACGATATCCTAAAAGGCATATGATTTACATTATTATGATGCTGTCTGCTGTTCCTGTTGAATTGACTACGTCGATGATACAATGACTGTTGTACTATACCTGTGATGTTTCTGCATAACGATGTCCATGCATCTTGTCATTGTGGCGTACACAATATATATATTGCCAAAAAACATCACTGCTGTTAAAAGCTTTATTGACTTTCTACGTTGTATGGTCTGATGTGACGTCCATGTATGATACTGTAGCTATCTGACTCTATCCTTACGTCACACACTTAAACCAGACTAAAGACACCATGTTACTCTGCCTCATCATCCCTGGTGTCTGAGGGTGATACACTACTCTGCAAGTGCCAGTATTATCATACCTTTGGAAAGCAGATGAAATATAGCACCCTCAACATTGTGTGGCAAATGTGACATCATCCACGGAACATTTATATGCAACACACATTTTGCTACGCAACAATACTCTTCTTTTTCTACCTGTGTCCTCTATTTTATTATCACTCTTTACCTTTTCCTGTATTTTCGCATTCGTTCGTTTGCGAAAAATATTTTCTTTCCCATTCTCACTTTTCCGCTTTCTTTCTCATACTGGGATACGCATTTCTATTATGTAAGACGTCAGCCACTTAGGTAGTCGAGAAATTGTGAATATGCATCTATCTCAGACATACGAGCAGACTTTTGTCTGCACAATCAGCTGACACGCGCGTTTTCTTCGGCTGAGCGCTCAGGTGAGGCGCGATAACCGACATCTCCACGGTGCAGTATGAGACATTTGTCTGGCAATTCCATCTGACACTGCACTCACTGTTGACCCTGGTCAGCGTGAGGTGTGAAGACGAGAAGTGTCAGTTATGGCATGCGTCTAGTTAATGGGAGGTGTTAGAGAGAGAGAGAGAAGGGATGATACCTGCGCTATTGCGTGGTTTTGGAAATGTCGTGGAATATTCTAATCCACATATATAAATTATCAAGTAAATATAAAGCCTAATAAATACATATAATAAATAAAGAGAAGAGCAATGGTAAATAACAGTGCTGTCACAAAGACTGTACTCGAAATCCCCTTGTTTTCTACTGCGTAAGCAAATTGTAACGTTTCACGTTGATATTAAAGGCCTTCTGCAACATACACGCGTTTCCCAAACACACAATAAAATGTGCTGCCTTTCTAAGAAAAACCTTGAAATATGCAAGTTGACCTAAATTTTAAATTCCATTCATGTCTTTTTCTACACTGCGTTACCAAAACGAACGAACAGATGGACAAAAGGATAAAGAGAGAGGGGAGGGCTGAAAATCAGGAACGCATGCAACACGCGTCGCGCGATACACAAATGCTGCCATCACGCGTGTAAGTCTACATGCACTAATTTTTTTTCAGACGGACAGTGATAAAATACACTACCCTTTCCCAGAGTTAGGTTTTAAAATCATAAAAAACTCTTATTAGGAAAGATAACAATAGATGGGTTTACGGTTGAAAACATAACAGTACCCAGACAGCACATCTTCGAAACAGGAGGTAGAAAATACATATTTTGAACGCAGCCACGTAGCTCCTTTAAATTGGTATATTTGGGTTCCTTAGGGCTTGCTGACAAATAATATGTAAAACGTTACGCAAATAGTCCAGGAATTAATAAATTATACCCAAAATAAAATAGTGAGGATGCCTGACAGCATGGAATCATTTCTGCTCATAAATTTTTTTTTATAACGTGTTTGAAAAAACCTTACGTTACATAAATAGCCTACCATGTAAACTCCAAATTGATTGGAGCGCAACAAATGAAAGCCTAACCACGATTGGTCGGACTATAAATACTATCTTTCGTTGTTAGGGGAAACGGGGAAAGGTAACATTTTTTCAAACACTTGTCGAAACGTGGCTCATTGGCCAGTCTCACTGATATACACACTTGGGAGCGTTAGTTCGAAACCACTTGTTTAAATAAGCTTGATAAAGCAACAGTGCGTTGAAGCCAGCTCACAATTTTGCTAAAATAAAAGCCTGGAACATAAGCAGATGGAAATTTGTGCCAGTAATTGTGCCAGAATTCATTGCTAATCAACGTATCTGTGTTTATTTCCATGAAATTGTGGTAAGCTTGAACCATTCAGTATCTTTTAATGAAAATTGAATGTAAATTGTTAATTTATGCCTGTATATATATGTGTAGTTCAGTGGCAAACAGGAGATAAAGCCTATAATGCTCCAGCCTGAACAGAGGGGGTCGGAGGAAAGTAAAACGGCATGGAATGGCCAAATAGTACACTGACACCTGGATGATTGACTAGAAAGAAATAATGCTGGAATTGCAGAGGCGTAGTAACCATTAAGGAGGTTAATGCTGGTATAAAGTACTTCAGAATGAAGCTGACAGTTGGCCTAACGCTCTGAACTCAATGTTTGTGCTGTATTGTGATCAGTGTAAAAGAGAGTATAAGTTAGTTATGAAGTAGAAGGTACATCCTTCTTGATTTCAGGGACAGTGGTCTTGATGGTACTGAGCAGCACCTGGTCAGAGCTTTGCTGAATCCAGTGTCGGACAGCATACTCCTTGGTCCTTTTAGCTATCAGTGAGGTGTCTCCAGAGCCCAGAGGAGAATTCGAGCAGAGGAGTCCTTTCCTGCCGCCATCACGCCAGATAAGCTAACTGGCCAGCTGAGCTCAACATTATGTCCCCTCATCTTGAAATGACTTTATAAAAATAACATTCAGAGGGGAATTTAATTGTCTTAATATCAGGAACTGAGAACATCTCCAATACTAGTCCCAAAAGACAAACTATTGAAGTCATGATGACAAATACCAACAGAGCTTGAACAAAACAAAACCAGTATTACCTCATTTTACTACTACACAACTGACACACATAGAATATTTGTAATAATATATGTCACTACAATATTCATATTAAATACATTCTGTACATAACTTGTAATTTAAATTGATTGTGATTCCTGGTTCCCTTGTAGTTGAATCAGGACACATATTCATTCATGCCAGTAATGAATACATATTGTTATTTGAAAAGTTACAGTGACTTCTTTAAGATATTCTCATAGAGTGTTATATGTATGTGAGTGTCACAGTGTTGTCAAGAGTAGTGGATTAAATTAAATTGTTTATCTGTCTGTTGTTGTGACTTACACTTCATCATACACATACCCTAGACACATAACGTAGTCATCACACTATTCCAGAATAATTCTGACTGAGATATATAGATATGTGGTAGCAAGTAAGGTTATCTATAATACACTACTCTTATTAGATATAGATACCTTCACAGCTGATCTCAGTCAGTACACTAAGTCCCCTATAAATATTTATAACATCCCACTTCACCACATATATTGGGGTCTCGCTCTTGGGATTTTGAATCTTTCCCTATTAAAAATATTGGGGGTAATTCACTTCAGGGAATATAAGAATTAAAAGGTATCCTTGGGTGGAATTAAATAAGGTTGAGCTCACGGTGCCTGTGTTGTCCATTAGAGATTGAATTGTTGGTTAGACATTATATAAATTTACCTGATAGACAATGGCGGACCTGGCCAAATTTCGATCTGCTGCGGTTCAGACTGCAAAAGAGTTAGGATTAGATGGGCAAGTTATGGTTGCCTATGTCACGACGGAATGTGACAAATTTATTGAACGCGAAGAAAGAAGGTTTGAAGCCGAAAGAAAGTTAGAGGCTGACAAGGAAATTAAGAAGTTACAGTTTGAAGCTGAGGCTGAGACTAAGAGGTTGCAGATTGAGGCTGAGGCTAAGAAATTGGAGGCAGAAAGAGAAGACAAAAGATTAGCTGCAGAAAGGGAAGAGAAGAAATTAGCTGCAGAAAGGGAAGAGAGGAGATTAGCTGCAGAGAGGGAAGCAGAAAAGGAGGAGAAAAGATTACAAAGGGAACATGAGTTACGACTAAGGGAGTTTGAGTTTCAAGGCCATGCTCCTGAAAATGGTGCCAGTCCCTTTGCCTCTGATGCTACGGTTACTCAAGGAGCCTCAACCTCAGCTATGAATTTTCATTTAGATCATTTTGTTGAGAAAGACGATGATATTGAGAGCTACCTAAATAGGTATGAACTATTAGCTACCACGTATGGGTTAGAGAGAGAAAGGTGGAGCTTAAAGTTATCTCAGGGACTTCGTGGGGCAGCTTATGAAGTTTTTGCAAAAATGAGCAGAGGTGATCAGGAAAATTATGACATGCTAAAGCAGGCTCTTTTGTTAAGGTATGAAAAGAATGCAGAATTTTATAGGAAAAAATTTAGGAATGCTAAACTACTGTCAGGTGAAACCTATCACCAGTTCTCTGCACGAATAGAGACATACTTGGAGAAATGGACTTCTCTGGGGAAAACCCAAGATCTTAAGGAAATGGTCCTTATAGAGCAATTAAGAGAGTCCATGGCTCCAGACCTGAGAAAGTTTCTCATGGAACAAGGTGCAGAGAGGCTGGGTGAGTTGCTAAATGTTGCTGAAAGGTATCAAGCAGCTCAAGCAGAGGTAACAGGTAATAAAAAGAAACAGGTGGATAACTTTAGGGCACCACAGAACTTTAATAAATTTGATCCTAAGGATCAAAATAAAGGTAAGCACCAATTTGATAGGCCACGGTATGAAAATAAAAATAAATTCCCACAATTCGATGAAAGGAAATATGATGAAAGAAAATCTTTCAACCAAGGAAAAAGGTGGTGTAAGAATTGTCAGATGGACAATCATGACACTGACCGTTGCAGAAGGAAACCTGTGTATATGGCAACCCTTCAGGTCAGGTCGACCTCAAGACAGGAGGAGGATATTATGTTAGATACCACTCCAGAAGAGATGAGGAAGGCACAGGCTGGGGATAAAACACTCAAGCCTTGTTTCAGAAAATTGTCAACTTGTCATACAACTCCAGGCAAGGGAGATTTTTACATGAAAAACAAGTTGATGTATAGGAAGACTGGAGCTAGATCCAAAGGTCACGGACAGCTGGTTCTTCCAAAAAGATATAGGACAGACTTAATAAGGAGCCTACATGTGAAACCAGATGGGGACCATGAGAAGATAGGTACCATCATTCAAAAGGTGGCTCACAATTATTATTGGCCCAAAGCAAGATGGGACATTGAGAATTTTGTAGAAAGGTGTAGCATAGCACATGAGGGAACACCCACAAGTGGGAACATGGATCAGGACCTGGACACGCCACGGGGCAAAATTAGGCCTGATAATAAAAAGAAAAATAGATTTGATAAAGTGGACCAAATGGAATGGGAAGCCCCTTTTCACGGACAAGCTTCACTTAACTGTTTTACAATGGCCACTATGCGGAGAGTGCAAAAAGATGTCTTACCCCAGGATAAGCCGAAAATCCCTCAATCGGACTTAAACAAACTGGAGGAAGAGGATGTAGAGAGGAAATCTCTCATCAAGAATTTTAAGTGGGGAGAAAGCCCCAAAAGAAAAATTGGTAGCGGTCGTTTTGTGAATGATAATTCTGGGAGGAAAAATCATCACTATAAAGCTTCGAGTGGAAGAGACCATACCGGTGCATGGACAAATAGGTCCACACAATTAAAGGTCCATATGTAGCTTTGTTAAGAACGTGGACTGATGAAAAGGCAGAGGAAAACATTACATCTTCATACCAATATGTGAATGAGCTGACCACTCGGTTAAAAACTGGCTGGAAACTTGCCAATGAAAATTTGAAACAAGCCAGGAAGAAACATGCTGCCTATTATAACAGGAAGGCGAAAGACAGAAATTTGGCTGTGGGAGAGAAAGTACTGCTTCTTTTGCCCGGGAGTCAGAATAAGTTACAAATTGGATGGCAGGGTCCATATACAGTTCTAGAGAAGGTGTCTAGAACAAATTATAAGATAGATAAGAAGGGGAAAGAAAAAATCTATCATGTGAATCTCCTGAAGAAATATTTGGAAAGAGAACATCAGGAAGAGACACACTTGTTGACCTTGTCCATCGCCATGGAGATGAAAAAGGAACCACTTTCATCATTTGAATATCCATTACACCCCTGTGAGACAGCAGCACAGGTGAAAATCAGTACACATTTAACGAAAACTCAGAAAGAGAGAGTGCAACAGGTTCTAAATAATCATGCAGAGGTGTTAACAGACCGACCAGGGCATACAAACCTATTGGAATATGATATGAAACTAATAGACTCCACACCTGTCTGTATGAAACCATATTCGATTCCGTTTGCTAAGGAGAAAGCTTTGAAGGAAGAGATAGACTATCTGTTGAAGGAAGGAATTATTTCGCACAGTGAGTCTTCGTATAGTTCCGGTGTTGTACTCTTAAGGAAGCCCTCTGGAGAACATAGACTCTGTATAGATTACAGGAGACTGAATGCTATTACAGAAGGACAGGTGGATCCATTGCCGGATACAAATCAGCTGTTTGCCAGACTAAATAAAGCTAAATATTTCTCAAAAGTGGATCTGAGTAAAGGATACTATCAGATTCCAGTAAAGCCTGAGGTTAGACCATACCTAGCTTTTAGTACCTCAGAAGGACACTATGAGTTTAATAGATTGCCATTTGGATTGAAGAATGCGCCTAGTGTCTTCTCTAGAATGATGAGAAAATTATTGGATCCTCTGAATAATCCCTGTATAACAAATTTTATGGATGATATCCTTATAGCAACAGAAACATTTGAGGAACACATTGACTCTCTGAACATGCTGTTTGATCGACTTAGGGAGGCAAATTTAACAGCCCGACCAACCAAATGTTGCGTTGGATGTAAAGAATTGGAATTTTTGGGACACACAGTTTATCAGGGAAACATGACCCCTGACCCAAAGAATTTAGAGAAACTACAGAAAGCCCCGAGACCACAAACCAAGAAGGACGTGAGATCCTTTGTCTCATTATGTGGTTTCTACCAGAAGTATATCAAAAACTTTAATTCCATATGTGCACCGTTAACTGAATTGACACGTAAAGGACATCCAGATCGCATTACATGGACACCACAATGTGAAATGACTTACCAAGAATTGAAGGAAAAGCTCACAAGTAAACCCATTTTGAAATTACCTGACTTAAGTCAAGAATTCATAGTAAGGACGGATGCAAGTAATATTGGGTTAGGTGCAACTCTACTACAGAAATCAGATGCATTGGATGGGGAATTAAGCCCAGTGGCATATGCTAGCAGAAAGTTGAATAAAGCTGAAATCAACTACTCAACTAGCGAAAAAGAATGTCTTGCAGTAATATGGGCAATAAAGAAATTCAATATTTATCTATATGGGAAGGCATTTAAGTTGCAAACAGATCACAAACCTTTATCGTTTCTAGCACAGGCTAAGCATGAGAACTCTAGGTTACTCCGATGGTCTTTGCTTCTGGCTCCATATAATTTTAGCATTGAGTATATATCTGGAAAAACCAATTTGGGAGCGGATTTTTTAAGCCGCCATCCGTGTGATGAGAATCACCGTAAACCCCAGAAATAATAATAAATTTCTCTATGTGTATATAGAATAAAGGACTGACATATAATGTCTGTTTTAAGAGGGGAGGTGTCGTGGAATATTCTAATCCACATATATAAATTATCAAGTAAATATAAAGCCTAATAAATACATATAATAAATAAAGAGAAGAGCAATGGTAAATAACAGTGCTGTCACAAAGACTGTACTCGAAATCCCCTTGTTTTCTGCTTCGTCTGCAAATTGTAACGCTTTCACGTTGATATTAAAGGCTTCTGCAACATACACGCGTTTCCCAAACACACAATAAAATGTGCTGCCTTTCTAAGAAAAACCTTGAAATATGCAAGTTGACCTAAATTTTAAATTCCATTCATGTCTTTTTCTACACTGCGTTACCAAAACGAACGAACAGATGGACAAAAGGATAAAGAGAGAGGGGAGGGCTGAAAATCAGGAACGCATGCAACACGCGTCGCGCGATACACAAATGCTGCCATCACGCGTGTAAGTCTACATGCACTAATTTTTTTTCAGACGGACAGTGATAAAATACACTACCCTTTCCCAGAGTTAGGTTTATAAATCATAAAAAACGCTTATTAGGAAAGATAACAATAGATGGGTTTACGGTTGAAAACATAACAGTACCCAGACAGCACATCTTCGAAACAGGAGGTAGAAAATACATATTTTGAACGCAGCCACGTAGCTCTTCAAATTGGTATATTTGGGTTCCTTAGGGCTTGCTGACAAATAATATGTAAAACGTTACGCAAATAGTCCAGGAATTAATAAATTATACCCAAAATAAAATAGTGAGGATGCCTGACAGCATAAAATCATTTCTGCTCATAAAATTTTTTTTATAACGTGTTTGAAAAAACCTTACGTTACATAAATAGCCTACCATGTAAACTCCAAATTGATTGGAGCGCACCAAATGAAAGCCTAACCACGATTGGTCGGACTATAAATACTATCTTTCGTTGTTAGGGGAAACGGGGAAAGGTAACATTTTTTCAAACACTTGTCGAAACGGGGCCTCATTGGCAAGACTCGCTGATATAATCACTTAGGAGCGTTAGTTCGAAACCACTTGTTTAAATAAGCTTGATAAAGCATCAGTGCGTTGAAGCCAGCTCATATTTTGCTAAAATAAAAGCCTGGAACATAAGCAGATGGGAATTTGTGCCAGTAATTGTGCCAGAATTCATTGCTAATCAACGTATCTGTGTTTATTTCCATGAAATTGTGGTAAGCTTGAACCATTCAGTGTCTTTTAATGAAAATTGAATGTAAATTGTTAATTTATGCCTGTATATATATGTGTAGTTCAGTGGCAAACAGGAGATAAAGCCTATAATGCTCCAGCCTGAACAGAGGGTGTCGGAGGAAAGTAAAACGGCATGGAATGGCCAAACAGTACACTGACACCTAGATGATTGACTAGAAAGAAATAATGCTGGAATTGCAGAGGCGTAGTAACCATTAAGGAGGTTAATACTGGTATAAAGTATTTCAGAATGAAGCTGACAGTTGGCCTAACGCTCTGAACTCAATGTTTGTGCTGTATTGTGATCAGTGTAAAAGAGAGTATAAGTTAGTTATGAAGTAGAAGGTACATCCTTCTTGATTTCAGGGACAGTGGTCTTGATGGTACTGAGCAGCACCTGGTCAGAGCTTTGCTGAATCCAGAGTCGGACAGCATACTCCTTGGTCCATTTAGCTATCAGTGAGGTGTCTCCAGAGCCCAGAGGAGAATTCGAGCAGAGGAGTCCTTTCCTGCCGCCATCACGCCAGATAAGCTAACTTGGCCAGCTGAGCTCAACATTATGTCCCCTCATCTTGAAATGACTTTATAAAAATAACATTTAGAGGGGAATTTAATTGTCTTAATATCAGGAACTGAGAACATCTCCAATACTAGTCCCAAAAGACAAACTATTGAAGTCATGATGACAAATACCAACAGAGCTTGAACAAAACAAAACCAGTATTACCTCATTTTACTACTACACAACTGACACACATAGAATATTTGTAATAATATATGTCACTACAATATTCATATTAAATACATTCTGTACATAACTTGTAATTTAAATTGATTGTGATTCCTGGTTCCCTTGTAGTTGAATCAGGACACATATTCATTCATGCCAGTAATGAATACATATTGTTATTTGAAAAGTTACGAGTGACTTCTTTAAGATATTCTCATAGAGTGTTATATGTATGTGAGTGTCACAGTGTTGTTAAGAGTAGTGGATTAAATTAAATTGTTTATCTGTCTGTTGTTGTGACTTACACTTCATCATACACATACCCTAGACACATAACGTAGTCATCACACTATTCCAGAATAATTCTGACTGAGATATATAGATATGTGGTAGCAAGTAAGGTTATATATAATACACTACTCTTATTAGATATATATACCTTCACAGCTGATCTCAGTCAGTACACTAAGTCCCCTATAAATATTTATAACATCCCACTTCACCACAGGAAATAGTGGGATCTTTTGTTTGTTTCATAGATATTAACCTGAGTTTGAAACTTTATTTCACTCATTCTCCAAGTACAGTAGAAGTGGTCACTTCGTTCTAGATACTTAAACTTATAAGTGAAATCTCTTAGTTTCGTTGTGATACCGTAGTTCTGTGTTGAGGTAAATATTACATTAAGTATCTAATATTTTGCGAGTGATTAAGTGTTAAACCGCCTATTTTATCCCACTAGTTTCTTTTGTGCAGAGTGATTAATTTATAAGTCTGTTATATTCTCTAGTCGACAAGTTACAGTGGAAAACAGAATAAATTATAATTTCTAGCTTAAACTCAGTCGGCTAGTAATGAATTTAATTTAACTGCTAAATACTCAGACGAGAATATTTTTCTAAACTAACTTATAAATGCTAGATGCCTCATGAGTGTTGACGGAATACTGTACGTATGTATTCCTAATTCATGATGATTGATTTTTTTTATATAACTTATTTCACGGGAAAGTTTAAACGTCAAGTCAAGCTCTACGCTTGCAGTTCAAAACGTAAGTTATATTGAGTACATAATATGTAAAACTATTTTATATGTGTTTTTTCCTTTATTCAGTGAATACTGGGGTAACCCAACTTTGCCGGCGTTTAGTACAGAGACAAACCTGTGAGAAACATAAACATTTTATATTTTTAACCACGTGGGTTTTTCCAGTAACACCTGTCTGACAGGGCATGTGCCTTCAAGAGATAGACAGAATACCAATCCCACTAATGGGTTTTTTTAAAGAATAAATGCTTATACTGGGCCTTTGAGCCAGATCATATTTCTTCACAAACTCTAATGTACATGCTGCCTTGTGGCCAGAATAATTACAGAAAAAAACATTAACTTTTCCGACATTATTTGACCAAGTGTGTGGTGAACCAAGATTATCTGTTGAGAGAAGTTGTCCACCGGTCATCTTCCTAATTAAGGGAAACCTCGTGCTCTGACACTGTGTGCCCGCTGAAACCCTAACTCTTACCTCGTGAATAAAGGACATTAACTGAAATCTGTAAAGAAAGAACGATCGCCTGAAGAGGACGCTCCCCGGACACGGTGAATGAAACCAATATCGTCATAGCTGGGTATCCACTTCATCCACAGATAGACAGATTAAACGAAGTGTATACTAAGGCTTGCGCCAGACGGCGAACAACCGCACGATTGTAGGTAAGGTTGTGTGAGTCAGGGCCCTGATGAAAGAACCGAGTGAAAGTAGACTGAAGGATGTTCTTCGTTTGATTCACTCACTTTGTAACTTTCCTTATGCAAGATTTGTTGCTAAACTATATGTTTCCTTAGAATAGATACTGCTATCAAAGTCAGTTCATACCTTCAAAAGGGGAAAATATTAGACCCAAATCATATGTATCTGTGACTCTTTGGGCTATCATCGTTCTTCTAACGGGACTGTGGGCTAAACATCGAGGGAAGATCATAACTGTGGGTCTATCATTTCTTGTAGAAATTCCTTGATTTTTATGACTATTTGTATATGCTTTGATGTAATTTTATGTGTTGTGATGGGATTTTAGATGATAATTAAAACTGCCCTTAAACTTAATCAGCGTGTTGGTCAGCTCGTTCTAGAATATCTATATAATCATTTGTTATAGTTTTCCCACGTCTGTACGTCGAACTGTCGTCTTGTATGTGGGTGCACGTGAGTGGATTGAACTATATATATATATGCAATATATATATGTGGTTAAACTGTCTGACTCCTCTAAATCTGTCGTAGAAGATAGGTGAAAGAGAGAAGATTTCTCGATTTCAGAGACAGCCTCTATCACCGTCTACCATCCCACTCGTGGAAATCTATTTCTTTTACTACCTCTCACTGTGACTATCCCTTATTCTAATCTATTCAGAAGGGACCAACCCAAGTCTTAATTCTCCTATCAAAAATCTACGACAGTGTCCACTGTCATATTAAATTAAGATGGATGAAATGGGTTGTCGTAAAGAGCTGACACTCTTTGTTTTGAATGTACCATGTTTTAAACTGTATAATCATTAGTTTGAATGTGATGTACAGAAGGGGAAATACCTTCTTTTCCCAGGGTTAAATCTCGTGTTAAAAAGCCAGACCCTGAACTCCGGGTGAGGCCTTATGGTGTGAGGAGGAGCTGTCAAGCAAAATACAAGCCCCCTGCCACTAGTACTGCCAGGACTTCCCAGAGACAGGTCCATGGTCACCGAAGAACCACATCGGCACTATACAACATATTTTACAGATAAGTGCCACGTAGTCGGCACTTGAGATCATATCCACTTTGTACAATTGTAATAAAAGTTTTGAAAAACACAACAGTGGATGATGATCCACCCCAACCCACCATCACTTATCCATTATTAAAAGTAAAGAGAAAAAGAGGGGAATACATATCCATTAATAAGATAGCATTTTCCTTCTTATAGACAGATTACCTACATTAGTTATTACTTATTGTATAAATGCACATTTCTTATTTTGAATTAACAATCCTGACCCAGATCATTTAGGGTCAGGAAAAATTAAATGGTACTATACGTGATTGCCAAATTTTACCAAAAGTCTTGTTCATTCGATATTATTAAATTTTAGTTGTGTATGTTGTATTAATACATCATCACCTTTACATTACCCTAGACACGTAGCAAATTTAACATACAACCTAAAATATAGCCCGAGTGAGATCTAAATGTGGTAGCACCGTAGGTATCCTGAGAATACATAAACTCTCAACAATTAGACTCAGGGACGTACACAGCTTAACCTCACTCGGTGCACACGTAGGTGGATAAAACACCCATAACACCTCATAACATCACCACACTGGTTTTAATTTATATTAGTATTTGTCATTTTATTTTCTCTTTTGTATTGTTTATAGATAACGATTGTCCTTTACACTTGGTTTTAATTTGTATTAGTATTGTTCTTTTTGGGTTGTTGTTTTTTTTAAACCTCGTTGTCTTTCCTTGTCCTATGAGTAGTTAGTAAGTTTGCTAATTGTTCTATTGTTTTTTTGTGTGTTTTTTGTTTGTTTGTTAATTCATTTAGTTCTTGATGCTTAATTTCTAGTTGGTTGAATGTCTTTTCTGAAGTACAGTACTAACCTTATATGTTTTCCTTTGTGTTATGTATATATCTTTATATTGATTGGGCGTCTCCTGGCGCATCTATACTAAAACCGTATCCCCTGTCATGTCTATATTGTGATTTCTATAGTAAGTTTTTAATTCAAGCCTTTAATGTTCATACTTTATACAGTGGATCAGGTAGTGGTCTATGTCATTCTCTTCCTGGCATTCTTGGCAGTGTGGTTCCTCTATCATAAAGTATGCTGCACCGAGACGGAGACGCTACAGCTTTTTGTTCGATGGTATCTTTAATTCTTCTCTGACCTGGCACGTCCTTGTTGGTTCTTTCAGCAGTTTGAACGCGTGTCTGCCTTTTCTACTGTTCTTCCGTGTTGTCTTTCATTCCTCGTTTATAGTTAGCTTCACTTGGCTCTTGATCTCCGACCTTACCAGTCCTGCTCTAATATTGTTTTTACTTATTCTTCCATTCTTGGCGTTCTGGTCTGCCAACTCGTTACCAGCTATACCTATCATATCTTTAATCCCGTGGACACCGTGCTCTTGCATGCGCCGACTGGAGAGAACTGATTCGAAATTTCCCTCGCTTAATTTGTCTCCCCTTCCCCTTTTTTCGCCGCCTAGATATCTTCGAAATCGTACCTTGAGATCAACCTGAAGATCGCGATTGACCGGTTGCAGGCCACCGAGTCCCATGATTTGACCTGCGAGAGACCAACGCAACGTTAAAGAACAAGTGTTGAATTCATTCGGTAACACTGTAATTGCAAGCAGGCCCTGTGATTCATATTTTCAAAATTGTTTGTTGTCAATGGTAAGAAATTCCCATCTCCACGTGTTTTTTTTGGGGTCTCTGTCTGTTGTTCTTACAGTTCTCCATGGTGATTCCAGAACAAAGGTTACTTTGCAGTATCATTAATTGATTTCCTCTTTGTGTGTCATATCCTCTGTACGGTACTTGACTGTGCATGAAATTACAGCCGGTGTTGGCTGAACACTGAGGAGATACGGGCAGCATAGATGTAGCTGGCAGTCTTTGTAGGGACTTCATCATGCTAGCAGCTAGCAGGTAAGTAATGTTAGTCCTTTTCAGGACAGTATATATTAACACTGGACGGGCTAGCAGTCCTTTTTTAAGGACTAGTCCTTTTCAGGGCTACTTCATGCTGGCTGATTGAAGCTAGTAGTCCTTTTCAGGGCTTAGAGTTTATCAACACAGCGCTTCAGTTAATAGTTCACTTATTTTTGTATGGAAAATTACACTCCAATATAACCAGCAGAATTAAGTCTAGGTTGAAAGGAACGTGCTCGCCATAAAAAGGCAAAAAACTCTCAATAAACAACATGTCTCTGCTCTTGAGTTAGGGAAAGCAGAGAAGGGAACTGGTCACACCACCACATTAAAAATGCTGAGCCTAGTAAGTTGAAGTCTCTAACACATCACTCCCCTTCGGCAGTTTCTGCTATGGGACTAACTTGACCGTTTACCCAGTGTCAGTATCGCATCCTCACGGGGCGCGCCTCGCTAAAACGAGACAACATTTTATTTAAAAGAAAACAAAATCACCACTTGTTTCCTTAGTATTTGTCTGCCTTTAATTATGTTAACATTGGTGATTGTGCCATACCATTTCAATCCTTCTATTCTGGGCTAGCACTCACTTACGACAGTCTGTAACCCCTTGGTTATCTTCTTTTGTTATTCGGCGTGTTTCAGATCCATACTGTCCGGCCTTTTGACATGTCAGTTGAAGATTCTGGCTGCGCGTTACGTACTTTCTTTTGATTTCCATATATGTGCCAATACTATGTACCCGTAAAATCTCGCGTATAATACGCACTCGTGTATAATACGCATGCTTGATTTAGTCCAACATTTTCTGGTAAAATGGAAATTCGTGTATAATACGCACCATAATTTTTCAAGATTTTATTTTATGAAACATTTGTTAAAAAACTGAAAGTATAATAATAAACAGAAATAGGTACGCAACACCTACATTTTAGGTACTTTGGACTGAAAGACAATGTCGATTCATAAAACGAACTGCCCATCCATATGACGCTTTAAATGTTGTTGTGCCTGTACGAGATTTTGTAAGTTCCAGAGCTAAAGTCGTATTTCAATGCATGAAACACCGATGCCTTGTTGTCTTCTATCCACTACCCACTCCAATAATGTTTTTTCTAGGTCTGGAAGATCTGGTGGTGACCCACGATTTGCCTTTTTCTTACTAGGCAACACTTCCAGCACCTCTTTGTTTTTTTCGCCATAATCGAATGTTACACTCGTTAATGGAAAAATGTCGACTTGCTGCCCGATTGCCGTTAGATTCTGCATATTTTCCACTAAGATGCTTTTCTGCTGCAGTATAACATTTTCTCGAATTCATTTTTAGGGCTCAAAATAATAAAACGACAAATTTCACAACCAAGCTTTATATCAAAACAGATTGAAGACCAAGAGTGCGAAATGCGTTTTGCGACAATGTCTGACACATACGAAAACACAGGGCACATTCAATTTCGCGCCATTTTCACTGTTAAATTGTGACAAAAACTTGACAGACTGTCCAATGTAGGTTACTTTCGAAATCGAACATGACTTTTTTTTAGTACTCGCGTATAATACGCACCCGAGTTTTAGCGGGCAAAAATGAGTAAAAATTGTGCGTATTATACGCGAGATTTTACGGTAAGTTCCTGCCTTGTGTAGCTCGCGGGGGTCTCTGGTGAGACGAAGTAAAAACAGGAATATTGCTCCTTGACGCATGTCGTAGAAGGAGACTAATAAATATGAGGTTGTACATGAGACTGGCGGCTACCTCATTATGTAAAACATATTGTTGCAGAAACCATATGAATTCTTGGTGCAGACTGTCTGCTGCATGGACCAGCTGTAGTCGTGGCTCCATGCTCCACAAGGAGCGAAAAAAAAGTAAATGAATAAAAGACAGCGAAAAGTAACCAGACCGCAAAGTAATTTATATTTGAACACGCGCCCTAATATAACCGACGGACCTTCTGTCTAGGTTGAACGAGTGTGCCTCGCCAAAACTTTATTTTTTAAACAAAATAATGAATGAAAGCTCGGCTTGCCTTTTTAAAAACTCTACTGTTGATATCACTATCCACTCCTCCATCTTTGTGTATGTTGGTGGTGCCAACATACATGTATGAATCGACATTGATGGCATATGTCCACATGTTAAATCAGATAATATGCCCCCGTCTCTACCAGAGCATGAGCTACAAGAATATCTTCCCATCATTAACATAGAACTGACTGCACTTGATCTCGGTGAATACGTGTAAATATCTAGCATAGAATTACATGTGAAATATTGTTCTAATTCCTAGCATTAAAATAACTAGCAGAGAAGCATGTGTAAGATCATAGAGAATGTGTTCAAATCCCTAGTAGAGAATGACATATGAAATCATACAGAATGTGTTCAAATCCCTAGTAGAGAATGACATATGAAATCATAGTGAATGTGTTCAAATCCCTAGCAGAAAACGACAAGACCCACATGCAAAATCCGAGACCGGGTCTTGAAATATTTTTCGTCTCCTTTCAACACTCACACCTGCAAGTCATTTCTCATTAAATGTGTCATAGTTATATATGCAGGCTTACAAACAGAAGTACAAGAATTGTCCGATTTTCTAATAAAACCACGTACGTAAGATCTACAAAAACAAATACTTGTCAACTTAAGTGGCCTACACTTACTGTGCTGTCAAAAAACCATACTGAAGCTAAACCAGGATTGAGCAAGTAATCCAAAGGCAGGATTTTACCTATTTGAGAGGTTTATCCCCGTTCTTTGCAGTTTTCCAACTGATCCATTGTGGCAACTGTCTCCATTGTTTTAGGAGCGACAGTCTTCTTGCATCCCAACGCCAGATTTTTTTTTTCAGGCTGTAATATATGTAATATAATTCGTTTCTCGTGTCTTCTTTTATATTATCTTGCCAAAACAAAACAAATGTCGGAAAACATGGCCGTTTGACATATGCCTTTATGTACCCTACGCTTACGTGATCCAAAAGTTCATTCAAGTGTCAGAACACAAATAAGTTGACAGATCAGGAAATTATAGCTATTCCTTACTTAGAACTCGCCAATATCGGTTAATGACCATTAAATTTATTCAATAAAGTTTGCTATCAGTGCGTTATTCTGATCAATACATGCAAATACACAGGGATCACCTGATATGAGGTACTTGAAAAGGACTAAGAAATCAAACAAAAGCAGAAGTCACGTGACATCATTGTGTGTCCGCCTTCTCGTTTATCTATTGATTTTTTATTTTTTTGTGGAAATATGTCGCGACGTGTCTGGAGTGACTAGCTTTTGAAAACTAATATAAAGTGTATTTGTAAATGGCATATGTTGTGAATATCCCCGACATTTGCAACAAAGAAAATAAGATATTACTGTACATTCGTACGTCTACGCAACAGACCGATTTCCAATAAAGGGGGCGGTCGCTTCTTACGTCACAAGTCCAACAATGAACCCTTCGATTTGGCCTAGTTTCCTCTTTGTAGGACAGTCCGATTTAACAGGCCAACCGTTAAACATTATATCGATCCTTTGATTGATTTATACAGACATTACAGACATATGGATTAATGAACTATTGTAGAATGAAATCTCTCAACCTACATTTCACTCGTTGTGCCTGTATGTATATATACGGGTGCATGTATATGTGTTATGAGTATATATGTACATGTGTATGTATTTGTGTATATGTGTATGTGTATATATGTGTGTGTTTATGTGTGTATGTGATTGTTATTGTTGAACAGAATCACATCATTGCACTCCGGGCAAACCCATAGGTGCCCAGTCTCCCTCAGTATACGTCGAAGAGTGTGAATGCTAACTGTTCCTGTAGCTCGCTGGCTATAAGCACGACGGATGCATCCTCTCATACATCCATTTCTGCTAGCCTGACGATTGATGTCAAATTCCAACAGTCTTAATCTTGATGATTCATCTAGTGCATGTGTATAAATATATTTGAATGTGTATACGCATATGTGTTTGTATATGTGTATATACGCATGCGTTTATGTATATGCGTTTATGTGTATGTGTGCATGTGTATTTTTATATGCATGTATGTGTATATGTGTATGTGTATATGTAAATGCGTTTATGTGTATGTGTATATGCATTTATGTGTATGTGTGAATGTAATTGCGTTTATGTGTATGTATATGTGTATATATGTATGTGTATATGTACATGCTTTTATGTGTATGTGTATATGTAAATGCGTTTATGTGTATATGTATATGCGTCTATGTGTATGTGTTAGAAAAGTTGTAGGAACTATATCCGGTATCTATGTAAGCTGAGAAAGAAAACAAAGTGATTTCGCCATCTCATGAAAATGGAGCTCGATCAGTTAACACTATTCGCCCACAGCAATAGAATATCTGGTTGTAGGCAAAGAGACAGATTGATAGACAGCATTAAAGAAACCTTACAACAACACGCACTCACAGCAGCCAATACAACATAGTTCACTCAAAAAAGCAAACTTTTGCTCACCACGTCAAAAACGTGGCAAGTAATTAAGTGATACCAACGGGCTGATCACCCGTTTGCCAGTCACTTCGATTACGGAAACAACAGCAAATGGATTGATTTGCCGTTGCCCTAAAGACGCCAATAGGCGTGATGGGAAACAATGGCAAAGAAAACCTATCTGCTGTTGCCCTAAGACGCCACTAGGCGTAATGGCCACTGACTGCTTTGACGGTCGGTGTCTAAGGACGGAAGAAGAAGAAGAATTAAGTGATAAAACAATACATGACGCTTTTTCCGAACAGATAATAAATACTAATTTGTGAACCCGCTTTTGAGCAAATATTAATATTTAAACTTGCTCTTGCATTACTAATAAATAATGCATGGACTTGTTCAATTGTATGGTTCTAAAAGATGGAGAAAAGCAAAAAAAAAAAAAACAACCAGTTATAGACTGTCATAATTAGGAGCTTGGTTTTTTTAAAAAAAGACAGTTTGAAATGGTGATACAAGATCACTAGTGTAGAAATGATAACTAGAACCAGACAACTGCCAGAGGAACAGTAGAGATGGAGAGAAAACCTCTGGCGTTGGGTATATCTTACACTGACTGTGACAAAAAACTTCCTATTCCTTCGGCCAGTTTTTCTTTCTACACTCCTCTTGGGCAGTATTCATTCAATCTTTCATTTTTTCTTTCATCCGTGCAGCTTACTTTTACGCCTCAATCTACTGATATTATCTTATCCTCGGTAGGGCACACATCGTCAGCCCACACGTTCTGGACTTGACCAAACATGACGTGTTATCATTTGATCGCGTACAGACAATGATTAGCCACGTTGGACAATACAGTCCAGTCAACATTTGGTCTATCGTTTGTTGCCGGCTTATTGTTTAGACAGACGGGCGATTGATAGATGAGAGAGTGATTTGCTCAGCCCAGCCCGGAAGAAACATTTAATAAATGTTGACGGTTTAACCAGAGACGGTGATTAAAGATAACTTGGGTCTAGATGTGTAATCGTGATAACACCAATCGCCCATCCTTAGCCGTATCTTGGTTTTAACTATCTGGACTCTAGACGTATCACGTAATGATTTCCGGTAGGTCCCAACAATCTTGGGTATTAGGACACGAGGAGATGGTGTTATCAGTTCCAGCAAGATGTATTGTCGTAATAAACAGAGAGGAGAAGATGAGATAACCAGACTGTAGAATTAGGACAGGTCGTATGCAATACAATGTTTCCGGTAAGTGTAACACTTAACCTGCTAAACCTTATATAGTGTTACGTGCAGTCTTTGATATCTTACAATATAATACATTTGTATGCTTGTTATGTTCGCAAATATTTTGTAAACAAAATAGATACTTTTTAGTGCTTAAGGAAAAGTCATTATTGAGTTACTTCCTTTGAAAGGAGTGTCGGCACTTTCGATCGAACTCTGCGGATGAATCCAGTTTTACTGCGATTTATTCTTTGTTTGGGTAGAAATAGGTTGTTCTTGCTTCAGTGTATCTATGGCCTGAATTTATGTGTATTGTTTGTCTGGGTAGGACGAGTCTGTCTTATATCTGAATATCTTTGCATGTCTAAGTCGAACTATATGGTCTTTTGGTCGCTAGAAAGGTCAAAGGGCTTGTCGGCGGATGTGTCGCTAGAGAGGTGTGATTTGGCTTCGCCCTGATGATGGGGGCTGTGGTTTTTTTAATCGGCTTGTCGCCGGAAAAAGTGATCGATATATGTGTAGGGGAAAGTGATAGTAGTTTTAGACCTATCGTGTATGCTTTACCCCAGTGTTTATTCTTATTGCCAAGGAATGGCAGAATCATATTTCTGATACCAAGGTAAAACAAATGCACTTCTTATGAACTCTTACGAAGCCATCGTTTTTCAGTAAGGGAAGATTTAACTATATGAAGATGACATTCATTCATAGCAGCACCATATTGTAAAGTGAAGTCAATTGTCTCATGATAGAATCTACAAAGTAATGAGAACATTTAATGTATGATTAACTTTGATACAGATTCCTAGTTGTATCCAAACGTGAGTTACAGCTCACGAGAGAAGCCATCTTGTATTCACATATTTAAGGACTATCAGGAAGAGAAAGGGATGCCCCGTATTATCGCTTGATGAGTCCAGAGATGACTGCTACACATGAGAACCCATTTCTAGCGGTTCAATATGATTATATAAAAAAATATGTGCTGATCATTATTTAAAGGAATCTTCGCTAGACGAGGTTAGGTCTAGAAGCCATCTTGAATATTGTTTATAAACTGACGTGCTTTTGTCAGTAAACTCAGATGATATATATATATATATATGGGCAATACTGAGTGCTTGTCGACTGACAGTCCATTATGCTATTATTCTACATGAGTGCCCATGTATCATTGCAAGACCATTTATCCACTGTACCATGATGTATTATGCCAACCTGTGATTTGTCAATGTATCCGTGCTGTCGAGTGTGTACGTCCAATTAAACTGTAGCAAAGGTACACAGTCGTTGGTGTCGATGACTTCCAGCCATACATGAGTGAAAGAGAAAGACCAATTGTCAACACCACGAACTCTTCTTATCATTCGCGTATTACCCTCTCACTTCATGCTTACACACCCCTGCGTAGGTCGAGTTGACATTCCATATTCAAACCACGAACACTGATGTCCTAACACAGCCATTCAACACTGGTGGACATCATTAATTAAAAAAAAAAGGTTTATCATCTGGTGGACCAGCTTTATGGGTTTGACCTCGCAGAAGTTGAGAAGTCAACAGACTACCGATACCAGACCGTTTCCTGTGGCTGATACGACACACTTGCAGTATTAGTTTGCTCTTTGTCAACACTTTGTCACGTGACCTATCAAGGGAATACAGTAACTAGGTCAGCGTTGTTGACATTTTTACATTAGACATTACAGAGTTTCACAGAACAGTTGGATCAATTCTTGTCAATATTAACAGGAAGACAGTATTATTGAACTAAGAAGTCCTATTTTCATCGATGGATCTTCTTGTTTTCTATATATGAACTTTGATATTTAAGGCCAGAATTTGTAATTCAATAAAGTGGCAGTTTATTTATTTGCATAAGAATAACTTTGCCATTACTGTAAAACTGAGCCTATTTTGCAACACATACTATCATACACATAATTTATATATTTATGTTTACATGTTATTTGTTTGTGTAACTTATTAGTTTATATGTCAGCGGGTTGTGTTTACGTTGGGCGGTGTCTCACAACAGAATATCCCACGTCATAGAGGGTCCGTTGTGGGCGTTTTCTTTAAGTGCAATTTCCTTAATTGGAAATTTGCTTGCAACAACTAGTTGCTATTTGTGTTAGCTTTGATGGCCTGTACCCATCATTGTTGTTGTAACATTTTTCTGTTCTTTAGTTTTGTTCGATTTCTTTGTATTTGTAGGTCTCCCCTTTCCTTTTATTTAGTTGTATACACAATTTATATTCATATACTGTGACGTCATTTGTGTTGTTATTCCTTTGCAGATTCAGTGATTATTTTCATTGATTTCCCTATTTGATTTATTTGATTTCTGCAAACGTTTTCGTATTGTCAGTCTTATTTGTACTTTATGTATTCTGTTGGTTGACATATGTTTTATATAGGTACATTTCATAAGACACTATTGCCTGTGCACTGCACTTGGATTATGGTAAAAACCAGTACTTGATTATTATTACTGTTATACAAGACCTTATTAAGGCTTGTGACCCACAGATATTGGGATACTGTGCTGATTAATCAAGTCATTAAGAACTTGTGGTATTATTATTGTTTCAAGTGATTAGTATTATTGTTAGACATCATGTCTACATTAGAATACTTCATTATACAAGGGAAAGCCCTTGATAAGACTGGTCAACAATTAGAAGAATGGACAGTTGCTCAATATGACAAGACATTAGCTGCTGCTGCAGAGGAAAGAAAAGCTGCTGCAGAGGAGAGAAAACTTCAAATAGAAGAAAAAAAAGCTGCTGCTGAAGAGAGAAAAGCTCTGGCTGAAGAGAAAAGATTAGAAAAAGAAGCTGATGCTGCTGCTGAACAAAAGAAATTGCAGATGCAGGTGGAGGAAAGGAGATTTGAAGCTGAACAAAAAAAATTAG
The DNA here is from genome assembly GCA_024509875.1 of Oreohelix idahoensis. Classification (NCBI taxonomy): domain Eukaryota; kingdom Metazoa; phylum Mollusca; class Gastropoda; order Stylommatophora; family Oreohelicidae; genus Oreohelix; species Oreohelix idahoensis. The sequence goes on from JAMPIV010015675.1 coordinate 57,519, forward strand.
AAAGAGAAGCTGCTGCTGAACAAAAAAGATTAGACAGTGAAGCTGAACAAAAAAGATTAGACAGGGAAGCTGAACAAAAAAAAATTAGACAGAGAAGCTGAACAAAGAAGATTAGAAGCGGAAGAAAAAAAAGCAATAAGAGAACATGAATTTGAGTTAGAGAAATTGAGATTGACAAGTATGAGTAATGTTAATCAGGCATCTAGTGGTAATGGTAAACCTTCTACTTACAAGGTTAAGGTTCCACCGTTCAATCAGTCCAGTGACGATATTACATTCTGGCTGGATAGATTTGAACGTTCTTGTCGTACACATAATGTGGATAAATCACAATACGCTAATCAATTAGCAGAAAACTTGAAAGGTGAATCTCTGACTAGATTATGCCTTGTAGGAGAAGCAGATAAGGATAATTATGATGTCATTAGGGCGGCTTTGATAAAAAAATACCAGCTAAGTGAGGAAGGCTATCGCCTTTTGTTTAAGACGATGGTGCCTGAGACAGGTGTAGAATTCTCAGAATTCATTGCAAAGGCACGTCTCACAGTTGATCGTTGGATTGAGCTTTCCAAAACAGAAAAAACGTATGAAGGACTTATGGATTTGTTGCTCAGAGATAAGATTATGTCATGTGTTAACAAACCATTCCTTGAATTTATACATGAGCGTAAACCCAAATCTCTAAAGGAAATGGAAGAATATTGTTCCCAATATGTCACTGCACACCCCGACGTGACTTTTGGCAACACTGTGGTAAAGTGGGATGATATAAATATTTATAGGGACTTAGTGTACTGACTGAGATCAGCTGTGAAGGTATCTGTATCTAATATGTGTAGTGTTTTACAGATAACCTTACTTACTGCCACATATTTATATCTCAGTCAGAATTATTCTGGAATATTGTGTTGGCAACGTTATATGTCTAGGGTTATGCAAATGATGAAGTGTAAGTCACCACAACAACAACAGATAAACAATTTAATTATTCCACCACACTTGACAATACTGTGACACTCACAAACAGTCAACACTCTAGAAGACTATCTTAAAAGATTCAATGATAAATTTCAGATATGTACATATGTATTGATTTTCTCTACAATAGTGATCCTGATTCAACTACACAGTGAACCAGGCAATATAATAACATGTAATTTCAAATATTATGTACACAGATATAAATGTGGTCTTTGCATTGACATACAATATTAGTATTCTATGTGTGTGAGTTGTGATGTGGTAATATGAGGTAATACTGGTTTTGTTCTTCAAGATAGATTCTTATTAGACATCATGACTGCATGTGCTTGTGTATGTTTGGAACTAGTATTGGAGATGGTCTCAGTTCCGAACATTAAAACAATTAATTGCCCCTCTTTAATTAAGTTAGTGTCATTTACGAGGGGTACATAGTGTTGAGCTCTTTTGGCCACAGTGGGCTTAACTTTCGTGATGGCGGCAGGCAAGGACTCCTCTGCTCGACTATTCACTGTTTCTGAAGACACCTCACTGGTTACTATAGGGACCCAAGAGTATGCTGTCAGCCTCTGGATTCAGCAAACACTCAGACCAGGTGCGGCTTCAATACTAGGACCACAGTCCCAAAATTCAAGGAAATAAACACAGATACGTTGACTAGCACTGAATGTAGGCACAAATACTGGCACAAATTCCCATCTGCTTATGTTCCAGGCTTTTATTTAGCAAAAATATGAGCTGGCTTCAACGCACTGTTGCTTTATCAAGCTTATTTGAACTAGTGGTCTCGAACTAACGCTATCAATTAACTATATTAACAGACCTAACCAATCAGGCCATTTCTACCCCATCGTTTGAAAAAAAGTACTCTTACTTCCGTCTCCCCTGACAACAAAAGATAGCATTTATAGTCCGACTAATCGTGTTTAGCCTTACATATCATTCCATCCAATCAATTCAAATGTAACTTGTGGCCTATTTCCGTACAATGGTGGTTTAAAATTCTGCCACTGAGCGACTCCGAGTTTTGGGGCTGTCTGACACCCTCATTATTTTCTTTTGCCTATAATTTATTAATTCATGGACTATTTGCGTAACACTTAACATATTCTGTGTCAGCAAGCCCTAAGGAATCCAAATATCTCAATCTAAGGGAGCTAGGTGGCTGCGTTCAAAATGTGCATTTTCTACCACCTCCTGTTCACTTCAATCCCCATGTGGTGTCTGGGTACTGTCATGTTTTCAAACGTAAATCCATCTAATGTCATCTTTCCTAATAAGCGTTTTCCAGGTTTTTTAAAACCTAACTCTGGGAAGGGTAGTGTTTTTATCACTGTCCGTCTGAAAAAAAGTTAGTGCATGTGGCCTTACACGCGTGATAGTAGTAATTGTATATCGCGTTACGCTTGTTGGGGGTGGCATTAATAGCGAGACGCGTGTTTAGTGTTGCATGCGTTCCTGATTTTCAGCCCTCCCTTCTTTCCATCCTACATCCATCTGTCCATTCGTAGTGTAATTAATTTAGGTCATACGCAGTGTGCCTCTCAATGTTTTTCTTAGAAATGTAGTACCCGTTTTATTGTGTTGTGGAAACGCTTGTATTATGCAGTGGCTTGTATTAACGTGGAAACGTTACAATTTCCAGACGAAGCATAAAACAAAGGGGATTTCGAGTACTGTCATTGTGACAGCACTGTTCTTTACCATTCTTCTTCCTTTTATAGAATTTATTTGTTAGGCTTTACATTTACTTTTTAATTAATATATGTGGATTAGAATATTTCACGACAAACACTAAGATTAAGGAGAGTATGCCAGTTGCTTCAGCAACACCATACAATCCCAATTATTCACATAGATTTCAGGGACCTCAAAACAGATTTGATAAAAAAGGTAACCATAATAGTTATCAAAACCAAGGTAACCAATCATTTCAGGGTTCTTCTTCAAAGAACTGGAGACGAGCTGATAGCTCTCTACACAGGAGTGATGCGTGATGCCATATGATGATGGATGGTATCCGCATGTCTGGTTTTGTGTAGTGTGCAGATGTGTTCAGTCAAAACAATGTTCATACAAAAATAACAGGGCAATCCACATAGGACGTCAGTAAACTCACGACGTATAAAGTCAATGATTCTTGAAACAGCCGTTGACGTTTTTCTTCATTATTTATTGTGGACGCCACAGTGACAAAATGGTTACGCAAATGTGTAGGCACATCAAACAGTCATTATCACAGCAACATTCAATACAGCAATAGACGGTAGACAGCATTACAATGATGAGTCAGATGCATGTTATATTTCAAAGTGCTGTAAATGTAGTCAGGTGAAAAACTCCATCCTTTTCTATAACAGCCAGGAGATAACCAGATGTATGAGATCAGTTCACTCTCCTTAGTTTGACTTCAGCAAGACAGACACGTCTGCCGAAGTATAAATAATGTCCTCAAAAATATCCTCTAGATAATAAAGGTTTTCCAAACCTAGTTCATTTAACAAAGTAGCAAGTAATGGTCCTTGGTACATGCATCAACCGATGCAGTACAATGCAGCGACATGTGAGCTGGGAAAAAACATCTCGTGACGACGACTTTCGGAGACAGGCTATGAATCGAAATCGCTCACGACCCAAAATCGATAGAGTTAATGAAAAAGTCAATTTACCTTGCTTTCATGAAATACACAGAAATATCACGCCTCCCGACATGTGGGAAAACACTAGAGGTATTATCTCGACTAAACGAAATATCCATAAGAGGACTACACATCCCTGACAGAACAAAAAATAGCGGAGATCCCCTCTTCAACGAGGCATCTCTTTCGCCATTCCAAATCGCTCACTCCCACTAGTGGTGGGCGGAAACCGATCGACCAAACAACAAGACAAGTCATGCGCAGTCCAGCGCAAAATGACCACAGCTCAAACTTAACTGCATTCGATACCAACGCGAGAAGACAAATGCTTACCGAGAAAAGTGACTACAAATTTCAAGCAGTTGTTGCCCTTGCGTTATAAAACAGATATTGAAATAAAACGATGTTGCGAGAATTTATCACGCAACATATCACCACCTCCTCCCGATAAAAAAAAAATGTGGAACATATTTTTTTTTCAATATCAAAGAGCAAGCGATAAGCGGCTCAAAACGCACGAATTATGCGCTGATAATTAATTAAATTGCCAAACAATAGGCTAATTATAGAGTGTCTGGTGAGGATATACCTCAACAGAAAAATAAATATGTCTCAAAAAATATTCACATCGGGGAGGTGTCACCAACACACATCACGTTAGCATGTAAACACAATATACGTATGCAAGTTACTATAATCATCATTAAACAGCATACTCTAATATTGTCTTTAAAAATGGATGTACAAATCTGATAGGAAAATTTAAATAGTACATTCTTTGACATGTAATGACATAAGTACATAGTAAAGTTAAACTACATGACGATCCAGGACATATGCTCTGGTATTCCGAGGGTAAGTACACAATCTAGAACTCGTAAGGTAAGTCCTCAGCTCAACAATGACATTCTGAGAAAGTACAAGCAATATAATGCTAATTAATAACTAATATGCTTCATAAGGTACAATACATTATTAATAATTGTGGCTGTTTAGTAAACTAACGGCCCTTATATTAACTACTCAGTCCTCCTCTATCATCTTAAAAAACGAACAGAAGAAGATGACAACAAAGCACGATAGTGTGTACATATAAAGTAAGTACAGATGTGCTAATCTATTGTAGAAATATAGGTGTGTTATGACTCTGTAATATATAGAAATATAGGACAGAAGTATTAGTTGGAGTCATGTGGGCATCTAGACAAAATGTCAGCCATCACATTATCCGCACCACGGATAGCTCGTACCGTGAAGTGAAAAGGTTGAAGAGCTATAGCATATCGAGTGGATCTCGAACTCTTCAAATTCTTAGTCTGAATAGCTGTAAGAGCTTTCTGATCAGTCTCTAGAATGAAATGTGCGCCCAGGAGGAATCTTTGTAGCTTTAGAATTGACCAAACCATCGCTAACAACTCACGGTCTAAAACCGAGTAGTTCCTCTCTGCCGCATTTAGTTTTCTAGAAATGTACATAACAGGATGCAGAGTATTTGCATATTCTTGCATCAGTGCTGCTCCAATCCCAGTGGATGAAGCATCACTCCGAAGAACAAAAGTCCTATCAAGAGTAGGTAATCTTAAGATGGGAGGAGAAGAAAATATATTCTTGATTTGGTCTAGTGAAGATTGGCATTCTTCAGACCAACGGACCAGATTAGGCGAACCTTTCTTCAACAATGTTGAGAGAGGTGCCATGATCGAAGATAAATTTGGAATAAATCTCCCATAAAATTGAATTAAACCTAAGAGACTCCTAACTTGTTTCTTCGTTTTAGGAACAGAGATGTTCAGTATTTTGGAAGTATTGTGGTCTTCTGTCTTCAAGAGACCATGACCAACACGATGACCCAGGAAAGAGATTTCACCAAAACCAACAAAAGCTTTAGAAGGTTTTGCTGTCAAATTATTCTCACGTAGAGTGGACAGTAAGTCATATAACCCTAAATAGTGATCTTCCCAGGTATCACTGAAGAGACAGATGTCATCTAAGTATGCGATGACATCCGAACGATGTGACAGAATTCGACGCATCATGCGAACGAAAGTGGCAGGGGCGTTCATGAGACCAAAAGGCATAACATTCCATTGAAATAGACCCCTAGGTGTAGAAAAAGCAGTAAGAGGTTTGGCATGCTCTGCTAAAGGCACTTGCCAATAACCTTTAGACAAGTCAAGTTTAGTGAAGAATCTAGAATTAGAAAGTCTAATCAGTAGATCTTCTAACAAAGGCATCGGTTCAGCGTCGAACTTTGTGACCTGATTCAATTTGCGATAATCAACGCAAATTCGTATGTTCTTATCCTTCTTCCGGACAATAACCATGGAAGAAGAATATGGTGAAGTCGATGGTTCAATTATATTTAATTGAATCATTTCATCCAATTCCTTTTCCACTTGCGACTGAAAGTGTATAGGAATAGGATACGGCCTAACCCTAATTGGATTATTGTCGGTAAGAATTATGTCATGTTCTATGACATCTGTGTGTCCAGGAATGTCAGTGAGAACATCCTGAAATGTTTGTAACATCGACGAGACTTGTCGATGTTCGTCACCAGAAAGATTAGGAGAAACAGAAACGTTTTTCCAAGATTCCGTGGAATGTAATGGAACCACTGGAAGGGGAAGGTTGACATCAGAGAAGGTAGCTTCCTCATCCTGAATGACAGACAGGGATGAATAATGACCGTGAGGTGCAGGAGCATCATCCGTTGCCTGGAAAATAGGCAGCAAATAGTCCGGACGTTCGTGAAATTCCGAAAGCATGTTTATGTGGAAAGTTTTATGCTTTCCATCAATATCGACCACATAGTCAACATCGGAAATCCGAGAGACTATTGCATACGGACCTTTCCATGCAATAAGAAGTCTATTTTCCCTACTGGGGAGTAGGACGAATGCTTTGTCACCTGGACAAAGTTGTCGTAGACATCTATTCTTGTTAGCAAACTGCCTTGCCTTCTCTTTAGCAATTTCTGATGAAGCAGTTGCTAGCTTACATGCCTCAATGATCTTTTGTCTAAGAGCAATGACATACTCATATGAGGATTGAGTTTCATCGCTAATATCATCGGCAGTGATGAGATCGTGTAATAAAGACATAGGGCCGCGTGGACGCGCGCCAAAGACAAGTTCGAAGGGAGAAAATCCTGTGTGTTCATTAGGGACTTCTCTATAGGCAAAGAGAGCCGCGGGTAAAACCCTGTCCCAATCTTGAGGATGATCTTCAGTTATCTTACCAAGCAAAGTCTTGAGCGTTCTATTCAGACGCTCAACTAACCCATTAGACATAGGATGGTAGATACTACTGAGAGATCGTTCAATATGTAAGGTAGACATTACCTGTGACATAGTGTCAGATATGAGTTGAGTGCCATGGTCTGACAATATTTCTCTGGGGAACCCCAAGCGAGAAAATATCAACCAAAGAGCATCTGCGATATCTGTAGTAGATATGCTCTTAAGAGGAATAGCCTCTGGCCAACGTGTGCACATATCGACACATGTAAGGATAAACTGATGTCCTCTGGCCGACTTGACCTTAAAAGGGCCAATAATATCTATGGCCATTTTCTGAAACGGCCGAATAGGAATGTCAGCAGCCTGGATAGGCGCAGCATGTCGTGGTCCTCTAGATTTGACCTCCTGACATACCTTGCATGATCGGCAGTAAATACGAATGTCCTTATTGACAAAAGGCCAAAAGAAAGCCGCAAGGACTCTCGACTTCGTACGGGCAAAACCCATATGTCCAGCACATTGCGAGTCATGAGCATGTTGTAATATTTGGACTCTCATGCTCTTGGGAACAAGAATTTGCGAATGTGCCGACGTAGTCGAATCTTGTACCATACGTACAAGTACGCCGTTTCTCATTGCAATCCAAGATTTTCTATTTGTATCCTGATTCGGATCACCTTTCTTCGCAAGAACGAAGAATTTTTTTAAAGAAGGATCTTCTTCTTGCAATTTTATGAAAGAGTCACGAGTGATTACTAAGTGACTATCTTGGCTATCAACTTCATTATCACTATTCAGTGAAGTTTCGGGTGTTTGTAGAGCTTGTGCTCTTGTAACTACTGCATTTGTAGCTTGCATGTTATTATCTTCCCAAGCAGCAATCTGCTGTGGGGTACACTCCCTAACTCCGTGAATACGACCAATAATAAGGTCCGCAATAGGATTAGGTAAGAGACAAGCATGCACATCTCCAGTAAAGAAAGGAGTGGCAATGCGAATTACAGCAGTAGGATATTTTTCTAGAGTGCCGCCAAATGTGACACATTTAATAACCCTTCCTGTAGCACAAGATGGATCTACAAGCGATTGTCTAACACCAATAGTGGTGCATCCGGAATCGAAAAGTAGTGAGACCGGAGTATCATTAACAAGACCCTTATGTAGAATTAAAGAACCCCTCCCGTCATGCGCAACAGCAGCAGGAAGAGCGGGAAGTGGGTGACCACAACTCAAAGTAGTTATGGTACCCGGTTCGAATAAAGTACTGCATTGGGGGCATTTGTTTGCTCTCTCAAAGTCAAAAGCAGAACTAGTGACAGCGTCAAAGTTTTTACTATCAACAACATGATTACAGGCTCCCTCAGTTTCCTGTTGTACAGCATTAGCCTGCTGATATCTCTTTTTTTGTGTTGAGATCTACCCCGACTATTATTACCTCTGAAGTTATCAGAGTTATTATTATCTCTGCAGTTATTATTGTCTCTATTGTAATTGTTATCCTGGTTCGAATTCCAGTTTCCACGATTACTATCATGTTCACATTGATGCGAACATCTATTTGTTTGGTTCTGAGGTCTTCGGCAGGAATAACCTCTATTACCATATCCTCTTTTGAAATGCTTATAATTATTAGGGTGATAGTAACGAGTACTATCAGGTTGTCTCCAATTCTTCGAAGAAGAATCACCATGAAATTGATTTCCATGATTTTGACAGAAATTACCGCTACTCTTTCTATCAAAATTTTGTTGGGATCTACGAGCAAAGTTTTGACCATACGGAGCTGCCGAAGCAACTGGTAAACCTTCTTTCACCTTAGAGTTACCCATGGTTATGTGTGGGTGCGCAGTTACGTATTGGCAACAGAAATCTTCCATTTCTTTTATTGTTTTAGGTTTACGTTCATGAAGGAAAGCAAGGAAAGACTCATTGACAGACGACATGACTTTGTCTCTAAGTATTAAGTCCATAAGTCCTTCATAAGTTTTTTCCGTCTTAGATAGTTCAACCCATCGTGAGAAAGTAATGCGTATTCTTGCAATAAACTCGGAGAATTCAACTCCATTTTCAGGTAACATGTTTTTAAATTGTAGACGATAGCCGTCTTCGTTAAGCTGATATTTCTTTAACAAAGCGGCCCTGACAACCTCATAATTGTTCTTGTCAGGTTCATCCACCATATTTAATATACTTAGAGCTTTACCTGTCAGTATCCCTGATAACTGATAAACATATTTTGCTTTGTCTATGTTATGAGCTGTACATGCTTGTTCAAATCTGTCCAGATAGAACATTATGTCATCACTGGAAGGACTAAATGTTGGTAACTTAATCTTAAAAGTATCATTATTAGCCTTACCAGAAGATGAACCCTTGTTTGAATCATTACCATTACTCATGCTCGTCAATTTCAATTTTTCCAACTCTAAAGCTAAGACCTTTTCTTCATGTTCCATTTTTGCTTTCTCTTTCCTCTCATCAGACTCTCTCTGTAATCTTCTTTCCTCAGCCTGAGCCTCTTTTTGAAGTCTTTCATTCTCAGCTTCTAGCTTTAGCGGGAGTTTTCTTTCCTCAGCTTCTGATTCCCTTTTTTGTTTTTCCATTTCCATTTGGAATCTTTTTTCATCCACCTGCATCTGCAGTTTCTTTTGTTCAGCTTCCATATGCAGTTTCTTTTGTTCAGCTTCCATTGCTTTATCATATCGAGCAGTTGCAAATTCTTCTAACTTATCACCAGTCTTCCCAAGCAATTTACCCTGCTCAATAAAGTGCTCAAATGTAGACATGTTGTCTAACATATGAGTCCAAAACCTGAAATAATTAACTAATTTATTTCAAACCTAAGTGTAACAAGTCTTAATTAAGCACTTGTATATTCACATCACCTTATATTATCCCAGTCTCTGTGGGAAACAAGTCTCCAATCAAAGAACTTGTATATGAAATATCAGCACTCAATTCTTGATCATAAGTGCACTTCTCATTCAATAGTGCACGACACTATTCATCATTCATTTATCATCAGTGTAGTAGTAACAGTGCATTAGCATAGCCCATTAACTAATTACTATAACTGTAAACAATGACTATGTAAACACATGCAGAATGTAAACATTGAAAATGTAAACAATACAAACAATGTAAACAATAACAATGTAAACAATAACAAAGATCAGCAACAATACAAAAACTTTCGCAGAAATCAACTAAAAATAAAGCAGAAATTAATGAAATATCACAAAAAATGTGACGATATCTGCGATAGAATTAAACAAAATACATGACACCACAGTGTATAAACAAAAATGTTGTATGAAACTAAATTATAGACAAGAGTAGGCTAACAAATACAAACAAATCAAAACAAAACTAAAGAATGCGAAATAATAACGAAAACAATATTAAAACATGTCATCACAGCTAACATAAATAGCAACAGAAGTCGCTTAGCAAATTCCAGTATCGGAAATTTGCAAACCCTACAGAAAACGCTCACAATAGACGACCTCTATGACGTGGCATAATCTAACGGAGACACCACCCAACCGAGAACCCGCTGAAATATAAACATATAAATATACAAATAACATATAGACATATAACATATAGAATGAGATGATACACAGAAGACTCAGCAGAAGTATAAGGGCACAGTTTACATACAAACAGGCCACTTAACTTATAGGCTTCCAATCGTAGAACAGCAGAAAAACGGATGTCAATCAACGTCCTAAAGAGCGAAGCTCCAACGATGATGGCACATCTGAACTGCTTCCACTGCTAACACGATGGTACAAGAGCTTCTGAAATACTGTGTGTTGAGTTGTTTCGGCACTTGACCTTCTAATCCAAAAGTAAGTTGATGGAAATCGGTACTTGGCCTTCTTCAGAAAACAACCCGTTTCAACCGGCACTTGACCTTCACAAAAACGACAGCACTGGAACCTTGACAGCAGCAACTTGCTTGACTTGCGTAAAAGATAACAGCAGTCCGAGTTATCCGGCAACATGTAACAACGCCGGGTACTGTCAAATTCTTGTTTCCGTCAAAAAATTGAAATTTTGACTTTTACCGGGCAACGCCGAGTACTTTGAAAATTTTGAAGATGTTGACTGTATTGAAGAATGTTAATTTCTTGAAGGACACTGATGAATTCTTGTTGAAAATGAAGTGGGTAAGGGACCCCGTGTTTGCTGGTACCAGAATCAAACCAGCTTATGGCCACCAAATGATGCGTGATGCCATATGATGATGGATGGTATCCGCATGTCTGGTTTTGTGTAGTGTGCAGATGTGTTCAGTCAAAACAATGTTCATACAAAAATAACAGGGCAATCCACATAGGACGTCAGTAAACTCACGACGTATAAAGTCAATGATTCTTGAAACAGCCGTTGACGTTTTTCTTCATTATTTATTGTGGACGCCACAGTGACAAAATGGTTACGCAAATGTGTAGGCACATCAAACAGTCATTATCACAGCAACATTCAATACAGCAATAGACGGTAGACAGCATTACAATGATGAGTCAGATGCATGTTATATTTCATAGTGCTGTAAATGTAGTCAGGTGAAAAACTCCATCCTTTTCTATAACAGCCAGGAGATAACCAGATGTATGAGATCAGTTCACTCTCCTTAGTTTGACTTCAGCAAGACAGACACGTCTGCCGAAGTATAAATAATGTCCTCAAAAATATCCTCTAGATAATAAAGGTTTTCCAAACCTAGTTCATTTAACAAAGTAGCAAGTAATGGTCCTTGGTACATGCATCAACCGATGCAGTACAATGCAGCGACATGTGAGCTGGGAAAAAACATCTCGTGACGACGACTTTCGGAGACAGGCTATGAATCGAAATCGCTCACGACCCAAAATCGATAGAGTTAATGAAAAAGTCAATTTACCTTGCTTTCATGAAATACACAGAAATATCACGCCTCCCGACATGTGGGAAAACACTAGAGGTATTATCTCGAATAAACGAAATATCCATAAGAGGACTACACATCCCTGACAGAACAAAAATAGCGGAGATCCCCTCTTCAACGAGGCATCTCTTTCGCCATTCCAAATCGCTCACTCCCACTAGTGGTGGGCGGAAACCGATCGACAAACAACAAGACAAGTCATGCGCAGTCCAGCGCAAAAATGACCACAGCTCAAAAGTTAACTGCATTCGATACCAACGCGAGAAGACAAATGCTTACCGAGAAAAGTGACTATAAATTACAAGCAGTTGTTGCCCTTGCGTTATAAAACAGATATTGAAATAAAACGATGTTGCGAGAATTTATCACGCAACAAGGAGTGGTCACAATTATAGCAATTTCCATAGAGGAAGTAATTATAGAAACTATCCGAGGTATCCGTCTTGGAGTCAACAAGATCGCAATTACAGAGATACTCATTATAATGAATATGATAATGGTAACCAAGAGAACTATGACTCAAACCCAAATAGGGGTTACAATAGAGGTAACAATAACTGCAGAGGTAATAATAACCGAGGTAGATCTCAAAACAGAAGACATAAACCACATTTTCAGGCAAACTCTGCACAACAAGAGTCCCATGAAGCCTATAAACAGAGTAAAGATAATAATGATGCTAATAATATGGCATGTGCCGCTTTTGATTTTGGGAGAGCATCTCAGTGCCCCCAATGCAAAACATTATTTGAGCCAACCACAGTGTCTACTTTAAGCTGTGGCCATCCTCTTCCTGCTCTTCCTGCATCAGTCGCGCATGATGGAAGAGGTTCTCTTGTCTTACATAAGGGTTTAGTAAATAACAATCCAGTCTCTGTGCTATTTGATTCTGGATGCACCACAATTGGTGTTAGGCAGTCACTCGTAGATCCTTCCCGTGCCACTGGACAAGTAGTCAAATGTGTAACATTTGGCGGCACATTAGAGAAATACTCTACTGCTATCATTAGGATTGCTACTCCTTTCTTTACAGGAGATGTACACGCATGTCTTCTTCCGAATCCGATCGCTGACCTCATCATCGGTCGCATTCATGGAGTCAAAGAATGCACTCCGCAACAAATTTCCGCGTGGGAAAGGCAAAACATGCAGATTGCTAACGCTGTAGTCACTAGAGCTCAGGCTCTTAATATGCCTCAAACTTCATCTACTGAAGATAATGAAGTGCATAACCAAGATGATCCCTTGGTAATTTCTCGTGACTCGTTTATAAAACAGCAAGAAGATGATCCCACTCTGAAGAAATTCTTCATTCTTGCAACTAAAGGTGATCCGAATAAAGACACAAGTCGTAAATCGTGGATTACAAAGAAGAATGGCGTACTTGTACGTATGGTTCAAGACTCCATTACGTCAAGTCATTCTCAAATCCTGGTTCCCAAGAATTTGAGAGTTAAAATTTTGCAGCACGCTCACGACTCTCAGTGTGCTGGACACATGGGTTTTTCCCGTACTAAGTCAAGAGTCCTTGCGGCTTTCTTTTGGCCATTGGTAAACAAGGACATACGGATTTATTGTCGATCTTGTAAAGTATGTCAGGAAGTTAAATCCAAAGGTCCACGGCATGCTGCACCCATTCAGGCGGCGGACATTCCTATTCGGCCGTTTCAAAAAATGGCCATAGACATTATTGGTCCATTTAAGATCAAGTCTGCCAGAGGACATCAGTTTATCTTGACGTGTGTTGATATGTGCACACGTTGGCCAGAGGCTATTCCTCTGAAGAGCATTACTACTGCTGATATTGCAGATGCTCTTTGGCTTATATTTTCTCGTCTGGGGTTCCCCGGAGAGATATTGTCAGACCATGGCACCCAACTAATATCAGATACCATGTCTCAAGTAATGTCTACTCTGCAGATAGATAGATCTTTAAGTAGTATCTACCATCCAATGTCTAATGGTATGGTCGAACGCCTTAATAGAACACTTAAAAACTTACTAGGAAAGATAACTGAGGATCATCCTCAAGACTGGGACAGAGTTTTACCTGCGGCCCTCTTCGCTTACAGAGAGGTACCCAATGAACATACAGGATTTTCTCCCTTTGAACTCGTCTTTGGCGCGCGTCCGCGTGGCCCTATGTCGTTGCTTCACGATCTCATAACATCTGACAATATTGACGATGACACAAAGTCATCCTACGAATATGTCATCGCGTTGAGACAAAAGATTATCGAAGCATGCAAATTAGCAACTTCTTCTTCTGAATTTGCGAAACAGAAGGCAAGGCAATTTGCCAATAAGAAGAGATGCTTACGACAACTTTGTCCTGGTGACAAAGCATTTGTATTACTACCTTGTAGGGAAAACAGATTACTTATTTCTTGGAAAGGTCCGTACGATATAATATCGAAAATTTCCGATGTCGACTATATTGTCGATATTGATGGGAAGCATAAAACCTTCCACATCAATATGCTTACTGAATTCCATGAACGTCCGGATTATTTGCAACCCATTTTCCAAGCAACGGACAATTCTCCAGTACAACATGGTCATTACTCATCACTGTCCGTGATACAGGATGAGGAAACAAGTTTTTCAGATGTAAATCTTCCTCTTCCAATGATCCCACTTCATTCTAGTGAATCATGGAAGAACGTTACTGTCTCTCCTGATTTGTCTCTAGGAGAACAGCGACAAGTTTCAACTATGTTGCAAACATTTCAGGATGTACTCACTGACATCCCTGGACAAACTCATGTCATTGAACATGACATTGTTCTAACTGACCATACTCCTATTAGGGTTAGACCTTATCCTATACCTATACATTTTCAAGCACAGGTCGAGAAAGAGTTGGATGAGATGATAGATTTGAAAATAATCGAACCATCCACCTCTGCATATTCTTCGCCGATGGTTATTGTTCGTAAAAAAGACAATAACATACGTCTTTGCGTTGACTATCGAAAATTGAATCAAGTAACGAAGTTCGATGCCGAACCTATGCCTTTACTGGAAGAGCTACTTACTCGACTCTCCAAATCTCATTTTTTCACTAAACTTGATTTGTCTAAAGGATATTGGCAAGTTCCTTTATCTGAACGCGCCAAACCTCTCACGGCTTTTTCAACACCTAGAGGTTTGTTCCAATGGAATTTTATGCCTTTCGGTCTTATGAACGCACCAGCTACATTCGTACGCATGATGCGCCGAATCCTATCTTATCGGTCAGATGTCATTGCATATCTAGACGACATCTGTCTTTTCAGCGATACTTGGGAAGATCACTATTCAGGGTTAGATGAATTGCTGTCTACTTTGCGTGAGCACAACCTGACAGCGAAACCCTCTAAAGCCTATATTGGTTTTAGCGAAATTTCTTTCCTAGGCCACCGAGTTGGTCATGGTTTCCTAAAGACAGAGGACCATAATACTAGTAAGATACTTAACATCTCAATCCCTAAGACTAAAAAACAGGTGAGAAGTCTGTTAGGTCTTATTCAATTTTATGGCAGATTCATTCAGAATCTATCCTCTATCATGGCACCTCTTTCAACACTTCTAAAGAAAGGTTCGCCTAATGTGGTCCACTGGTCTCAGGAATGCCAATGCTCTCTGGATAAGATTAAAACATTGTTTTCAACACCACCTATTTTAGTGCTACCTACTAAAGATAAGACATTCGTTCTTCGTAGTGACGCTTCATCCACTGGGATTGGAGCGGCACTAATGCAAGAGTACTCTGGAACTCTGCATCCTGTAATGTATATTTCCAGAAAACTTAATGCGGCAGAAAGGAATTATTCGGTTTTAGACCGTGAGCTATTAGCTATGGTTTGGTCGATCCTCAAACTACAGAGATTCCTTCTAGGCGCACATTTCATAGTAGAAACCGACCAAAAAGCTCTTACTGCTATACAGAGTAAGAATTTGAAGAGCTCGAGGTCTACTCGATATGCAATTGCTCTTCAACCTTTTCATTTCTCTGTGCGAGCTATTCGTGGATCAGATAATGTGATGGCAGACATTCTGTCAAGATGCCCACATGATTCCACATAACTATTAGGGCTTAGACTTCTTGATATGTCTAGTTCTATAGTAGTTCCTTTCTATATCATGATAGATACACATTTGTAATTTAATAATATAATGATTGTATCACTACTTAGCGGTTCATTGATGTTTATTCACCGCTGTGCTTTGATGATTTTTTTCTTCATAAATCATAAATTTAAGATATCTAATACGAAATTATGGTATGAAATTTTTTAGGCATTGTGTAATTGCCAGAATTGTATTATACTTTGATGACACCTTCCTGGAAAAATTTACTTGTAGAGAAATAATTTTTCTCAGTTTATGAGATACATTCTCACCAGTCGCTCCATAAGTCGACTTAGCCTCATATTAGGCGTTATATTTATTCCTGATATTTTCATCTGCGCATTATTCATGCGTTGTGAGCCTATTGTACGTTGCTCCTAGATGTATTTCAAAAAAAAAGTTCCATTTTTTTTTTCCCGGGAGGTGTGGTAAGACTGTTACGTGCAGTCTTTGATATCTTACAATATAATACATTTGTATGCTTGTTATGTTCGCAAATATTTTGTAAACAAAATAGATACTTTTTAGTGCTTAAGGAAAAGTCATTATTGAGTTACTTCCCTTGAAAGGAGTGTCGGCACTTTCGATCGAACTCCGCGGATGAATCCAGTTTTACTGCGATTTATTCTTTGTTTGGGTAGAAATAGGTTGTTCTTGCTTCAGTGTATCTATGGCCTGAATTTATGTGTATTGTTTGTCTGGGTAGGACGAGTCTGTCTTATATCTGAATATCTTTGCATGTCTAAGTCGAACTATATGGTCTTTTGGTCGCTAGAAAGGTCAAAGGGCTTGTCGGCGGATGTGTCGCTAGAGAGGTGTGATTTGGCTTCGCCCTGATGATGGGGGCTGTGGTTTTTTTAATCGGCTTGTCGCCGGAAAAAGTGATCGATATATGTGTAGGGGAAAGTGATAGTAGTTTTAGACCTATCGTGTATGCTTTACCCCAGTGTTTATTCTTATTGCCAAGGAATGGCAGAATCATATTTCTGATACCAAGGTAAAACAAACGCACTTCTTAGGAACTCTTACGAAGCCATCGTTTTTCAATAAGGGAAGATTTAACTATATGAAGATGACATTCATTCATAGCAGCACCATATTGTAAAGTGAAGTCAATTGTCTCATGATAGAATCTACAAAGTAATGAGAACATTTAATGTATGATTAACTTTGATAAGATTCCTAGTTGTATCCAAACGTGAGTTACAGCTCACGAGAGAAGCCATCTTGTATTCACATATTTAAGGACTATCAGGAAGAGAAAGGGATGCCCCGTATTATCGCTTGATGAGTCCAGAGATGACTGCTACACATGAGAACCCATTTCTAGCGGTTCAATATGATTATATAAAAAAATATGTGCTGATCATTATTTAAAGGAATCTTCGCTAGACGAGGTTAGGTCTAGAAGCCATCTTGAATATTGTTTATAAACTGACGTGCTTTTGTCAGTAAACTCAGATGATATATATATATGGGCAATACTGAGTGCTTGTCGACTGACAGTCCATTATGCTATTATTCTACATGAGTGCCCATGTATCATTGCAAGACCATTTATCCACTGTACCATGATGTATTATGCCAACCTGTGATTTGTCAATGTATCCGTGCTGTCGAGTGTGTACGTCCAATTAAACTGTAGCAAAGGTACACAGTCGTTGGTGTCGATGACTTCCAGCCATACATGAGTGAAAGAGAAAGACCAATTGTCAACACCACGAACTCTTCTTATCATTCGCGTATTACCCTCTCACTTCATGCTTACACACCCCTGCGTAGGTCGAGTTGACATTCCATATTCAAACCACGAACACTGATGTCCTAACACAGCCATTCAACACTGGTGGACATCATTAATCAAAAAAAAAAGGTTTATCATATAGTAATGTCAATCATTTTCATGATGACGGGTAGGGAGAACATTTACTAAAATAAGATACCTTACCTTGTGGTTGGCTTAGAATTAGAACCTAAAATAAACTAATTTGTGACTGGGTTCCACCCAAGAGAACTTCACGAGGTTACGTTTTGGGTAAGCAAAATCTTTACTTTAAAACCTAGAGCGTTTTGAAGGTTTCCCACTGCAATTCTGCAATTTTATCTTCGTCGAAGGAGATTACGGACAGCCAGAATAGGAGTTAGTAATAAGGATTCCATTATAGGACAGGCCAAAGTGATTAGAAGTAATTTATAAAATTAAAAGTGTAAAACTTCATTTACAATACTGAGAGAGACAAGGTCGAGGAAACCTACTTAAGTGTCACTGGTTAGGAGTATACTGTAATCAATAACCTTAACTAACTGAGGGAAGCCAGAATCTGTAACAGTTGCAGGACGTACTACGACCATACTGTGCAGCAAAGGTCTGGATAACATTTAACGTTATGGGGTAAGTTTTAACATTTACATTTTCTTATTTTATGTTTGCATTTATCACATATGAATTGCTTATTGATGTACAGTTGCGTATGGAGCTGGCAACCTCATCATATAAAATAACTAAATTATATATATATATATATATATATATATATATATATATATATATATATATATATATATATATATATATATATATATATATATATATATATATATATATATGTTGCGCTACGGGGTCTTTTAAATTTACATTGTTATAATGTTCATATGCAGTAACCTTCTAGTTACTCTGGCCAAGAAACCGCTATGGTTTTATCCCTAGACCACCGCACACAATCCACACCAAACTGCCATAGTCAAGTAGTTGCAAGCGAAGTGGAAACGATTCACAAATGTTTAATAAGACATGAGACGATGCTCCATATCAGTTACACAACCATTCAATATATAATGGCATTCTGTAAGCCGTCATAAAAGAGTCTCTATAATGTCGTAGCTCGAAAACACTGTCGTTAGATCGACATCAACGTTTATTTAATTCTGGCTCACTATTTCAAATCCCTTTTTAAATATATCTAGTATCATCTAACAGAGGCATATTGATGATTTAGTGCTGGAACATCATAGGGATTATACACAATTAATATATATTTCCTTAAATTGATTATTAAGTCTATCCGTTTTTTCCTGGATGTGTTGATGTGAATGTGCTAGTAGTGCCAGATCTTCCAATGTAGAAAATTTAGTCCATATTGTTCCTCTTGGACTGCCCTCTGTTGTCTGGCGCATCACCCAGTCAATGACAAAATTTTTTTATGTGGGAAAAGTGTTCCACCAATGACCAGGGTGTTAATATTACAGAAACGTATTAATTTATCCCCATTTTCGTTTGCTGTTCCGCTGCCGCATTTCCCCATTACTCTTTCATTATATGTATTGTGTGTACCAACTTTCGCATTGAGGTCTCCCATTACTATAATAAGATCATATCTAGGTGTGTCTTCCATTTATTTCTGCACTTGTTGAAATTAAGGAAGTCAGAGGTCATGACGCTCAATGTGAGCAACCCTGAGCCCATATCAGTAAGGAATCAGCAACTGGTACAGACAGATACCTTCACATACCTAGGACGCATAGTAACACCAGACGGTGGGGCAGGAAAAGACATCAACATCAGAATGAATAAGACAGGAACAGCCTTTTTTTAGCCTAAACAACATCTGGAAGTCCTCTCAGTACAGCACAAGCACAAAATTAAGATTATATCAGAGCTGTGTGCTTTCTGTGCTTCTCTATGGTGCGGAATGCTGGAGAGTTACAGAGAAGGAAATGTCAAAATTGTCCTCTTTTCACACAACGTGCGTAAGAAAAATTCACCGAATCTTTTGGCCGAATACCATCACCAACCAAGATCTGCTTACTCGGAACAAGCAAGAGGACATGCACACCATCATAGCTGGCAGACGCTGGAGCTGGGTTGGCCATGTCCTCAGAAGAGACCCCGATGCCATCACAAGAACAGCTATGCTTTGGATCCCTGAAGGAAAACGAAAGGGAGGCCGACCAAAACAACCTGGCGGAGGACTGTGGAGGCTGAGATGCAAAGAATGAACCAGAGTTGGGGCACTGTACGAAGGATGGCCACCGACCGAGCAAAGTTGAATCAATTTGTTGTTGCCCTACAAGACGCCACTAGGCGTGATGGCCACTGACTGCTTTGACGGTCGGCGGCTAAGGATCAAAGAAGAAGAAGAATATATATTTAACGAGCTCAGAGACATACGTCCACTTGCCACAACTACACACATAGAAATCCTCTGGCAGACGATCTCCCACTTTTGCTGATCGCAACTTTAACGTCTGCCGATCTGCACCATGAGGCAATGACGTCACTTCCTGTGTTACCAATGACTACATATAATAAACAAACGAGAAGCTTTGTCAGATCATTTTGATATCGACAGACATGTTATGAATTTTACTCATAACATTTACTCTCCCCCCTCCCCCGCAAAATAATGGAAACAAAGTTTTCATTATTTCCGTGGTGTGAGTATATCATCACCAGAGTGAAATTTGGTATCACCAAACTTCACTGACATTGCGAAATAGCATAGCACCCAGGTTTCTGCCACAGAGTAGGCAATTAAACACTTAATGTGTAGACCTTGGTAAAGAAAACCAAAGCCAAAGACTACAAAGGACACAAATGTGAGGTGGCTATCACTAAAAGCACTCAACATGTTAAAAAATGATGGTAGCCATACATGCACTCACATACATCACGCCGTCCAATAACACCTATCTGTCAAGTCCAGTATCAGTAGTCAATTAATTTCTTATTAATTAATAGCACTAATGCAAAACATTGAAAATAATATAAATATGAAATAGCGTTAATAGATGAAATGAGGCAGACAATCATATCAAGAAAGTGAATGAATGCAACATTATACATCAACAAAAATTAATGTTAAGTGAACCGATCAGTACTAGGCAGCAAAAGTGTACTGTAGTATAATTAAAATGTTATCTTGCATCTAACACTGTTGTTTGAGCACTTAAATACGAATATGCTGATGTGTTGTACGAATAGATAATAGTATGTACTATCAGCAATATATATTGATGAAAAATCTAGCATGTGTGTGAAGAGGATTTGTATCAAAAACCACACCATAACTGGCGAATTAAAATTAATTTACACTCACTTTAAGCACTGTAGTTAAAATGCGTAGTGTGATGATATTATACACATTCAATGATATATTAACGCAAAGTATAGAGAAAATATGTCCAAATAGAACAATTGTCGCATGAAAATATAATTAATAGTAGGTAAAGCTTGACAGCTGTATATGGTGAGGAACAATAGTGCACACGGACGTGTGATAGTGATGCGCAAGAGAGATAGGCAGAAGGCACAGGCTGAGTCAGTGAGTTCTTCACTAAGAAAACCACACACACAGCTCTTCTTGTTTTCTCTGGCGACAATATTACTCTTTTTCACACACTGTGTCACTCACAAATAGTAGGGTAAAGGAGTAAAGTTAGATTGAGGATTTGGTAGTCTGAACTGAACAAACAATCCTATCGAGGTTAACTCTATTTATTTCAATTTAGAAATGTAAATAAATCAATAAGGATTTTACAGCACATAATAATAAAGATTATCACGAGAAAACAAACTCACAACAATTTGATGATTTTTAAAGAAGAAAAAAAATTATTACACAAATAGTGCAAACAAGGATTATGAATGAATTGTGTTAGTAAAGTTCCCGGCAGGCCTGATAAGCTTTTGCTGGAAAATATGTGAAATACTGTTTGTGTGTAAATGAATGTTTGTTCCTTTGTTCCTTTGGTGTGAATGTTGGAAACAACTTATATCCTGGGGTTCTCTTGGAAAAATATAACGTTATCCAATGCTTGAAATTAACTTCACTGTTCGAATAAGGTATCCACAAAGGGGCACAGAATCTGAACACGATTTTATAAATCCAAGATTGGGGTAACGACTTCACTGTTCGAATAAGGTATCCACAAAGGGCACAGAATCTGAACACGATTTTTATAAATCCAAGAAAGGTGTAACGTATCCACAGTTGATGCGATATCCACAGATAACAAATTTGCTTCCAAAGGTGAGATGGAGGGTTAAAATGGGTGGAGTATGGTACGGGTGATGGTTGTTGTGATAAACGAGCGCAAAGGCCTTGTTGCTCCATCTTTTCCTACATTTTTCATATTGTATTTTCTCCGACATTTGCTCTTTCATCTCATATTTGCGATCCACATTTGCTATTTCCTTGTTGTGATTACTCGCGACCGGTATCTAAGAGAACCACAATTGTTCTTTCATCGGGGGAAATAAAATCCTTTGATTGAGTCCACATGCCTGACATTATCGTTTGAAGCCCACATTGCATCGTGATAAATCTGGTAAAAACACATATGGTCATCCTAATCAACACATCTGGGCATGCGGTAATTTCTGTGACACCACATTGGACTTAAGTCGGCCGCGGTTCAGACAAGCGTTGGTTTACCACATTGGACGCCCAGCTTGGCCAGGTGACTTCCAGAAATATATAATACCGCATAATCTACTAGAGTGAAGCAGTCCAGTTTTTTACCTTGTGAGGAAGAGATTAAACCCAAAAACGCATAGCCTAATACACGTGTTTATTCAGAGTGGATGATAATTCAGTTCTGTGATTAATTGTGTTCTTAAAGGATTTTGCGAAGGGAAAAGAAGGTTAGTAGATCTTATTATTAATACATTTTCTTATTTTTGTTTATTTTAACCTCACAGCTAAAATGTACGAAAGATAAAGTTTCAAATAATTCTTGGCATAACTGGTTAATAAAATCAGAAGATTTTCCTAGAAGATGATAGGATGATAGGAGGTAATTAATAGTTCATATTTCACCTTTATCATCATCACAGTCTCCCATGCGCACACACTCTCATGCACAAGATATTTAACATCATTAGAATTGAACTCAGAGAGAGAGAGATGAATAATGAGCAGTAGTTTAAATGAAAGTCAACCAGTGATGTTAAATGTGAAAACTTACGAAGACTTTTGTGTGTCTTCAGTTCATCAGAAGTCTGAGTCTACACGCAACGTGTCTGACGTCTAACCAGAAATAAGTTATCAAAAACGGACATTTGGCTAGCAGAATTCGCCATAGGACATCTTTCATTCCTCAATTAAAAAGGAATATTGTCTCACCCACAAGTCATAAGGTGGACGCAGCATTTTTCGTCACCATATACTGCTTGCTCACAAGTTCAATACATCGTTATCACAAGTTCAATAAAGAGTCATCATAAATTCAAATCACTCGAAAGATTATTATTATCTGAAGTCAAGCAAAAGAGCTCAAAAGAGGAATCGCATATTTATACCACGTGCAACACACTCAGGCACAACAGGCCAATCACCTGTTTGCTTTAAATCATGATTACGCGAACTACAAGAGAGAAAACCGGACTGATTCTAAAGGCGACGAACTGGAACGGACTACGGACTACGACTTATGGAACTTGGAACACAAGAAGTATAAATGGGAAGGAAGAGGAGCTGGTGGAAGAGATGAGGAAAGCAAAACTAGAAATCCTGGCTATAACGGAAACGAAGAAAAAAGGACAAGGAGTCATGGATCTCGATGGCAACACGTTGCTCTACAGTGGTGTACCCATATCTGAAAGGGCTAAAGGGGGCGTGGGTTGCATTGTGGCCCAAAATCAAAAAGATAGTATCAAGGGATGAAACTTTGTCTCGGAGCGCATTATGGTTGTAAAACTAAAAGAAGGAGAAACCATAGTCAACCTGGTCATAGTGTATGGGCCAAATGAGGATGAGAGAGCAGAGGTCAAGGAGGAATTCTTCGAGCTGCTTCAAAGGACAGTGGATGACTGCCTAGATGAAGTTATTATGCTCGGAGATTTTAATGCCAGAGTTGGAAATGACCATGCTAGATGGGGTGGAGTTATCGGAAGATATGGAGAAGATACTCTCAATGACAATGGAAAGCGACTCCTTAGATTCTGCAGTGAGCAGAATCTGATCATTACAAACACAAAGTTCCCCATAAGCGCATACATGCATACACTAGATGTGAACCAACCAAGAATGAGAAGTCAGTGATCGACTATGCCATTGTTCGGAGAAGCTCATTCAGATATGTCCGAGATGCAAGAGTCTGGAGGGGGCCAGAGATTGGAAGTGATCACTACCTGCTAACAATCAAACGAACAACTGAAAGAGTTGCTCAGCCTAGGAACTGCCCAACATCACGCAAGAAACCAAGTAAACGAGCAGGAGAAATGAGCATTAGGACCTACAAGCTGAGAGAGCCAGAAATTAAGACCAGATATCAGGGGCTTATTGCTACAGCAGTGAGTAACACAGAAGAACGACCTGATGACTTGGAAACCCTCTGGAATAAATTCAAGGATATCATAAAGACAGCTGCTGCAGAAGCATGCGGTGAAGTCCGACTTGGGAACCAGAGAAAGAGGACACCTTGGTGGATAGAGGAAGTCAAAGAGAAAATAAGAGAGAAGAAAATGGCATGGAAACAATACTTAGGAGCTAAAAACACAACAGGACAAATGGAAAAATATAGAGAATATGTGACACTCAGAACAGAAGCAAAGAACAAAGTGCTAGCAGCAAAACAGAAGTCCTGGGAAGAATTTGGAGAAAAGCTAGAAAAAGATGCACAAGAAAACCAGAAATTGTTCTATAAGACCCTAAAGAACATGAGGAAAGAAAAACAATGCCCTCTCAAATTTATAAAGGACAAGCAAGGCAAATTGCTTACTGCCCCGAAGGAAGTAATGGAAAGATGGAAAGAATATTTCTCAGAACTCCTGGATGGTGAGCATGATGAAGCATCAGAAATGATAACCACTGACACAGAAGAGGAAACCAATGATGGTGAAGATGACATAAAGATGGAAGAACTGAGGGCAGCACTAGAGAAAATCAAGATGGGCAAAGCAGCAGGGCATGATGGTATAACACCAGAAATGGTTAAGTACATGGGAGCATCAGGCGACCTATTACTCTTAAAGGTCCTACAGGCAGCATGGTGCAACAAGACCATACCAAAGGATTGGGAGATTGCCATCATAACACCAATTTTCAAAAAGGGTGACAATCGACAATGTGGAAACCATAGAGGCATATCCCTTCTCAGTGTCCCTGGTACAATCTACTCTAGAATCCTAGAGCAGAGACTCCGACGCCTAGCTGAGCCACAATTGGATGAGGTCCAGTGCGGATTCCGAGCAAACCGAAGTACTCAAGACCTAATCTTCACACTCAGACAGCTGAGTGAAAAGGCCCTTGAGTATAAGAGTGAGATCCATCTTTGTTTCATAGATCTGGAAAAGGCGTTTGACAGGGTCCCCTGGAGCAAACTTTGGGACTGTTTGGCAAGGAAGAATATTCCAGCACCTCTGATTCATGCTATACAGAGCTTCTACAAGTCTTGCAGAAATTATGTGAGGACAGCAAACCATAAGTCAGAAGAGTTCAGGACCACCACTGGTGTAAGACAAGGTGATATCCTATCACCTTACCTCTTCATACTCCTTATGGACGATGTCATCAAGGCATATAAGGAGAGAACAAGAAAGTATTCAGTGGGGTACTGGAAAATGAGACAGGTCTATATTTCGGAGCTGGCATTTGCTGATGATGTTGCCCTGATTGCTAAATCAGAGACACATCTCCAATAAAACCTGCAAGTCTGGAAGGAAGAGCTGGAGAAGAGAGGGATGGTCATAAGCAGCTCTAAAACAAAATCCATGGTGATATCACGAGAAGAAAGAAAACATCAGATTAAGTTGGGAGAACAGGTCCTGGAGCAGGTCGACCACTTTAATAATCTCGGAGCTATTATAGACCGAAAGGGAGGCATCAAAGAAGAGTTGGCCACTCGAAAAGCAGCGGCTGGGAGACTTTTTCAGGCCATAAATCGTGGATTCCTCAGCAAGAAAGAGGTTGGTAAGAAAACGAAGATGGCTGTATACCGCTCCACCTATGTCCCAGTCTTGACATATGGATGCGAGTCGTGGGCAATGACTACAACCCACAAAAGCCAGATCCAAACCTCAGAAATGAGGTATCTGATGAAAGTGGTTGAAGTAACAAGAAGAGACATGGTCCGCAACCAGACGATCCGTCAAGGCCTAAAATCCCATCCGCTGCAGACCCAAATAGAACAGTCCCAACTAAGATGGTTTGGCCATGTCTGCAGAATGGGAGAAGATCGGCTACCACGACAAGCATGGGAAACAAAGAGCCAGGGATCCAGACCTCCAGGACGACCCAGAGTCCGCTGGGAGGACAACATTAGACAATCTTTGAAGGACCGAGGACTAGAATGGAACCAGGCCAGGAAGAAGACAGCTGATAGAATGGTCTGGCGCTCTCTCTTCCAAACCTCTACACCTCACGGTAGAAGGGGAACGACTAAGTAAGTAAGTAAGTAAGCAACACACTCTTAAGCGCATTTTATGAAGCAGACTCGAAAGTATATGAATCACGACTACATACGCAAGATTATGAGTCTACATATCACTAACATTTCGTGAAGATATCCAGTCTGACCAGTACCGTCGGGAGATTAGACAACAGACCTTTTGTTCATATGACAGCTATTAACTGTTGATCAACACTACAGAGATATACTCAAACAGTGAAGGAATATACATAGATATCTCGTCAGCGTTCTCCGTACGACAACAGTATTCATCAGAACGTCCTCAGCTTAGAGATACCCCACTGTTACGGTGTTATTTTAAATGACGGCGTCTGCTGGGGTTTAGCCGTGCGCAACGTTTAGGGGTCATTAACATTTATAGAATATGTCGATATTTTACGGTATACTGAACGCGAAATATATGCGGAGATTATGACGCATTCGCGTTGGGAAGGTCACGCTGGATGACTTGGTTACATGGCCCTTGTTACGCTATCCGTCAAGCAAGAAAGTCGTGTCTTGTATTTCTTCCAAGGAAAAAGGCTTAGTATATAGCCTATATTATATATATGAATCGATGTAGAACTCAGGGTCATTTCGGATATTAATCTAAGTATGAGATTAATTAAATTAAATTAAATGATGGAAGGAGAATCGCATTATGATTCAAATTGTAGCTGTCAAGAACTCATGCGCTCATTTCTGGCTGTTGACTACAACAGCGCACGTATATAGCCACGATGTTCATCTGACATATTGTTTTGACACGGACGGATACTTACTGATATTATTTGGAATTCATTGTTATGCTGAACTGTACATGAAGTTTTGTGAATGTCGGATATCGTCTTTTGTATGAATACATGTGGACTCAGAACAGAAGGCTTGATCTTTTATTTACGTTTCGGGTTCGGTTCACAGCTGTAAATGTTTACGTTTTCCAGCACGATAGCTCTCCCACAAGGGAAATCAACTAATATCTAATATGCAAATCAGAACGTCGAAGGGATGTTCTGATGGTCAGAGCTAACCATCAATACCAAACATTAACTACATCTAGAGAGTGATTTTACTCTTCAATCAATAATAGAAGAACGAAGGAACAGCAGCAAACACACCAACCCAACCCGTCACAACTGGTGGCCAATAGTGGTCTTGAAATTTTCAAAAGAGCGAACCTCAAAAAAATGAGACATTTTTCCTTTCGAGCCGAAACGGACATTATTATGCAAAAACACCGGTGACGTCATGCCCTTGACAACAGTACGAACGGTTGCAAAAGTCAGCAACATTCAATGTCCTTCAAAAAAATTTATTTGGAGCTCTCAAACAGCAAATGAAACGTATTACTAATGCCTTCAATGTTTCAAACAAGCTCGCGAGTCTGTTGGCGAAGCAGATAATGTACTGTATTACTGCCAAAAAAAGATAAGTAACTGATTTTAAACGTTACCATATTTCGTCCTGTTTGTCCGATAACGCCATGTTCTTTTTTTTTTGTAGCCATGTTAAATATTGTTTCTGTCCTTTTACATGTAGCGGGTATGGATGGGCGGCGAATTTTAATCAGTTCTATGGCTCCTTGGATGCTACGAATTGATTGTAATTGTTCTTAAGGCCGTGAATTAATAGCATTTCGCGAAGAACGCGTCGAATACATTATCGGTGATCGTGTCGTTCGGACTTGCATTAATTCACCTTGCATGTTAGGTTTACAGTCGTGTTATAACTGTGGTATTCTAGTGTATTTGGTTCTAAATTTTATTCAGTTCTTTAACAATGTTTGTAATCTATCGTGTTTTTTCTGACCTCACTATCATTCAGTTTATATTTTTGTTGTACGACCGTTAATGAGTCCATGTATACGTCACTAATTGTTGTGTACGCAGGTTAATTATCTATTCAGTTCATTCTTAAATTCTCACTTCCGGTCTAGTCAACTTAGTTGTAAATGCATTTTTATTGTGAAAATGTCTTTGGTGTATGTTAATAATGTTCTGTAATCCTTGGTTAACCCATTGTATTGTTTGTCTTCATTTCATCCCTTTATAATTTAATATTAATGCTATAATTTATTCATTAATAAGAGTATAGATTAATATGATTAAATTTTTATGAGTTTTAAGGAGAAATTATGGACTTTGCACCAATTTGCAGTGATGGTCCAAGAAATGGGCAATGCACTTTATTGCTCATGATAATGACATAATATACTATGATTAATTATTATAACTTTATATCATATTAAGACATATTAAATATTAATTAGTACACTTTCTCAGTACTACAGTGGGAACTTGGTGACAATTAAGATTAAATAACATAATTATTTAGGAATAATACCCATAATTATTGAATATTAATATTAAGTGCATGATATAATTTCAGCACCTTATATAACTAACTATCATAACTATTTATGATAGATATTAGCGGGTATATATATATATATACTATTTTTACAAAATATTATAGATTTGTGGAAGTTATAAATAACAGTACGGGAATACTGCAATTTCTTATATTAATTATTCATTCGTCGAGTAATTATAATTATCGACATATATTCTAGTGGTGATTACAAGACATAAGTAATTGAATACTTAAATAAATTAACTTCAAGATGCTTAACTTAGACTATTTTATTAAAAATGGTAAGGATTTTGGAAAAAAAGGAGAACTTCTCGAGGCTTATGCATTGGCTGAATTTACAAAATATAAGGCAGAAGAGGAGGAAAGGAAAGCTATTGCTAAGGCAGAGATGGAAGAACTTGAAAGAAAAGAGGCTGAAAAGAAAGCTATTGCTAAGGCAGAGAAAGAAGAATTAAGACAAGAAGAAGAAAGAAAGATGGCAAGAGATGAAATCCTACGGATTGAAGAAGAGAATAAATTGAAACGACAGGAAATCATACTGCAGCAAGAAATGGAATTGCAACGGCTTAAATTGGAAACAGCAAAACTTAATTCACAGGGTGCTGCAGTAAGCCAAAATGATAATGCTCAATGGGGATCTTCATCCAACCGACTTAAGGGCAATTATTACTTTAAGCTACCACCTTTCAAATTACACGTGGACGACCTATCATCATGGCTGGCGCGCTTTGAGGATATATGTAAGGTCAATAACCTTGACAAAACTGCATGGGCACTTAAACTTAAGGAATTTCTGGATGGCGAACCTGCAAGTGCAGCACAAAATATTGATCCTACATTAGCCACAGACTATGAGGCCATTAAGACTTTGTTATTACGTCGTTTCCACTTGAACGAAGAGGCATGTAGATTACGTTTCAAAAGTTTGTTGCCAGATAATAATAAAGATTTTACAGGTTTTATTGCTAACATACGCAATACTTTTAACAGATGGGTTGAACTGGCAGGTGTCAACAAATCTTACGACAAGTTAATCGATTTGTTATTGAGGGATAAAGTATTATCTTCTGTCAGCCAACCATTCTTTGCTTATCTGCAAGAAAGAAAACCAGAAACTATTGATGAGTTAGAAAAAATTTCTTTAAATTACTGCACAGCTCATCCGAATGCTAATATTTCTGGCTCGTTGATAAGAGAACCTCTTCCTGTAGCCTCCAATATGGCATATCATAGTAATAACAAACCAAGAACACACAGTGTAGACAGAGGTAGGTTCAAAGGAAACTATGACATTAATTTTCATAAGGGACAGAATAACTTTAACAATAACTTTAATAGAGGAAGACAACAAAACAGAAATTATTCACCTCAGTCAAGATACAACAGTAATCCACGTAACTCAAGTTATAATCGGTCATATCAATATAATAATGGTAACAATTGGAAGAATAGCGATAATTATAACTCGAGACATCGAGATAACAATTACAATAGACGACAACGGGATAATTCAACTAATTATTCTCGTAATCGTTCTCATTCTCGTGGATCTTCACATTATAACCATAATACCGGGGCAGCAGTTACAAATGATATCACCCCTAAGGTTCAGGTTCCACCTAACGATAATACAATGCATTCTTCTGCTGCATGCTTTGCTATAAATTATAACGTGGCGAATAGTTGCCCACAATGCAATCTTATTTTTCAGAAGGCAAAGGAGACAGTGCTAAACTGCGGACACATTCCACCAGAAGTAAGTCTTGCAGCCAATGATGGAACAGACTCTCTGATTTTTAACAGAGGGATAGTTAACGGTTCTATAGTTTCTGTATTGAGAGATTCGGGGTCCACAACCATTGGAGTGCGACAGTCGCTGGTACATCCTAGCTGTGCAACGGGGGAATATGTCCGTTGCATGACTTTTGGGGGAACTATTGAGTTGTACCCCACAGCTATTATCCATGTTAAAACACCTTTTTTCACAGGGAACGGGAAGGTATGCATGCTTCAGAATCCAATTGCAGATCTGATGTTGGGACGCATCCATGGTAGTAAGGATTGTTCCCCACAGGAAATTGAGGAATGGGAATTAAATAATGTGCAATCTTATTGCAATGCTAACGCTGTCATTGCAATGGCTACATTACGGGCCAACAAAATGAATACACGTGGCACAGTTTTCTCCAATTTCAGTCTCAGTACGATTCTGGAAATCGATGAGGAAAAGGATAAGACTCTCCTACAGGATAAAAAGGATACTAAAATACCAGCCCATCCTAAGAAGATTAGAAAATCATTTCGAGGCAGATATGCCTTTTCTCGAAAGAGTGCCGCCAAGTCGGAAGATAGATGTTGGCGACAGGATCATATTAACAGTGATCTGAATAAAATTGTTGAAAATGGGAAAAGAAAAGATGCCCCGAACAAGGGTAATGATGGTGGAGTTCTTATGAACTTCACTAATAAAATTAGGACAAATAAATATGTCAATCACTATGAGACATCATCTCAAAAGACTACCAGATCCAAAAGATTAAATAGAAGAACTATTTATCACGTTAGTGACACTGATCCCACTTACATTGGGAAGGTTGCATATTCTCGCACCGTGTTAGTGCGCAATCTGCCACAATGTACCATATGGCAGGCACTTAGTAATTTCTTTAATGACACGGCAGACATTATGTTTGTACAGTTGTTGTCACCTACCAATGACAGGTATGGTGAAGCTATGGTTACATTTCGTAACAACAAAGATGCTCGGATGGTGATCGAGCGTGATAATGGTGTTTATTTTCACCACCATTCTTTGAGATTGAAATTAGTACCTGATTCTGCGTCACGCAGATAACAGGGTACTGTAACCATATTCGTCACATCTTTGATGACTCAGCATTGTCAGTCATCATTTCTTGACTTTCTTAATCATCTATCCTAATATAGATTGATTTATAGATTTTTTTTCTTCTCGAAAAAACATTTTTGATTCTTAACATCTTTAAATTTGTACACATTTTTTCTGTCTTATTTGTTTTTTTTACCACGCCTACAAGAGACAGTAAGTTGTTTAAATGTGTCAACTATGCTCAGCCCCATACAGCATAGATTTACTTATCATCCATCACGGCTGTCCTGTCATCGTTACTAAAGAAGAACATGCCATTAAGGATAAATTGGACAGACGAATGTGACAAAACTTTTCGCACTATCTTAAACATTTTTTCATGCCCACCTGTTTTAAGATTATCAGATGCCTCTAAAAAGTTTGTTCTACGTACAGATGCGAGTAATTACGGACTCGGGGCTTGTCTACTCCAATATCATGATGATGTCCTTCACCCTGTACTTTACATCTCACGCAAGCTGAAACCTCCGGAGACTAAATATTCGACTGTAGACAGAGAATTGCTCGCCGTAATCTGGGCAATTACCAAACTAGAAAAATTTTTGCTGGGATCTCCATTTCTGATCCAGACTGATCAGAAATCTGTGGCAGCATTACGTCGTTCAAACTATAAAAGTCCAAAGCTAGCACGATTTGCTATTGCGTTGCAGCCATATGAGTTCGAAATACAGTCGATACCAGGAACTGAGAACGTCGTAGCCGATACGTTGTCCAGACATCCTACGGATTCTGAATGAATATTACTATTTCAAGAAAATTTTCTGACTAATCAAGCATTACATTTGCAATGAACGGTATTAATGCCACGTCAGAATATACAACACTTCATTTGGACTTCCTACTTAAATAAGGACAGTTTGAAATAAACTATTGTGATCAAAATATCAAGTTTTACGGATCGTTTGAAAATTTGGACTTCACTTCCACTTTGCGTATCACTCATTTCGATTGAAAACTGTTAAAAAGGAACAATCTCTGATGTAGAAGGGACAGATACGGTGATGACTTATTCAATTTACGTTCAAAGTTTAATAAAGGAACTAACGATGATTGGATAATCATATCATAATTCGATAATATGAACCTTGGATTTTAATGAACTTTCATACAAGTCAATAGGAGGTAACAACAATTGGATCTTCATGACCGATATTGTTAAATTTTCTAGTTATTAAATTAATATATAATAAAATAAAGTTAAAGTGTGATGAAATAAAAAAATAAAATATACTAAGAAAAGATGAAACAAAATAATATCACACCAATGAAACCTTTTAATTAGTGTAATTATTAAGGTAATAGATATTAGATTATGACATTTCATATTTATAGTTAAAATGTATGAATTTTTTCTGTTCTTTTCTTCTGATTGCTTTAATTTAATTAGGTATCTATCCTTACACTTCATTTTCACACGCATTCTAATTTAATGTATACTTTAATATTTAGTTTTAATTGTCCGTACTTCTCAATTTTTATTTCTTTTACTCTCTTATACTATTTCTCATTTTCTTCAATTAGATATTAATTAGTTAGTACCATACGTACATATTATAATTAATTATTTTAATTTTAATTAGTTAGAATAATTTTAATAACACCTCACATTATTAGTTAGTCGATACATACAACAAATTAATTAGTTAATTAGTTAGTGACAGTGACATTTCCTTGTTTAATATAAGTTATATGTATGATATGACGTTGATTTTATTATAAGATATTACTGACATGACCACGACACTGTTCTAGATAGAACATCGTAGGTCATACGTCGGGTTTTGTTAAATTTTTGATAATTTGATTAATATTGTTCAAAAAAAAAATCTATTTAATAGATTTTTTTTCCCCCCGTCTGACAGGAAATCTGTTACGGTGTTATTTTAAATGACGGCGTCTGCTGGGGTTTAGCCGTGCGCAACGTTTAGGGGTCATTAACATTTATAGAATATGTCGATATTTTACGGTATACTGAACGCGAAATATATGCGGAGATTATGACGCATTCGCGTTGGGAAGGTCACGCTGGGTGACTTGGTTACATGGCCCTTGTTACGCTATCCGTCAAGCAAGAAAGTCGTGTCTTGTATTTCTTCCAAGGAAAAAGGCTTAGTATATAGCCTATATTATATATATGAATCGATGTAGAACTCAGGGTCAGTTCGGATATTAATCTATGTATGAGATTAATTAAATTAAATTAAATGATGGAAGGAGAATCGCATTATGATTCAAATTGTAGCTGTCAAGAACTCATGCGCTCATTTCTGGCTGTTGACTACAACAGCGCATGTATATAGCCACGATGTTCATCTGACATATTGTTTTGACACGGACGGATACTTACTGATATTATTTGGAATTCATTGTTATGCTGAACTGTACATGAAGTTTTGTGAATGTCGGATATCGTCTTTTGTATGAATACATGTGGACTCAGAACAGAAGGCTTGATCTTTTATTAACGTTTCGGGTTCGGTTCACAGCTGTAAATGTTTACGTTTTCCAGCACGATAGCTCTCCCACAAGGGAAATCAACTAATATCTAATATGCAAATCAGAACGTCGAAGGGATGTTCTGATGGTCAGAGCTAACCATCAATACCAAACATTAACTACATCTAGAGAGTGATTTTACTCTTCAATCAATAATAGAAGAACGAAGGAACAGCAGCAAACACACCAACCCAACCCGTCACACCCACTCTACATAACGTAAAACAACTTGGGACATTTTATGCATACATGTGAATCCTCATATCTAGGAGAAGCATTTAGAGACACATGGACTGTGTAGAGTATTCACCATTTTGGTAACACGTATCATATCACATCATCATTTCACTTTACACCAGTTCATTCTTAATTAACTATTACTTAATTAACTGTAATTTTATTATCTCATCTGTGTGTTTTGTGTGAATCGTCTTTCACCATCATCACGTTCTAACCATTACTAACCCTATAAAGTTAGTTGCTTATCCTTTACAGGACGTGGCAATCAACCCCAGCTTTTATTGGCTGTTTGTGATTTTTCTAGGCAATTTTTTCAATCAGTAGTTTGCCATTGCTTTCTGAACGGTACGGCGCTTATACCATTGTTAAAAATCCACACAAAGCGATCTGCTACCAAACCGCCTGCAGCAGGTTTCGAACCTGGTATATCTGGATTATGAAACTGCGTTCATATCCATTAGGCCACAGACGCCGACACTAACCCTATATGTGTGGATATTTCATTAATAAACCCAACGATCGGTTGATCATTATCAAGAGTTTGTTAATGTATCACTCGTGCTGTCGGTGTTACATATTCACCTATAGGAACCTTTCTCTACTCAGATGAGGTTGGGGGCTTTTTCTTTACGGGATCTAAGGGCAGAAGCTAAGGTCGTGGGGAAACAGAACTCTTTCCATAATTAATTAAAAAACACTGTCTAGTGGAAAGCATTCGCATTCCTGTCTTCTTGTCCCTATCTCGAATAGGTCTTTATTCTTTCTTAACGAGCCAATTTCTAGAGACCTTATACCTAATATCTCATAGACTATTCATGGCAAAAACTACTGTCGTAGTTGCCCCAGTGACTCACCACACGACAGTTGTTAAGGGTAATATCTGGTGTTGAGAATCGTTGCAATAATTGCAGTAATTGAAGTAATTGAAATAATTGAAGGGAATTATTGTGACTGGTGGACGAGGACTATATGGCCACTGGCCAAAGGTAACCTCTTTTCAGCAATAAGAGACAAGACTTTGCACTGCATAAATCCGCTCCGGAATTTTAGTCTGTTAACTTAAACTAGAGGGCACTTTGTCTGTTTAACTCAAGTCTCCCTATGCACAATTTTACTTTACAAGACTAAGAAATGCGTCTTACTCTTCCCGTATGCTTATCACCAAGTGAAGTCTAAAAACTAGTTTCTTAAAGAAAGAAAGAAAGAATTATTTTCGATTTACCCGCTACATTTTAAACGTTCCCACGATAGCCAAAAGTATTGCCGCAAATTAGTTTGCATATTGAATGTCACTTGTACGTGCTGTGGTTTCCGAGCTCAAAGTATTAACAATGAGGAAGAAGACAGGCCATAAATTTCTAGACAGCCGAGTCTGGAAATTCCTAACGAACGTGAACGGGTTGACCGAAGCTTCACCTGGGTTAAGGTGGGGAAAAGGCAAGTGCGTGAGAAACATTTTTTTTCGGAAACTTAGGATAGACAGAAAATAAAGCAATATACAGGAAGGACAGAAAATTTCTAATAGGCAAATTATCTTCACTCTGCGACAACAATGTCAATAGCCATGATTGTCTTCGTTACAATCGTATGCTCATACTAAGTCCAAATGTTCACGCCCAAACAGATTGAAAATCGAAAAATTGTCAGATAGGAAATTTCTTAGTAGTTTCCCTTGATTATGCGAGTTATTCTAGAGTTATGTCCCTTCATCTGTAGATTCCGTTATTCATATTACAATAAAAGAAATGTTTGCACGAAATATCCTCAAGTCACCGTATTTTCATCATTCAACATAATGAGTGTTTGTAGGTCTGTAAACGGAATATGATCATTGTCAATAACGCACAATACATCCACGTAATGTGCTGAGTTGAAAGAGATATTACACGAAATTGAGCATTTCAGCATTCATCAACATCAGAAGCCGTGTGCACCGATTAATCTTGTAAGCAGTGTCACAAAAGTCATTGAAGGATTTTCTTTAAAATGCGACAATTTAACATAGTTCCCATCCTTAGTATCTTACAGCAGGTCATGGTATCCTCCACCCTTGGACCTTTTGTTCATATGTAGTAGTGTCAGACAAAAACGTTATCAGAAATGCAATATTCCAAGGATCATCATAACACGAAGTCAGTCCAAAGGTTAGTTTCACCATTACAAGTCCCCTGCATTTCTTGAGTTGATTGGTGACAGAGGGTCTTTCATACAACGCGACAGGACATCTGCCATGACATTCTGACTGTCCTTGATCGCTCGTATATCGTAATCGTACGGCTGAAGAGCAAGCGATTCTTACATCTTGCTGTTTTTAGATGAAACAGAGCGTTCTGATCTGTCTCCAAGATGAATCTTGATCCCATAAGATACCGCTGTAGTTTTGAGAAGCAAAACACAATCGCCAGCAACTCTTTCTCCACAATTGGATACTTTTGTTCAGTTGGGGTTAGTTTTCTACTGATGTATAGGATTGGATGCATACAACCATCGAACTCTTGCATAAGCGTTCCACCGATTCCTGATCCAGAGGCGTCTACTCTGAGGGTAAAAGGAAATCGAGCGTCAGGTAATCTCAAAATTTGTGATTTGGAAAAACAGATTTTTAATATATTTAAAGAAACATTGCATGCATGGGACCAAATAATCATATTTGGGGAGTTCTTTCTTACAACGAAGACAGAACTGAAGTAATTTCTGAAAAATTAGGCAAGAACTTTCTGTAGAAACTGACCAAACCTAACAGACTGCGAACCTGTTTTTTTTTGTTTTAGGAATTTCAAGATTCAAGATTTTAGAGATAGTTGAATCTTCAGGTTTAAGAAAACCACCTCCTACCTTATGACCAAGAAAAGAAATTTCAGTGAATCCTATTCTTGTTTTGGAAGGTCTAACAGTAAGGTTATGACGACACAAAGTATTCAACAACGATTGAACTCCAAGAACATGTTCCTCCCAAGATTGATGAAACAGACAAATATCATCAATATAAGTAATTAAGTCATCACGGTCAGAGAAAAGTTTGCGCATCATGCGAACAAAGGTAGCAGGAGCGTTAACGAGACTGAAAGACATAAAATTAAACTGAAACAGTCCTAGAGGTGTAGCGAAAGCTGTATACAGTTTAGCTTTGTCCATTAATGGAACCTGCCAATAGCCCTTTAACAAGTCAAACCTACCAAAGAAAGTAGCCGTGGCTAGTCTATCTAATAGAGAATCCAACAAGGGCAGATGTCCAGCACAGAATATAGCAATCAAAACGTTTCAGGATGTTTGCACGCTACATAACAACGACCCTGAGAATGTATAACTCTATTAGCCCCATCATAGGTACCAATGGGAAACAAAACCCCCTGTGCATGACGAGAAGAAAGACAATATTCACGTCCCTGCAAAGGAACAAGAATGAATTTATTATGATCCTTCCATGGTGGAACACGACCTGTATTACCTGAAAACAGAAATAGTAACGTTAAAACTGCCACACAACCCAATGTAGGGGCTAGTACATACCACTTGGGCACATGGTATGTCAGCATCTGAAATAAAAAAGCTAAAGGAATATTAATTTCCATAAAGCTCCTACATGAAAAGGAAGAATTATATAGTAAACAGACAATGGCAAAAGGGAAAACAAACAGCCAAACATACAGTTTTGACTGAAGAGTATACCACCAAACTACATTTGACATCGGACCAACCTCGACCTTAACAATGTCAGGTACCACACCATCAATGATGGATGTGGATGGTCCCACATCAGCAGCATTGCCACTAACAACTCTGGGTATCACATCATCCATGCTGAATGTGGTTGGCTTCATAACAGCATCAACCAGTGATTCACTCGTGTCATAATAGACATGCACTGATTCCTCACCATTGTAGGAATCATCACGGGACTCCTCAATGATGGGAGGAAGAAATTCTTTATCATCACCCTCATCGTTCTTCAAAACTGTGTCCATTTGAGTTCGATCATGCGATCGTGCATGTACATGGTTAAGAGCTTGTGCTCTGGTAGTATCAACCCTGGCAGTATATACATGTCGTTGTTGCTCCCATCTCAAAATATTATCATCAGTACAATCATGAAGCCCAGGGATATTCCCTAAAATTATCACAGCTGCTGGTTTTGACAACAGACACACCATAGTCCTGCCTGTAAAATATGGGGTATCTAAAAATACTTCTGCAGTTGGATAGTATTCGGGTAATAATGATTTAAGTTTCAACCTATACCCATTTTCATCCAATTGATACTTTTTTAGCAACAAGGCTTTTACAGCCTCATAGTCATTTCTAGTCTGATCATCCATTGTGCAGACTGCAGTAAGAGCTTCACCCACCAATAAACTCATCAACCTACTAGGCCATGTAGCTCTATCAATTTTAAACTCTTGGCAATAAGTTGCATATCTATTTAGAAAGCATGAAATGTCATCAATATTTGAGTTAAATTTTGGCAAATTGAGTTTAAAAGTGGAAACATGGTCTTTTTCCAGCTTCACCATTCATTGTATTAACTTGTGGAAGTTGAAGTCTTAATTTTTCCAATTCAAGTTCTGCCATTATTTTGAGCATAGGCTAATTTTTTTTCCTCAAGCTCCTGTTGTGCTTTTATTTCAGCCTGAGGTTGTTGTGCCTTCAATTCAGCCTGTGCATGTGCCAATTTTTTTTCCTCAAGTTCATATTCTCTTCTTTTATTCTCTTGTTAAAGAGTCAATTCATCCTGTCTCCTCTTCTCAGCTAATTGCAATTCTTCTACTCTCCTTTTTTCAGCTAATTCTCCCTCTCTCTTCTTCTCATCTATATCTAATTTTCTTTGATATCTGAGTTCAATGTCTTCTAGCCTTTTTAATTCTTTTGCATGCTCAGTGGATGCATATGTCTTTAAAGCCTCACCTTCCATACCAAATTCTTTTCCAATCTTTATAAAATACTCCAAGGTAGCCATACTTCACTGTTATTGTGACAACAAATGGTCCAATAACAATTCAAATATTATATAATCAATATGTAGGCTAAGCAATATAAGCAATATTAGCAATAATTATTTCACCACTCAAAATCAATCAACTGCATGTAATATTAGATGTTATTAAAGGAGCAAAAAAATAGATACGAACAAGATTACAAAATACAGTGAAAAAGCTAATTGAAGATAATGCAAATGATCAACCAAGGCAGAAATGTATGAACTGTAGAAAAAATGAAAACAATTCAGCTCTACCACACTTATGACAAGACAAGCACAATTTCACAACATATATGACATCTAATAACTAAAGGATAGCAAGAATAGATCTGCAGATGTGTGAAGTGATCACCATTTAGTAGTAGCAAAACTGAAAGTGAAAGTAAGAAGGGCTGGACCAACTGTAACTACACAGAAAAGGTTTGACATCAGCAAATTGAAGGACCCCCTTACCAGAAAAGCTTTTGCGGCCGACATACAGAAACGATATCAATTTGCCAAAAGTCAGGAAAAGACATTGACTGATGATATAGACCAGAAATTCAACACCATTTCAACAATATATAAGGAAAGCAGCAAATCGTGCTTGGGATTCCAGGAAAGGAAGAAGCAAGACTGGATAACACTAGAAACATTAAACACCATAACACTGAGGAAGGAAATGAAAAGAAAGAAAACAGAAGCGAAGTCCCCCAGGTTAAAGCAACTATATAGCGAACAGTACAGTCAGCTGGACAGGGAAGTTAAACGCCAAACCCGAGCCAACAAAAGGAATTTCCTAGACGATCTTGCAAGACAGTCAGAAGAGGCAGCACTGAGAAATGAACAAAGCACAGTATACAAAATAACTAAATTCATCAGCGGAAAACGAGGTGCAAAACAACATTACATTAATAAGAGATAAGCAAGGAAATCTCATCACGACAGCAGAGGGACTGGAAACAAGATGGGCAGAGCACTTCAGAGAAACTCTGAACAAGGAACCACCAGAGACACAATTGAATGTTCCTGAGGCTGAAAACGATCTAGATGTAAATACAGACATTCCACGAAAAGAAGAAATCATCACAGCAATCAAACGGTTAAAGAACGGAAAAGCTCCTGGCCATGATAACTTAAATGCAGAGCTATTCAAGACAGACCCTGAGCTAGCAGCAGAACTATTAGAACCACTATTTGCACAAGTCTGGAAAACAGGGACAACACTGTAGTGAAATGGATCTGTGTACCCCACGCTCAAATAATTTTCCGCTTAATAACCTAGTTAACGCATTTTTACAGTCTATAAATAACTATTTTTGAAATTTGTCTGAGGGGCAAAGTCCATTTACCGCTAAAAATTTAACTAGATAATTTGAATTTTTCTACTACCACCCGTTTAAAGTTACTACCCCCAAGAAAATACACTACCCCTCCCAATATTCATTAACGGACGTAGTCAAAATTAACAACCAATCAAATTGTTACCTCGTTTTTGGTAGAGACAAGAAATCTTGGTTGTAGTGGCAAAAATGCCGATTCTGTGTTTTTGACAAAAATTAAATAATTTATTTCTCGATAACTAAAGGGAGTTAGAAAGAAAAGGATATCTTGAATTATAGTGCTGATATTGATTAATATATTAATCTAAAGATTCCCACTTAATAAAATTATCTTGACTTAGAAAAATTTAATTTACTGATAGTTTAGATCAGGTTAGAACTACAATTAATTACAAAAAAATTACCCAGATGAAACTGTTAAGAAATAGACAACGGAAAAGTAAATATAACGATAGAGGTCAGTTGACCGTGTAATTATCACTTTTAATATTGGAAATCGGTCCATAAATAACGGAGATATAAAATACACAAAGAGAATCAGACGAACGAACACACTTACGAGTGCTCAAAGTTTATAGTCCAAAATAGTTAAAATTTTGACTCGCTTTTTGATTGGTTAGAGGGTAGGGTAATAAAAATTAACACCTCCTTGAAAGATCACGCCATTTGAATTTGAAAGCCATCGCAAGTTGAGAGCAGCGGGAAAGCCTTGGGACCAAGCTTTTGCCGTCTGGACAAGAAAGCAGTTAGAAAACCCATTTACTCCTAGTCAACTTTGTGCATGTGTTATTATTCTTTACTTGAGGTAAGATAGATGCTTTTATTTGTATATTTCCTCAGCAAGTATCAGGCTATAGGTGTATGCTGATACATTTTATTTCGATACTGCTGATTGGGAGATGGTTCAGGTTACGACGACCTAGGTAGGAATGCAGTCTTTTTCGGAATGAAATGTGTAAAAAGGATTTTGCTATTGGCCTTACAAATCTTGTGCCATAGTGCCGTGGTAATAAAATTGATATTACCATTGGGAAGTGAAAATAAATGTGTTTGTAAGTGTACCATAAAATTTTGCGACTGTAAGTCCAGGAGAAAATAAATTGGTAGTGGTTTCAGGAGTGACACAATGTTCAAATAACATGTGACACTTCACATAGAATGTTTGAAAGAAGTCATTAACAGGTCACAAGATATATTTGTACACCCCTGCTGATTATATGGAAGACAAGCAAGGCTAAAGGAATAGTGGCTACAATGCTTTATGAAAAAAAAGAATGAAAACACAGGACTGAGTGTAGTCAAGGAAACATAGGGTTTGGTGCATATTGTCAGCACACATGGCTGACCCCAGGTAAGATTACCATTGATTAGTTGTGGAATTTTTATAGACAGGCTATAAAGGGGAGGAACTGTCCTTCTCATTTCAGGGTTGTATTACCAGTAAGAAAGTGTTGCAGACACCCTGGTGAAGATAGAAATTGTGAGCAGTGAAGGCTCATACTCTATGAGCTACAGGCAATAACTTCACCCCTAAAGCAGCATCATTTGAGTGACCATTTGCATACTCTGAAGCCCATATCACCAGACAGGCTTATAAGCTAAGTCCCTTACTACGGGCATATGACAGTTCCTCTCAATATAAACCACCACAACAATAAGAATTTCCCGGGGAATGATGAAGAAAACAAATCCTCCAATAACTGACTAGTGCTACTATCCAGTATTAAACATCAGACAGTGGGGTACTCGTTATAGTGACAAGTTTATTTTGTTACACTTCATGGACAGAGTTCCATCTTATTTATTTGAAAACTGTAAATAAACATTTTATTATTTTGACAAGTCCTGTTCCAAAAGATTGAGGTTCAGGACAATAAATTGTATATTTATTCCCATATATATATATACCAAAACGTTCCCACCAGTCTTACTTACTTACATTTTGTTGAATTACAGTTCTGATTATATGTATTCATTCCTCACATTAACTACATACATACCCTAGACACTTGCCATCTACATAACACTACAGAGATAAATATACACTGGGTGAGATCAGAAGAGGTAGCGGATAGGGACCCCTGAGAAATACATCATCATCTTCCTGATTCAGGGTACTTACATAGCTTGACCTCACCTTGTTAACCTTTAAATTTTACTACCATCAAAACCTCTTATCACAAACACCATCAGAGTGGAACAAAGGAATAATTGTCAAATTGCCCAAGAAGGGAGATCTTGCAGACTGCAATAATTGGAGAGGAATCACTCTTCTCTCAGTTCCCAGCAAAATACTAGGCAGGATAATTATACAGAGAATTTCAAAAGCAGTAGACCACAAACTGAGGAAAGAACAAGCAGGATTTAGAAAGAACAGAAGATGTGTAGATCATATATTCACTCTCAGGAACATTATAGAGCAGTGCTCAGAATGGCAAAGACAGCTGTACATTAATTTCGTTGATTTTGAAAAGGCTTTTGACAGCATACATTGGGACAGTTTATGGAAAATACTGAGGGCTTATGGAATTCCAAGCTGCATAGTGTCAATCATAAAAAGCCTCTATGCCAACTTTACGTGTAGTGTTGGGCAGAGCAACCTAACCTTTGAGGTGAAGGCAGGAGTACGACAAGGATGCCCTTTATCAACCACTCTATTTTTAACAGTCATAGATTGGGTGATGCGATAGACAACAGAAGGCAGTCCAAGAGGAATAAGATGGACTACATTTTCTACATTGGAAGATCTGGAATATGCAGATGACATTGCACTACTAGCACATTCACATCAACACATCCAGGAAAAAAC
This sequence comes from Oreohelix idahoensis, assembly GCA_024509875.1. NCBI lineage: Eukaryota > Metazoa > Mollusca > Gastropoda > Stylommatophora > Oreohelicidae > Oreohelix > Oreohelix idahoensis. The sequence goes on from JAMPIV010015675.1 coordinate 100,942, forward strand.
AGATAGACTTAATAAGTATAGCCAGCAGGTGGGCTTGAACATCAATTTAAAGAAGTCAGAGGTCATGACGCTCAATGTGAGCAGCCCTGAGCTCATATCAGTAAGAAATCAGCAACTGGTACAGACAGACACCTTTACATACCTAGGATGCATAGTAACACCAGACGGCGGGGCAGGCAAAGACATCAACATCAGAATGAATAAAGCAAGAACAGCCTTCTTTAGCCTAAACAACATCTGAAAGTCCTCTCAATACAGCAGAAGCACAAAATTAAGATTATATCAGAGCTGTGTGCTTTCTGTGCTTCTCTATGGTGCGGAATGCTGGAGAGTTACAGAGAAGGAAATGTCAAAATTGTCCTCTTTTCACACAACATGCCTAAGAAAAATTCACCGAATCTTTCGGCCATCACCAACCAAGATCTGCTTACTCGGAGCAAGCAAGATGACATGCACACCATCATATCTGGCAAACGCTGGAGCTGGGTTGGCCATGTCCTCAGAAGAGACCCCGATGCCATCACAAGAACAGCTATGCTTTGGACCCCTGAAGGAAGACGAAAGAGAGGCCGACCAAAAACAACTTGGCGGAGGACTGTGGAGGCTGAGATGCAAAGAATGGTCCAGAGTTGGGTTATTGTACGAAGGATGGCCACTGATCGAGCAAAGTGGAATCAATTTGTTGTTGCCCTACAAGACGCCACTAGGCGTGATGGCCACTGACTGCTTTGACGGTCGGCGGCTAAGGATCAAAGAAGAAGAAGAATAGATCAACAATTTCACAAACAACAATGGAGAAAAACTGAATTAAAAAAACAAGTAACTTTACACCAATAATCAACTTACAAAATTACAGGACCTTCACAACTAGACAAATATTGAACCTGGTTTATTCAATTAAGGCAGTAACAGCTATGTTAGCCTTCCCCTTCATTTGAAAAAATCAGATGCAAAAAACTACAAAACGCCCATGAATTCTCGACCATACAAGGAGGTATTGAAAATTTATGAGTCCCTCCAACCGCCCACTTAATACAGGAACATATAGATACGAAAATACATACACGTATAACATAAAGAAAGAACTCTGGCAAACGAGATTCTTTAAATCACAGGTTGCATGTATCCATAAATATACTTATCTGAATGCCAGAAAAAATTCCTCCTTGTTTCCGCCTCCTTCACAAGGAACGATGAAACAAACTCCGTGTAGACCAGGGTTAGGTTTAACAAAGCAGCCAGCAGCCGACACACGCCGCCATCTTAAAAAATTTTGACATAGGCAGAACACGAAGTCCAACGACTTGACAAAAATTTCCTCACATCTCCTCAGGATCCCGGCTTGAGACCTCCAAATGTTGGGGCGCTACGAGGTCTTTTAAATTTACATTGTTATAATGTTCATAAGCAGTAACCTTCTAGTTCCTCTGGCCAGGAAACCGCTAGGGTTTTATCCCAAGACCACCGCACACAATCCACACCAAACTGCCATAGTCAAGTAGTTGCAAGCGAAGTGGAAACGATTCACAAATGTTTAATAAGACATGAGACGATGCTCCATATCAGTTACACAACCATTCAATATACAATGGCATTCTGTAAGCCGTCATAAAAGAGTCTCTGTAATGTCGTAGCTCGAAAACACTGTCGTTAGATCGACATCAACGTTTATTTAATTCTGACTCACTTTTTCAACAGAATCCACATTCCCTTTTTAAATATATCTAGTATCATCTAACAGAGGCATATTGATGATCTAGTGCTGGAACATCATAGGGATTATACACAATTAATATATATTTCACGAGCTCAGAGACATATGTCCACTTGCCACAACTACACACATAGAAATCCTCTGGCAGACGATCTCCCACTTTTGCTGATCGGAACTTTAACGTCTGCCGATCTGCACCATGAGGCAATGACGTCACTCCTGTGTTACTAATGACTACATATAATAAACAAACGAGAAGCCTTGTCGAACCATTTTGATATCGACAGACATGTTATGAATTTTACTCATAACAACATATATACGAGCGTATATATATATATATATATATACGAGGGGCATTCAGAAAGTAATGCACCACATCGTTTTTCTCAGCTAATAATGAAGATAGAAGCATGAAATTTTGCACACTTCAAATATAGCATGTGCCAATTGTGTGCACTAAATTGCACCGCAACCGGCCAAATAATACGGCTGCCCTAAACCGTTGAAACGGAGCGTGTTAGCAACTTGCGTTATAAGCAGCGAATTGTGATAGAAATTCTCGTTGCAGAGAAAGAAACTGTTGTGAACATTCACGAGCGTCTATGTGATGTGTATGGAAGTTTTGCAGTCGACATGAGTACAGTCAGTCGCTGGGTTCAGAGAATCAAAAAATCAGGAAGTGGAGATACGGAGCTGGAAAGGTCATGATCACTGTCTTTTGGGACATTGAAGGTATGATTCTTGTGGACGTTATGCCAAGAGGAGAGACAATCAATTCGCAAGCTTACATTAAGACATTGAAAAAACTCAATCAACGTTTTCGCAGAGTTCGGCCGCACAAGAGTCCAGCAGACCTGCTTCTCCTTCACGACAATGCGCGACCTCACACAAGTCTGGCAACACGGGAAGCAATCACCAAATTGGGTTGGACTGTACTACCCCATCCACCCTATAGTCCCGATTTGGCACCCTCTGATTTTCATCTATTTGGTCCACTTAAAGATGCACTCCGTGGGACAAGGTTTCAAGATGATGAAGGAGTGATTCATGCAGCGAAGAAATGGCTACATGATCAAGACAAAATCTTGTACGGGCTAGGAATACATGCACTTGTTTCGCGCTGGCATAAAGCCGTACAAGTTGATGGGGATTATGTTGAATAATACCGATGTTTACATGACATATCCTTGTATATTGTTTATAAATTTCATGCTTTTTGAATAAACAGCTCCTGAGAAAAACGATGTGGTGCATTACTTTCTGAATGCCCCTCGTATATATATATATATATATATATATATATATATATATATATATATAAATATATATATATATATATATATATATATATATATATATATATATATATATATATATATATATATATATATATATATGTATATATATATATATGTATATATATATATATATATATATATATATATGTATATATGTATATATATATATATATATATATATATATATATATATATATATATATATATATATATATATATATATATATATATATATATATATATATATATATATATATATATATATATATATATATATATATATATATATATATATATATATATATATGCTCTTTCTGCTGCATAACCCGATGACGGCACTAATTCTCCTGGGGTCTATTCATTCTTGTCAATCCCATTTCAAGGTCACTGAATCTTTGTAGTCAAACTTATCATGATTTATGGTCAATGCACCATGGAAAAATTGTAAGGCATGCGCGTACTTTTAATGTTTGGTCCAATATAGCTTTAACTGTACAATACGCGCCTTTTCCAGATTTTACCAAAAAGCTGATGGAATTGTTTAATTGTGGGTTACTAATGTTTCATTAATAAAGTTATCCCCTTCAGCCAACAAGCGTTTGGGTCACACTTGTTTATAAATGTATACATTTTACATCACAATGATAGACGCAGAGGATCACAAACTAGTTACAAGTGAGTCAATTTTTATATTCAAGTTACTAGAACTGAAGAACAATCGCGGAATAATACTTCTGTGTTAGCAAGCTAAATATGGAAAGTTATTTGTACTGGATAGGAGTGTGTCGTATTTTACTGCTCAGACTACACCCAGAGCCAGATACCATTTGCTCAGTAAGCTAAAGAAAGAAATCATGAATTACCTATGAATGTTCATGTAGTTCTGACAAGGGCCAACTCTAGGGGTTCAGTTGCCCCGAGACACAACAGGGGTTCAGTCAAACAAAAATGGCATGGAAGGAAATTCAAGCTATGAAAAACAAAATATATAAATAACAAAAGCTGGCTGTTCCCACGTGGATTGATTCAGCTTGTTTCAATTTCTTTTTTGTCTTTTTTTTTGTGGGACAGTTTTGGCATCCCGAGCTAGTGGTCCCATTGGCTCTTACCTGGAGCCGGTTCTGAGTACTGATATAGTCAATGGTCACCATTTGCTGCAGGAATGCCACAGATATGAGTTGTTTTTTTTTTAATTGGCTGTCGCCATTACCAGTCTTGGAAAAAAACTTGGTGGAAATGCCTAGAACCCAAGACTAGCCGCTGCTATCTTCAAATAAATTCCAGCTGACATCTGAGAGTGTTCGGGTGGAGAAAAAGGGGGGGGGGGGGGGGGGGTGTGTAAGAAGAAGAATATGGATTATAACTTGTGGACATCCCATAGAATGCTTCGGTCTTTTCAATTTACATTTTTTTAAAGTTTCCTTCTTTTAATTAAAAAAAAAACAACCAAATCTAGTTCTTTCTTTCTCAATGTGACTACTGCCCCATCATACGTGTCGTAAGAGGCGACTGCTAAGAGGTTGAGTATGTGCTGCGGTCGGTAAATTAGCCCAACGGATTTTTGAAAGTTTGATAGTCAATCGTGGTACCTGGGTTTATAGTTCATTATATTTGCATCGTGCCTTCGATGTTAATTACGCGAATGTGGGTTTAAATACTTTGAAACCATGATAGTCATAATTGAATTCCCAAATGTTCATAGACGGGATAAGTCATGTCTAGAGTCCAAACAAACAATTTATTATACATTCTGTAGACATCGTACGTTGATCATGAATTACATCACAAATATAATTTAGAATCCTATGTTGAGTTAGCTATCTTGCATATCAGTCCTTTGTCTCATACATCTGAATTACTGTAGGCAGAACGACATAACTATATGCACGCGTGGTTGGTAAATCCAACGACCGACAGTGAGATTATGCGTCTGGCACTAGTATTAACTAAAACGGACTGTTAATTCATCTCGACAAGGTTTAGTCAATTACTAACCTGTAACTTCATCTTTCTTCATCATACCAGTGGACTGACCCATGTCCATAATAAAATACAATATAACTGTGTGGCATTCCATGCCCGACACCATAAGAATATAAAGACACATCTTCTCCGTTCGACGGTCATTCAAGAAAGGGTCCCGTTACTTGGTCACCGTGCGTGACTACCAACGCTGAAACGTCACAGCGTTCACTAGGCTAATAATACTTTTACATTACATTAAACGTTGTAACCCCTAAAATCGCATGCTGCTAACCTCTAGCAGACAATGCCAATTAATCTACCGTAACAATTCCCTGTCCACCGGGGGAAAAAAAATCTATTAGATAGATTTTTTTTTCTTCAAAAACCTATCTGAATGAATATCAAAAAATTTAACAATATCAAAAAATTTAACAAAAATGCGGCATATGGCCTACGATGTTCTGTCTAGAACAGTGTCGTGGTCATGTCGACTTACTAACAGTCATCTAATATATTAATGATCATATTATACATAAATGTTATACATAAATTTTATATGAACTAAAAGAGAATCGCTAATGTTGATATCTAATTAAATAATTAATTAACTTAAAATATGTCGCAATGAAATGTCACGTCAGACTAATCTAAAGAGTTAAAATTAAACTAATTAATTATATTGAGTGTGTAATAAGAATAAAGTTGTTGAAAATCTAATGTAAGAAAAATAAAAGTATATGTTAAAAAGAGAAATAAATAAATGAAGAATAAAGTAGAGAAAGAAAGTAATGTATAAATTTAACTTAGTTATGTGTGTTGGACATTAATTAAGTTTAGTATTAAGTTGTTAATACCTATCTAAATTAACCAATTTAAACAATAATGTAGTATGTAATGTATCAACCTAATTATTAACTATATAATATAATAGTTACATACAATAACATTATCTAAGAATCATGTGAGTTTTTATTTTTTTCTTTCTTTCATTTTTTTTTTCCAAATTTCATTTCATTTTTTTCATATTTATCTCACCTTTCATTTTAATTTCCATTATTTTAACGACTTAATTAAAATTAATTAAAGTTGGATATGATGATCCATCCGTAGGCTTGATCCTTGTGAATTCCGATTAGAGAAAAAATGTTTATGTGTTTCAGTTCATAAGTATCGACGTTATTGACAATAGTTCATGTCGCATACTGAGTTACTTTGATAGTATTTTCTATTATTTTCACTTGATGCACGAAAATGTTTCCAATAGTTTTACCATGACTGGATATCAAGCAAAGTCCTGGCGTAAATACGAACATAGAGTCAATTGATTTCGTTCATTTCGTATATAATATGTCTTTAGTAAGCAGATACGTGTATTGTAGGCAATTGTTTCTGTCTATATAGAACAGCAATGATAGTGCTATGTCTCTTGAGTAAGTATCTGCGACGTTACTATAGTTCAGGACTCGACATCAGTAGGATTTCGAGACAGAGTATCTGCCAAGACGTTATCTGATCCTGTGATGTACTCGATTGAGAAGTCAAAAGGTTGAAGGAGAATAGCGAATCTGGTGAGCTTTGGACTTTTATGATTCGCCCGTCGTAGTGATGCTACGGCTTTTTGATCTGTCTGGACCACGAATGGGGCCCCTAACAGGAACTTCTCCAATTTCGTTATCGCCCATACCGCTGCTAACAGTTCGCGGTCGACAGTGGAGTATTTAATCTCTGGTGGTTTCAGTTTCCGTGAGACGTACAAGGATGGATGGAGGATGTCGTCATGATATTGGAGCAAACATGCGCCAATTCCGTACATACTCGCATCTGTGCGGAGAATAAACTTTTTGGAAGCATCAGGTAGTCTCAAAATAGGTGGGTTTGAAAAAATGTTAATAATATTAAGAAATACATTATTACACTCACTAGTCCATGTCACCTTCACTGGCATGTCCTTTTTCAACAGTGATGATAAGACAGCCGTGATAGATGACAGGTTAGGTACAAATCTGCTGTAATATTGGACTAGTCCTAACAAGCTTCTAACCTGTTTCTTCGTTTGAGGAACGGAAATGTTTAAAATTTTAGAAACCGTACTGGGTAGTGTTCGGATATATCCTGCTCCAATAATGTGACCCAAAAAAGTTATTTCGTGAAACGCTACTTGTAATTTTGTGGGTTTAGCAGTTAAATTGTTCCTTCTTAATGTGTCCAAAACGTATTCAAGACCCAAAAAATGTTCCTCAAAAGATGAACTAAATAAGCATATGTCGTCTATGTATGTAATAATGTCTGGTCTACCTGAAAAAATGTGTCGCATCATGCGAACAAAGGTAGCTGGAGCGTTAACAAGCCCAAAAGGCATAACATTCCACTGGTATAGACCTTGCGGAGTGGAAAACGCTGTGTAGTATTTAGCTTTTTCGGTTAGTGGTATCTGCCAATAACCTTTAGTTAAGTCTATCTTAGTGAATATAGTTGCGGTCGATAGACGTGGCAGTAAGTCGTCGAGAAGTGGATGTGGTTCGCTATCAACTATCGTTTGTGCATTTAATTTTCTATAGTCGACGCATAGTCTAATGTTATTGTCCTTCTTTCGGACAATAACTAATGGAGAAGAAAATGGGGAATTACTAGTTTCAATAATTCCTAAAGATAACATCTGTTCAAGTTCCTTAGTAGTTTTAGTAAGAAAGTGTAGAGGAACAGAATATGGATGTACCCGAATTGGAGTATCATCGTTAAGAGTGATGTCATGACTAATGACTGATGTGCGACCTGGAACGTCGGTCAACACATCTGGATAAGATTGTAGAAGTCCAGCAATCTGTTGATGCTGTTGCGGTGTAACCGACGAAGAGATGGTTACGTCCCGCCAAGATTCAGTAGGCTGTACTACAGGTACAGGTAATGCTAACTGTACCTCAGGAAAAGAAGATTCTTCTTCCTGGATAACAGACAAATTAGAATAGTGACATGTAGGTACGAAAGTGTCATCTAGTTCATGAAAAATAGCTTGTAGATGTTCAGGTCGAGTATGAAATTGTTTGAGCATATTTATGTGAAATATTTTGTGATGTCCCTTAATGTCCAGGACATAATCAACATCAGAAATCTTATTGATAACCTGGTATGGACCGTTCCACGAGATGAGAAGTTTATTATCGTTATGTGGCAATAACACATAAGCTTGATCTCCTGGAAATAATTGACGTAATCGTCTACTACTGTTTTGGAAAGTTCTAGCTTTCGCTTTAGCAGCCTCAGATGAAGCTGTTGCCATTTTGCAGGCATCAATAATGTTATTCCGGAGATTAATTACATACTCATAGGATGACTGGGTATCCTGAGTCATCTCGGAGTCAATCAATAAGTCTTTTATTAGTCCCATAGGACCTCTTGGTGGAGCGCCAAAGACTAATTGAAACGGAGAGAAGCCAGTTTGTTCATGTGGCACCTCTCGATAAGCGAATAACACGGCTGGGAGTACTCTGTCCCAGTCCTGTGGATGGTTAACTGTAACTTTATGTAACATTTGTTTGAGTGTGCGGTTAAGTCTTTCTACTGCACCATTACTCATTGGGTGATAAATGCTGCTGAGATTTCTATCTATATTCCAAGTCTTCATTACTTCAGTCATAGTCTCAGATATAAATTGAGATCCATGATCTGATAAAAGTTTCCTAGGAAAACCTACTCTAGAGAAGATCAGGTGTAGTGCATCAGCTACATCTGTGGTGGTGGTTGTTTTCAATGGGATGGCTTCTGGCCATCGTGTGCATAAATCGATGCACGTGAGAATAAATCTATGTCCTCTGGCTGATGGTAAAAGTGGGCCAATAATATCAATGGCCATCTTGTCAAAGGGTCTCACAGATATGTCACAAGCCTGAATAGGCGCCGTGTGAAAGGCTCCTCGTGCTTTCACTTCCTGGCATATTGTACAGGAGCGTACGTACTGTGAAATATCTCGTGACACTCCCGGCCAAAAAAAAAGAAGATAATACTCGAGAACGTGTCCGAGTATATCCCATGTGACCTGCGCACTTAGAATCATGTGCGTGTTGAAGTATGTACCGTCTAAAAGCAAAAGGTACCATGACCTGTTGTCTTACATGAGTTTTATCCATAAAACATCTTAATAAAATGTCATTTTTAATAATAAACCAATGACTATTATTATTGTTCATAGCAAGATTGTCAACTTTGTTGACCAATGCAAAAAATTTTGTTAATGATCTGTCTTCCTTCTGTTTTGCAGCAAAGGATACTCGGTCAATAGTAGAATGAACCTCGATATTTTCATGTTTGTCTGTTTCCTTGTTTTCAGTGTCCATAGTCTCTAATTGTTTCGTATGTGCTCTGGTTATTACTGCATTTCCGATGCATAGATTATTTTTTTCCCATTCAATAATCTCTTCTGGTGTGCAATCTTTACTTCCGTGTATGCATCCCACCATAAGGTCGGCAATTGGGTTTCTTAACATGCATGCTTTAACGTTGCCTGTGAAAAAAGGTGTATTAATATGTATAATAGCAGTTGGATAACATTCTATGGTTCCTCCAAAGGTCATGCACCTGACATGTTCTCCAGTTGCACAATTTGGATGAACAAGTGACTGACGGATTCCGATCGTTGTCGATCCCGAATCTCTTAAAACTGAGACGACGGATCCATTAACTTTTCCTCTGTTGAAGATCAGCGAGCCTGTTCCGTCATTGACTGCTAGACTGACTTCTGGTAGAATGTGTCCGCAGTTCAGAACTGTCTCTTTTGCCTTCTGAAATATAAGATTACATTCTGGGCAACTATTTGCCACGTTATAATTCATTGCATAACATGTAGATGAAGACTGTATTTTGTTATTAGTAGGTGAACTCTGAACCCCAGGGGTTGTAGCAGTAGTAACGGCTGCTCCTGTATTATGATTATAATTTGTCGATCTACGAGAATGAGAACGATGACGAGAATAATCAGTTGGATTATCCCGTTGTCCCCTATTGTAACTGTTATCTCGATGTCTCGAGTTATAATTATCGCTGTTGTTCCAATTGTTACCATTATTATAATTATATGACCGATTATAACTTGAGTTACGTGGATTATTGTTGTATCTGGACTGAGGTGAATAGTTTCTATTTTGTGGTCTTCCTCTATTAAAGTTATTGTTAAAACTATTACGTCCCTTATGAAAATTAATGTCATAGTTTCCTTTGAACCTACCTCTGTCCACACTGTGTGTTCTTGGTTTGTTATTACTATGATATGCCATATTGGAGGCTACAGGAAGAGGTTCTCTTATCAACGAGCCAGAAATGTTAGCATTCGGATGAGCGGTGCAGTAATTTAACGAAATTTTTTTCTAACTCATCAATAGTTTCTGGTTTACGTTCTTGCAGATAAGCAAAGAACGGTGGGCTGACAGAAGATAACACTTTATCCCTCAATAACAAATCGACTAACTTGTCGTAAGATTTGTTGACACCTGCCAGTTCAACCCATCTGTTAAAAGTATTGCGTATGTTAGCAATAAACCCTGTAAAGTCTTTATTATTATCTGGCAACAAACTTTTGAAACGTAATCTACATGCCTCTTCGTTCAAGTGGAACCGACGCAATAACAAAGTCTTAATGGCCTCATAGTCTGTGGCTAATGTCGGATCAATATTTTGTGCTGCACTTGCAGGTTCGCCATCCAGAAATTCTTTGAGTTTAAGTTCCCATGCAGTTTTGTCAAGGTTATTGACCTTGCATATATCCTCAAAGCGCGCCAGCCATGATGACAAATCGTCTACGTGTAACTTGAACGGTGGTAGCTTAAAGTAATAATTGCCCTTAAGTCGGTTGGATGAAGATCCCGATTGAGCATTATCATTTTGGCTTGCCGCAGCACCCTGCGAATGAAGTTTTGCTGTTTCCAATTTAAGCCGTTGCAATTCCATTTCTTGCTGCAGTATGATTTCCTGTCGTTTCAATTTATTCTCTTCTTCAATCCGTAGGATTTCATCTCTTGCCACCTTTCTTTCTTCCTCTTGTCTTAATTCTTCCATCTCTGCCTTAGCAATAGCTTTCTTTTCAGCCTCTTTTCTTTCAAGTTCTTCCATCTCTGCCTTAGCAATAGCTTTCTTTTCAGCCTCTTTTCTTTCAAGTTCTTCCATCTCTGCCTTAGCAATAGCTTTCTTTTCAGCCTCTTTTCTTTCAAGTTCTTCCATCTCTGCCTTATATTTTGCAAGTTGTTGTTCCGCAAATTCCAGGAGTGCATCTCCCTTTTTATTACAATCTTTTCCAATTTTAATGAAATGATCCAAGGTAAGCATTCTTGAAGTTGATTTATTTAAGTATTCAATTACTTATGTCTAGTAATCACTAATAAAGTCTATGTAGATATTTGTAATTACTCAACGAATGAATAATCACTACAAGAAATTGCAATATTCCTGTACTGTTATTTATAAGTTCCACAAATCTATAATATTTTGTAAAAATATTATATATACTCACTAATATCTATCATAAATAGTTATGATAGTTAGTTATCTAAGGTGCTGACATTATATCATGCACTTAATATTAGTATTCAATAATTATGTGTATTATACCTAAATAATTAGGTTATTTAATCTTTAATAGTTACTACGTTCACACTGTAGTACTGAGAAAGTGTACTAATTAACATTTAATATGTCTTAATATGTTATAAATTTACAATAATTAATCATTGTATATTATGTCATAATCATGAGCTATAAAGTGCATTGCCCATTTCTTGGACCACCACTGCAAATTGGTGCAAAGTCCCTAATTCCTCCTTAAAACTCATAAAAATTTAATCATATTAATCTACACTCTTATTAATGAATAAATTATAGTATTAATATTATCTTATAAATGGATGAAATGAAGACAAACAACACAATTTGTTAACCAAGGATTACAGAACAGTATTACCATACGACAAGACATTTTCACAATAAAAATGCATTTATAACTAAGTTGAATAAACCGGAAGTGAGAGATTAAAGAATGAACTGAATAGAAAATTAACCTGCGTACACAAAAATTAGTGACGTATACATGGACTCATTAACGGTTGTACAAAAAAATATAAACTGAATAATAGTCAGATCAGAAAAACACGATAGATTACAAACATTGTTACAGAACTGAATAAAAATTAGAACTAAATACACTAGAATACCCCAGTTATAACACGACTAGACACCTAACATGCAAGGTCAATTAATTGCAAATACGAACGAACAAAAAATCATCGGAAAGCCATCGATGGGTTCTTCGTAAAAATGCAATTAACTAACGGCCTTAAGAACAATTGAAATCAGTTCGTGGCATCCAAGGAGCCACAGAATTGATTTCAATCCGCCGCCCATCCATACCCACAAATAAGGGACAACATCAACGGAAAAAACAGATAAAACATAGATATATAACAAATAGAGTGGACATGCCTGCACAGAGAAATGGACTTAGTATTGTGCTATATGAATGACAATCGTCCTAAGTCTAGACTTATCTTTAAAAGGCACCGGCGATGTCAAGTTTATCAACGGACTAGATTCATGCCTAGTACTGTTTGCTCCTTGTTGGCTGATAACCGTATTTCATCGTCTGGTCTTCTTGATCATGTAACTTTTCATCAAACCTGGAATGCGTTGAAGGTTGTACTTTCGAAGCCCGGCATCTACGCATGATGTAGTGACGTCAGATTGGCATTTCGTAGTCATGCGTTTAACGTCATATTTATGCAAATCATGTGACTTTCTTTTAATCGTAAACAGTTTGTGAAAGTATGTAAACAAGAAAAATTTTCCTTTTTCTTTCGATCCCCAGCGATGGCCAACCACTTCTGCTGCGGTCGGTAAATTAGCCCAACGGATTGTTGAAAGTTTGATAGTCAATCGTGGTACCTGGGTTTACAGTTCATCATTTTTGCATCGTGCCTTCGATGTTAATTACGCGAATGTGGGTTTAAATACTTTGAAACCATGATAGTCATAATTGAATTCCCAAATGTTCATAGACGGGATAAGTCATGTCTAGAGTCCAAACAAACAATTTATTATACATTCTGTAGACATCGTACGTTGATCATGAATTACATCACAAATATAATTTAGAATCCTATGTTGAGTTAGCTATCTTGCATATCAGTCCTTTGTCTCATACATCTGAATTACTGTAGGCAGAACGACATAACTATATGCACGCGTGGTTGGTAAATCCAACGACCGACAGTGAGATTATGCGTCTGGCACTAGTATTAACTAAAACGGACTGTTAATTCATCTCGACAAGGTTTAGTCAATTACTAACCTGTAACTTCATCTTTCTTCATCATACCAGTGGACTGACCCATGTCCATAATAAAATACAATATAACTGTGTGGCATTCCATGCCCGACACCATAAGAATATAAAGACACATCTTCTCCGTTCGACGGTCATTTAAGAAAGGGTCCCGTTACTTGGTCACCGTGCGTGACTACCAACGCTGAAACGTCACAGCGTTCACTAGGCTAATAATACTTTTACATTACATTAAACGTTGTAACCCCTAAAATCGCATGCTGCTAACCTCTAGCAGACAATGCCAATTAATCTACCGTAACAGTATGGGGCTGGCAAAGTTATCATGTAAAACGAAAAAGAACAGAAAACATCGCATCAGGAGCAGAGTGATGAATTAGGTGCAGACTTTCTCCCATCAGGAGCATAGTTATGAATTAGGTGCAGACTTTCTCCCATCAGGAGCATAGTTATGAATTAGGTGCAGACTTTCTCCCATCAGGAGCATAGTTATGAATTAGGTGCAGACTTTCTCCCATCAGGAGCATAGTTATGAATTAGGTGCAGACTTTCTCCCATCAGGAGCATAGTTATGAATTATGTGCAGACTTTCTCCCATCAGGAGCATAGTTATGAATTATGTGCAGACTTTCTCCCATCAGGAGCATAGTGATGAATTAGGTGGAGACTTTCTCCCATCAGAAGCATAGTTATGAATTATGTGCAGACTTTCTCCCATCAGGAGCATAGTTATGAATTAGGTGCAGACTTTCTCCCATCAGGAGCATAGTTATGAATTATGTGCAGACTTTCTCCCATCAAGAGCATAGTGATGAATTAGAGGCAGACTTTCTCCCATCAGGAGCATAGTGATGAATTATGTGCAGACTTTCTCCCATCAGGAGCATAGTGATGAATTATGTACAGACTTTCTCCCATCAGGAGCATAGGGATGAATTATGTGCAGACTTTCTCCCATCATCAGGAGCATAGTGATGAATTAAGTGCAGACTTTCTCTCATCAGGAGCATAGTTATGAATTATGTGCAGACTTTCTCCCATCAGAAGCATAGTGATGAATTAGGTGCAGACTTTCTCCCATCAGGAGCATAGTGATGAATTAGGAGCAGACTTTCTCCCATCAGGAGCATAGTGATGAATTAGGTGCAGATTTTCTCCCATCAGGAGCATAGTGATGAATAAGGTGCAGACTTTCTCCCATCAGGAGCATAGTTATGAATTAGGTGCAGACTTTCTCCAAAGAGACCAGCTGCAATGCTATCTCTATGCTCTATATGGAGCGAAAGAGGAAATGATGATATTTCTGGCTGATAAGTTAACGGAGATCCTTTATATTCATGGAGTATTTTAAGAAAGTTTTTTTTTTTTTTTTGTGGTAACTTTTATATTTCTAAGACTGGTGAAGAATTTTTAATCCACCAAAGACCGTTGCGCTGCATAATTTTTTATTTATTTATTTTTATATTTTTATGATAGCGAGGATTTTTTAGAAAAACTTATTACTGCTGATAAATGTTTGAGTGTTTTCTTTTCATTAATGGATAATTTTTTTACGTAAAATAAAAGCGTTGACTTAAAATGTGCTTAATATTTTTTATCCTGTAACATCCTACTTTTTTTGGCATAATTTCTCCATCAAACATTTTTTGTTTCGTGTGTTGCACTAACTTGTGTCTCTAAACAAAAACAGTTGTTTATCGCGGGACAGAAATTTTATCCGCAGGAGTTTGCGGATGTAAAATTGTGACCTACTTTACACTCGCTGCTAAACAACGCGCGTGCTGGAATCGCGGAGGCTGTGGTATAACACTCAAATTCAGGGGTTCTCAATCTTCATCTGTACCTCCGTGGTTTTTACTTAGCCTTCCCTATACTTTACGACGGGAAATAAATTCTAGAATTTACCACGCATATGTACGTAAGCAAATAATTGAACAGGTTCTAATGAAAGAGGAAAACACCGAGAGACAAGTTGCTTTCTTCACAGACGCACTGTCAGTAATTGGCAACGCTGAAGAGCTAGAAGGTGGCTGAAGTAACAAGAAGAGACATGGTCCGCAACCAAACGATATGCCATGGCCTCAAACCCCAACCCCTGCAGACCCAAATTGAACAGTCCCAACTACGATGGTCTGGCTATGTCTGCAGAATTGGAGAAGATCGGCTACCACGGCAAATATGGGAAACCAAGAGCCATGGATCCCAGGACTACCCAGAGTTCTCTGGGAGGACAACATTGGACGATATCGAAAGGACTGAGGACTAGATAGGAAACAGGCCAGGAGGAAGACAGCCTTATGATTGTAGGACGCTCTCTCTGACAAACTTCTACACCCCCGGGTAGACGAGGAACGACTAATAAGTAAGAATAATGCAGACCTGGATAACCTAAGAATAATACTCCACAAATTATGTCAATGATTACTAGAATTTGATACAATGTATCCCATCTCATTGTAACATCCCCCGCAATTAAGAAGCTGATAGATTGGCAAAGGAAGGTGGAAAGTGATAGATTGTAAAAAGAAGGTGGAAAGTGATAGATTGTCAAAGGAAGGTGGAAAGTGATAGATTGTCAAAGGAAGGTGGAAAGTGATAGATTGTCAAAGGAAGGTGGACAGTAACATATTGGCAAAGAAAGGTGGAAAGTGATAGATTGGCAAAGGAAGGGGACAAGCTACATCAGACTGATACAAGCATAACATTCGAAGGGACTAATATTTTTATCAGAAGCAGACGCTGAAACAAATGGGATGCAGAGCCTCCAGACCACCAAACAATGATGCATATTACCAGCTCAGCAGAAGTGAACAAGTTGATGCATATTACCAGCTCAGCAGAAGTGAACAAATGGTAATCTTCAGACACCGCGCGATTGGGATACCATCTATTCAACAAGCCAAAGATAGGAACTGCCGATGATTTTAACTATTGCACCGATAAGATGACTGCTGAACATCTGCTTAAAAGATTCCAAACATATGGGGAACATATACACGTACATATGGCCGTCACCAGTACCGTTTCTGGAAAAAACTATGGAGATACAAATATTCAAGTAGACGTCGGAGAGTGTACGAAGAAGAAGAAGATTAAGACGAAAAAGAAAGAAGAAGATATTAATTAACTTTTTAAAGAAAACATTATTCGGTACATAACAGCATTTTTTAGAATCATAAAGTTGTTAAATATTTATCAGAACACAGATAAATAACTTAGACCCTTGATTCTTTTTTAGTCTTCTACGTTCAGTTTTTGAAAGAGATACCCGCATTTGATATCATATTCCGCCTTCAGTTTGTTTCTTGCTTGACACGGTTACATGTAGGATGACCTCGCAATGAATATATAACCATATCTATGGGGAGCTGAGAAGTGGCGCCATGCAGGACGTGATAATCCCTTTGAAAAATTCCAGAACCAGAGCACATTATTTTTGCCAGATATATTTGGATGAGATTGTCCGATTGACAAAGTGGTTAAAGCGCTGGAATCTCGCGACAAAGGTGTCGGGTTCGAATCAGGGTACCGTTACGCTCCTGTCTACCCAGCTGTAAATGGGTACCTGACTCTGCTCTTTGAATTAGGGCAGGAAAAGGCAGCAAGGAAGGGAACTGGTCACCCCACCTCTCAGCTGGACCTAGTATGGTAAAGTATCTAAAACTTCACTCCGCTATCTTTACCTTTTTATATTTGGAGGCCCCCAATGGGTGGCACAGTAGGTTCCCCCAATGGGTGGCACAGCAGGTCCACCAATGGGTGGCACAGTAGGTCCCCCAATGGGTGGCACAGTAGGTTCCCCCAATGGGTGGCACAGCAGGTCCCCCAATGGGTGGCACAGTAGGTCCACCAATGGGTGGCACAGTAGGTCCCCCAATGGGTGGCACAGTAGGTCCCTCAATGGGTGGCACAGTAGATCCCCCAATCGGTGGCACAGTAGATCCCCCAATGGGTGGCACAGTAGGTCCCCCAATGAGTAACACAGTAGGCCCCCAATGGGTGGCACAGTAGGTCCCCCAAGGGTGGTACAGTAGGTCCACCAATTGGGGGCACAGTACATCCCCCAATGGGTGGCACAGTAGGTCCCCCAATGGGTGGCACAGTAGGTCCACCTATGGGTGGCACAGTAGGTCCACCAATGGGTGGCACAGTAGGTCCCCCAATGGGTGGCACAGTAGGTCTCCCAATGGGTGGCACAGTAGGTCCCCCAATGGGTGGCACAGTAGATCCCCAATGGGTGGCACAGTAGGTCCCCCAATGGGTGACACAGTAGATCCCCCAATCGGTGGCACAGTAGATCCCCCAATGGGTGGCACAGTAGGTCCCCCAATGGGTGGCACAGTAGGTCCCCCAATGGGTGGCATAGTAGATCCCCCAATGGGTGGCATAGTAGATCCCCCAATGGGTGGCACAGTAGGTCCCCCAATGGGTGGCACAGTAGGTCCCCAATGGGTGGCACAGTAGATCCCCCAATGGGTGGCACAGTAGATCCCCCAATGGGTGGCACAGTAGATCCCCCAATGGGTGGCACAGTAGGTCCCCCAATGGGTGGCACAGTAGGTCCCCAATGGGTGGCACAGTAGGTCCCTCAATGGGTGGCACAGTAGGTCCCCCAATGGGTGGCACAGTAGGTCCCCCAATGGGTGGCACAGTAGGCCCCCAATCGGTGGCACAGTAGGCCCACAATCGGTGGCACAGTAGGTTACCCAATTGGTGGCACAGTAGGTCCCCCAGTCGGTGGAACAGTAGGTCCCCCAGATTGAGAACATGACTCACGTTCTCTCTCCAAAACAACTTTTTCACTAGCATTACTACTTTTGGAGTATTTAAGTTGAACCATGTAGTTATTTACCACATATTCCCCGTACTCCGTTGACAAGATTCTCACACCCCCACCCCCCCCCCACCCCCTCTCCTCTTCCTTAGGGTACACGTTCCACGGGTTGAGAACCATGCTCTAGTTCTCTATGTCGGTGAGACCTGATTATCGTTTCGGTCAAACTTCTTAACCTCGCATGAAAGAATTCTCTACCAGAAGTCAACCTGTCAGGAAAGAGACCGTGGGTGTGAGCGTGGAAAAATCCTGATTATAGCATATTCTCTTGACAGCATTACAACAGGGGGTGTTTGATCGGCAGAAGGGCCCCTTATCCCATCGGGCAATGATTTCGAGTCTTTACTTTGTTGGCAGTCTAAATGGGAGCAGAGGGTCTCTGATAAAAATAAGATAATGGGGCCACCGCTCCCTCAATAAATCCAGTAGAAGGTGATTAATACAAGTTTGAGCATGGGGCTGACAACCGCATTATGTACAATAATTTGTTACAGAAACCACTACTTTAAGAACGCCTGCTTTGGTGCAGGATACCTGCAGGGAGGCCAGCTTCAGTGGTGGCTTCATTTTACATAGGAAGCAAAAGGAGAAATGAATGAATGAATGAATGAGATAGAGGCGGGTCTATCTAGGTCATGACCTGCCAAGTTCATCGTCCTGTTGGTTATGATGTGAAGTTAAAATAAAAAGTCTCCGTACGCCCCAGATAATCAGAAGCAGAAGTGTGCCCCTGTCTCCTGGGGTTTACAACGTGTCCCTATGGAATTTACTGGGGTCACAACACCGTTGTCGTTGTCGAGTCTCAAATCTCTTAGCACAAGATTTGATACTCGACGTGAGACTTCTTATGAAATACGTGAAGACGAGTCTGCATTGTATTATTTATATTTTTTACCCGTGTAGTTCTGGGGAGACAGATAAAACGAATGGACCTTCTGCGTCCTCAAGCGTGTCGTAAGAGCCAACTAATACGAGGTTGTGCTTGGGACAAGCAGTCTCTTCATATAAAGGAGATAGAAACAAGAATGGACCTTCTGTGTCCGCAAGCGTGACGTAAGAGGCAACGAATGTAAAGTTATGCATGGGGCAAGCAACTTCATTATATAAAACAAGCTACCACATAAACTACCACCACAAGAGCACATAAAAGATGTGGTACTAGCTTCCTGCAGGGGGGGGGGGGACACCTGCTACTATGGTGGCTCCATGCTCTGTAAGGAACAGACGGGAGTGACGATGAGGATGATGTTGTTATATTATGCTATAATTTGTGCGTTGTATTGTTTCACTATAAACTAAGACAAAAGTTTGTTTAAAACAATATAACAAAACAGATCTATATACTTTAGTATTCAGCAACGGTTAATTAACATATCTTTAATGATTCATATAGTTTATAGGATTTCCGATTTAAGACCATAACGATTTATGGCGGTTTTTTTTTAAATTTTGGAGAGGCGCGCGATCCGTTCACCCAAGACACAGAATCTGTCGGTTATATTAGGGCACATGTCCAAATTTAAAAGACTAGTTATTCTTGCGATGGGGTTTTCTATAAATCGCAAAATGATTAACGGGAAATAACTGCGGAAAAAAAATCTATGTTCACGTGAATGGGTCATGTTTTTTATTTTTTAACGAAGGACGTAATTTATTTTAATTTCAGACAAAAGCGGATGGGAACGTGGATACAGAAATATTAATAGAGAATTTGGCAAATTAACAACATGGCATAAGAGAATGAACAAAAGAATATATAAACAACAGCTGGTAATTAGTCTGGTAATGAGTCAGTTTTTTTTTTCATCAAAGCAGCTGCGAAAGGGCAGTAACCTGTCAGCGGGCGACTTATCGTGTAAAGACATTGTTGCGTCCCATGGGACAAGGACATGAAAAACTAACACTCGTGTTGTTAAAAAAAAAAAAAATTAACAAAATATTTCGAGATCTAATGAAATAAAATTAGTAATATTCATTCACTACCGTTGAGCGCCACGAGGAGCATAGTGTCGTGAGTTTTATAGATAGGCTTATTTTTAAGCCGAGGTGAAATGGTGAAATCTAGGTGAGAGAAAGGTGTGAGAAATAGTCCTGTTTACGAGGAGTACAGGTGTAGGAGAAAAAATACTGTCTTGGATTTTATAACACAGTCCTAAAAAAAAAAAAATTTTTTTTGATGCCAAACATTTTACTCTTGATTGTACATAAATGAGGCTTGCTCAATCCAAATATCACATTTACTTGTCTGTAGCAGCTCTAGTTTTTGAGATACAGACATTTTTGTATTTCATTAATACAGGGTGACCTAAAAAAAAACGGGCCCGCGCGCGCTCAAACAGTGCGCGCGCGGGCCCGTTTTTTTTTTTTTGGTCACCCTGGCGAATTAAACATGTCGATCCTTGTATCTTATGTTCAAGCTTCGTGATTATGCTTCGTAACGTGAGTATGTATGACAGCCAGCCACGTCTCATTATATCTTACATTATTTACCACACACGACAGTAAAGATCAACATGGTGGCAGCGGTGTTTATTTCTACAGAATTCGGACTATTCTGCTGAATATCTTGTAACACGTGTGCTGACTCATAGACTGGTAGGTTATTGATTGCATACCATTATTAGACATTTCGTCATGGCAGAACGGCCCTTATTTCGGTTACCACCCTGCCTAGACATAAATAACGTCGAACCAGACAAATTTCGTAAATGGAGACGACAGTTAGAACTATACATGCATGCATCAGAGGTGGCGTCTAAACCTGATTCTGTTCGGGCGGCCATCATTCTACACTGTGCTGGACCTCAAGCTGTTGAAGTTTTTGATCAACTTGCAGAGGAAGGAGACCACTCTAATCCTACTAAAATTCTCGATTTGCTCCAGAACCATTGTAGCTCACGAAGCAATGAAGTATTACATACGTTCAGATTCTGGAACACACCTCTTCAAGATCCTTTTAATTCTTTTTTTGACTGAGCTGAGATCTAAGGCAGATTTGTGCAACTTTAACGACAAGGATCGTATGATAAGAGACAAAATTGTCTTTACTGTCAACAAAAGATTACAAGAGAAGCTCTTGAGAGAAACTGACCTCGATCTAAAGAAAGCCATTCACATATGCAGAGTCTTCGAGCAAACTGGAAACGACATAAGAGAGATGAGTAATACAGTACAACCTTCTGAAGCAAGGGTTGAAAAGGTACAGAAAAAATCACTCAACCATAAACCTCCCAAGAGAGACACTGGGCATGCTGCTGGTAAAGCCTGTCAAAGTAACACTGACAGTGGGTACTTTGAACCTAGAAAGGAGTGTCATTACTGCGGACAGAAACATCTATTAATTAAGAAAAAGTGTCCTGCATGGGGGAAGTTTTGTTCAAATTGTGGGGGAAGAAACCATTTCAAAGTTAAATGCAAGAAAGTTCATACTGTTCACACAGAGTCAGTGGAAGATTCTGAAGTTTTTCTTAATTGTGTGAAGTCTAGCAAAGCTTGTACATCTGCACAACTCATTGTCAATGGAAACATGGTAAAATTTCAGTTAGACACAGCAGCTGATGTGAATACAATCTGTCAACGCTTAGTGATGCAAGAACAATTGTTACCCACTAAACAGAGGCTGGTTATGTGGAATGGTACTAAGATCACTCCACTGGGAGAAGTTCTATTAACTGCTGAGAATCCCAAGACTGGGACAAAACACAATATAAGGTTTACTGTTGTGAAAAATAGATTCACATGTTTGCTGGGCAAAAACACACTGCAGGATCTACAGTTTGTGACAGTCAACACAAACAAATTTATTGCTAAGGTGGCTACTGACAGTTCAGATAATGATCATAACTCTGATAACCATCTAGGTGTCCTGGGTGAAGCTGTGTTGCATATTGATCCTAATATTCGTCCAAAGGCACTGCCGTGCAGAAAAATACCATTTTCACTTAAGAGCAAGGTAAAGTCAGAGCTTCAAAATCTAATGAACAGAGGTATATTAATACCAGTAGAGGAACCGACTGAATGGGTTAACCAAATGGCTGTTGTTGAAAAGTCTGATGGTTCCTTAAGAATATGCATTGATCCTAGACCCCTGAATGAGGCTTTGCAGAGGGAGCATTACAGATTACCAACTTTGGATGATGTATTGCCTGAACTCAATAATGCCAAGATCTTCACAAAGCTGGATATCAAGGAAGCATTCTGGTATATCAAACTTGATGAGAAGTCTAGTAAACTTACAACAATGATCACACCTTATGGTAGGTTCAGATGGTCTAGATTACCATTTGGCTTGAATGTAAGCAGTGAAATTGTCCAGAGGCATCTAGCACAAGCTCTTGAAGGTCTTCATGGTTGCATCAATGTTGCTGATGACATAGTTATTGCTGGTTGTGGATCAAATAGACCGCAAGCAATTAAGGACCATGATCTGAAGCTCAAAGCACTGAAACATAGGTGTAAAGAGAAAGACATTAAACTGAATGACGCTAAAGCTCAAGAGAAGAAAGAAGAAATTACCTTCATGGGTCACCTTATTACTGCTCGAGGTGTTGAACCAGACAAGAAAAAGGTTGAGACAATACTAAACATGCCCGTTCCTAAGGACTGTCGTGAGGTTCGCAGATTTTGCGGCATGATACAGTATCTAGCAAAGTTGCTCAACAATCTTTCAGAAGTTCTTCATCCAATAAGAGAACTTACCCGTAAGGATACTCCCTTTATCTGGTCTGCTGAATGTGAACAAGCTTTCAAGAGTGTCAAGAAACTGATTACACTAGTCAACAAATTTTCAAAAGTTTTTTGTACCAGAAATTAAATGTACCATTTCTTATTGATTTTGACATGCTGATTTCAAATATCATAATGAAATTCACCAATGGGCTCTGGTTTTTTTTTTTTAATGATGAATTTACATTACAGTAATACAAATAATGTATGCTTGTTTACTTCTCTGGGCTAAACAGCTAGTCTTTCTACTTTAGCATTATAAAAATTGTGGTTACATACTCAATTAATTGATATTTTAACATAAAATGATAGAAAAAATAAAAACATTATTTAAAGTTCACATATCATGCTTTAAAAAGGCACATTTGAACCCATTCCGTCATTATTCAGTCGCTGTTCGAGCTATCTTTGCTTGCTTCTTGTAGTCAATCGATGAGGTGTCTCTTGTCACAGTCCAACAGTAATCAACAAGCATTGAAGGGCTCCAATTGCCTTGATACCTTGTCTCCATAGCAGCAATGTCCTGGTGAAATCGTTCACCATGCTCATCACTGACCGCTCCACAGTTTGACGTAAAGAAATCCAGATGAGAATCCAGAAAATGAATTTTCAAAGACATGTTGCAGCCAAGACTCTTATACTTCTGAAGGAGATTTTCTACAATTTCATTGTAATTATCAGATCTGTTGTTTCCAAGAAAATTGTCCACCACTGACTTAAATGCTAGCCATGCTGCTTTTTCCTTGCCATGCAACACGCAAAGAAACTCGTCATCATGAAGAAGTTTTCGAATTTGCGGACCAACAAATACTCCCTCTCTTATTTTAGCTTCACTCAGTCTTGGAAATTTTCTGATGAGGTATTTGAAAGCCTCATCTGTTTTCTCCATTGCCTTGACAAAGTTTTTCATGAGACCCAGCTTAATGTGCAAGGGTGGCAACAAAATCTTGCTGGTGTCGACAACTGCTGGGTTCTCAACGTTCTTACTGCAGGCTGCAATGACTGCCTGATTGGCCAATGTCTTCTGATGTAATGGTCACTTCGTGCACGGCTATCCCACTCACAGAGAAAGCAACAGTACTTGGTGTATCCACCCTGTAGTCCAAGCAAAAGAGCGACCACTTTTAAGTCACCGCAAAGTGACCAATGATGATGATCGTAGTTTATACACTTCAAAAGCTGCTTAATGTTTTCATAAGTTTCTTTCATATGAACTGCGTGACCAACTGGAATTGACGGTAACACATTACCATTATTCAACAAAACAGCTTTAAGACTTGTCTTGGATGAATCAATGAAAAGCCTCCACTCTTCCGATATGTAATTGATGTTGAGGGCTGCCATTAAACCAGAAATGTTGTGGCACGCAGAAAGGTCACCCTCTTTGAAAAAGAATGTAATAAGCGGCTTCTGGCGGTTCCTATACACAGAAATTGTAACATCTTCTGCCAGGAGATTCCACTGTTGCAATCTGGAACCCAAAAGCTCCGCCTTGTTCTTCGGTAAATTCAGATCTCTTACAAGATCATTCAGTTCACCTTGGGATAGTGGATGTAGTTTGCTCAAAATCTGTGTCACTTGAGGTTGATGGTTCAGGACCACCAATGTCCTCTTCATCAGTGGAAGCAGCTGAAAAGGATTCTGGCACTTTGGGAACTGGTAGGTCATCGCCATGTGGTACCGGAAGTATTGCAGAGGGGATGTTTGGATATTCCAGAGTCCATTTTTTCTTCTTTGATATGCCTTTCCCAATTGGAGGGACCATGCAAAAGTAACAGTTGTTGAGATGATCAGTGGGCTCTCTCCAAATCATTGGGACTGCAAAAGGCATAGCTTGCCTATTGCCAGTCAACCACAGTTTAAGATGTGCTGCACATGTATTGCAGCATATGTGTGGCACCCAGCTCTTATCTTGATCTCCTATTCTGCAGCGAAAATACAAACTGTACGCCTTCTGGCATTTCTAACTACGATACTTTTGATAAGGACAAATGCACTAACTAATGGTAAAATTTTATCAGAGATAAGGTAATTTATACACAAAGGTGATGTAATCATAGGTAGGATTGCATCATCAACTTCTAGTAACATTTTTATTGGTCATTAGAAAAAATTATGCAATCGCCTACAACAGTTGCGTCATATATATATAAATTTACCGTAATTAAATAAACTAGTAGCATATATCTTGAAAACTAGAGCCAATCAACATTTTTTAATGTCATTTTCGTTTTCAGCACACCAAAATTAGTTAAGATCAGCTATTTTCATTTCTGGTACATTTTGGTTGTTGACTAGTGTTACTTCTACTCCAGTACTCGCATACTATGATCCTGATGAATCTTTGTGTATTCAAGTTGATAGTAGCAGCTATGGACTTGGGGCTGTCCTCCTACAAAATGGTCATCCAATAGAGTTTGCTTCAAGAGGTCTAACTGAAACTGAACAACGCTGGGCTCAAATTGAGAAGGAACTCTTAGCTGTTGTATATGGTTTGGAACGCTTTGACCAGTACACTTATGGAAGGAAAGTTACAGTCATCAACGACCATAAACCTTTGGCAGCCATCGTTAAGAAACCTCTGAGTCAAATTCCTCGAAGACTGCAGAATTTACTGATGCGCAGCCATCGATATGACTTTGAATTTCAATGGGCACAAGGTTCCGATCTTCTTATAGCCGACACACTGTCCAAAATTTGTATTCATAATGTCACATTGGATTCCTTAGCTGATAGAGAGAGCAATGCAGGAGCTGATGCACCTGTAAGATTACCTGAAATACCAGATGTGATGATGGAAAAGATTAAAGCTGAAACTCTCAAAGACAGCGTGCTCCAGAGGTTGAAGTCGACCATTTTAGATGGGTGGCCTAAAAGAAAGTCTGATGTACCAGCTGAGCTTATGCCTTATTTTGACATTCGTGACACTCTGACAACAGAACAAGGCATAATACTTAAAGGAGAGCGTATTCTTATCCCAAAAGCACTGAGGCCTGAAATCAAGCAGAAGCTACATGCTGCTCATCTTGCATTTGACAGCATGATGCGCCGGGCCAGAAGTTGTCTGTTTTGGATCGGCATGACGGCTGAGATTCGACAGATAGCTGACAGTTGTCCAGAATGTCAAGAAACGAAGACAAGGAATACTAAAGAACCTTTAAACCAACACTCAAGAGGTTTATCACCCTGGGAGAAAGTTGGCACTGACATCTTTATTATAGAAGGCCGATATTATTTAGTCCTGATTGACTGTCGTAAATTTATTTTGAGAGAAAAGAGTCGTAGAAATAGTGGTCCGGTTTAGAGTGGAAAATGATGATAGAAAGCTCAGTGATAGAAAATGTAGATATTAAATAGTTGCTTCACAGCGTGCTGGAGGAGAGTAAAGACAGACTTATTTACGACAAATCGCTTCTCTCAATCTTCTCTTCCGCTCTCCTGGTCAAACAATTATTTGCCAGTTTTCCAGACTCGCATCTGCGCGCACACCGATTTGGTGTTTTTCACACACACAGACGATGTAGATACAAACTATATTAAACGAATAGGGGAAATGTTGGGCTGTGGGTATATCCAACACACAGAACTAAATGAGTTTATGTGATTTTATTCACTTTAAACATCAATCACTAACAAATATCAGGTATTACATAAATTATCATAAGTACACAAATGCAAATAACAAATTTGGGAGGGGTGAAGAAGATTGGTATCGACTAAGCCCTTCCCGCTTATTAGACAAAGATAAACCCAGTCCAGAGATAGATAATATCAGGAACATAGGTACGTTAACCTAACAGTGAAGTTAATTACTCTGAAAGAGGTGTTACAAAGTTAGGTATAGGTGATAGAAAAAAAACCTGTTCTTCCCAGCTGTTCTTCCCTTTACTAAGCAAATGGAAAGGAGGGGGTTTTTAAACAGAGTTAACCAATTAGCAACTCCCCCTTAAAGGAACAATGCAGGAAATACAGAAAAATTTATTACTAGGCAAGAAAGTTAACAACAGGTTTACAAAAGAAAACGATTAAATTTCCTGTCATTCATACACACGCGTGAGGATCCACACTCATATACTCACACACTTACCGAATGCAGCCTCAGACGATCCATAAAAAGTATATAAAAACAGCAAGTACTCTTTCGACATATGAACTGTCTAGTCCTTCGATGTCCCGCCCCAGATGTTTGCGAGGGTTTGTTGGTAACAAATATTCTCACTTATCGCAAGACTTGAAGACTAAGAGTTCTCGTGTTTTTATTATATATCTAAAAGGAGTCTATGGGATGGCACTAACACAGTTCGGCACAGGAGTGAAAATGAAGTGGTCTCTTTTAATCCTCCGCTATGGTAAAATTCCTTCAATGCGTGATGATAGTTTTATTAAATCCAATTGAGGAAAAAAAACTAGGCTGTCACAGTCAGGAAAATATGTACTCTCTCACAGTAAACAGTAAATATGATATCGCTACTGGCGATGATTACCTTCCAGTTTATCTTACAGGTTTGTAAGGGTAATTTGATGATTATTCTTTAAAATGTTCTTGGGTGGGCTTTATTTCATTTAATTCTGACAGCTAGGTCGCAAGGACCGCCACAAGATTATATTTTAAAAGAAATGTTTCTTCAATATGACTGGAAGTTTATAGGATGATTTCTTTATTTCTTTCTTTATTTAGCTGGGACCGCAGGTACGATCACTCTGTGTGAAAGAAAAAAAAACATGTAACATACCGAAAAATCAAGCGCGATAAATTTCCCGTTAAGCCTATAATACACTCGAGTATTTAATTATGTATTTAATAAACACTGCGCGAATTCTAGTGGTTAAAATACACATCTATAAAACTAGGACTTAACTGAATTTATTAATTATAAATTCCTTCGCGACTTTAAAAGTTAATTTAAGCATCTATTATCTTTTGAAATAATATAATAGATAGATCATTATATTTACAACTGGAACTATTGAGATGGTTTAATTTAATAGATTTAAATTAACACAAAATCCATTGAAATAGAATGACTGAACTAGACCACTGATCACTTTACACAATATATATTACCGCTTTGCACAGAATAGAAAACACTGCAAATATATATAAAATCCAGGGGAAAATCTATAACAAGATTTCAATAAAGCTAGTGCTTCTGTAAAGGTCTGGCCAGCGAGTGATAACGTGTCTAGTCTTCATGGTCTATTTAGCTAAAATGGAATGTAAGTTGAGTGGGACATGATAAACTTGACAGCTTATTTGATCTCACGAACTTTTGGGGATCTGACCGCCAAATCAAGAGAAGAAACCGCCCCCTGGTCTTCGTATCTCCGTTCGCTGCTGCCCGTTTCGGTTTCCCCGTTCGCTCGGTTCTACGATTGACACCGAGACGCGAAATTAGCGGCAAGCAACTGCGTCTCGTATCAGGGACCACTACTGTCTTTGATAACGCCGATAGTCTCCCCTAAAATCCCTCAGTCTGTCTCTTTGATCTCGTGCCGCCTACTAAATGAGTCCCGGTGGAATGAGTTCTGGCAAACGAAAAGTTACAACAAATGTTCAGGGGTTCTAATGTTATGAAAAGCTAAAAGTCCCTTTAAATCATCCATCATATCAGGGAGAATTCACTTGTCAAACTAGACGTACGTCACAATCGTCCCCACTTTTAGACATGAAACCATTTTTCATGTTTCATTTTTTGACAATGGAGGTGACCTGATTGGTGATTTTAGGATGAGTGGTATCTTCAGTTTGCTCTTCTTCCTCTGTAGACCAGTTTCTACTCAGGAAATCAGCCCCGACATTCTGTCTTCCCGGAATATATTCCACTTTGAAAGAATAAACGCTTAAAAGAAGCGCCCAACGCATGATCCTTGCGTTAAATTCTTTATTGGCACCAAGAAATGCTAACGGAGCGTGGTCTGTTTGCACCGTGAAAGATGTACCATAAAGAAACTCATGATGGCGTCTGATACCGTCAATCAGAGCAAGACATTCCCTTTCAACTACGCTGTAGTTCCGTTCCGCTTTATTTAATTTCCGACTGCCATAGGCAACTGGAAATAGCATGTTCAGGTCACTGTCATCGGCTTGAAGCAGTGTTGACCCGATGCCCTGACCTGACGCGTCGACTCTCAGTACAAAAGGTTTCTTGAGGTCAGGCAACCTCAAAATGGGGTATGCAGACAACTGTCCTTTCAAAGTGCTATACGCGTGTTCGCACTTTTGATCCCATATGACCTTATCAGGACAACCTTTCTTTGTGAGGTCAGTCAGAGGTGCCGTCAGTCCGTTGAAGTTCTGGATGTACTTCTGATAGTATGCACATAGCGATATGAAGGAACGTACGTCTTTCTTCGTTCGGGGTCTTTTTGCTGCCATTATTTTCTCCACGTTCTTCTTAATAGGCCAACTGCATCCGTGAGAAATAGTGTGCCCCAGGAAGTCTAACTGTTCAAACCCGATGAGACATTTGCTAGGTCTGGCTGTGAGACCCGTTTCCTGTAGTCTCCTGAGGAGCATAGCAACCGTAGCAATATGTTCTTCATAGGTTTCCGATGCAATTAAGATGTCATCCATGAAATTATGGATATGGGGACTTTGCAAAGGTTGTAGAAGCTTCCTCATCATCCTGGTGAACACTCCTGGTGCGTTATGCAAACCGAACGGCATCACGTTAAATGTGTAATGTCCTTCACTAGTGCTGAAAGCTAACAAAGGTTTAATTTCCTCCTTGACTGGTATTTGATAATAACCTTTGCTGAGGTCAATCTTGGAGAAGATCTTTGCTTTGCTGAGCTTGGTGAACAACTCAGAAACAGTTTGGAGAGGTTCGGGCTGGAATTCCGTTACAGCGTTTAGCAACCTGTAATCAATGCACAGCCGAACTTCCTTATTGGGCTTCTGCAACAGCACTACACTCGAGCTGTAAGGAGATGTAGACTCACTGATAATTCCTGCCTGACGCAGCTTGTCTATTTCTCCGCGAAGTGCATCAGCTTTAGCGTACGGGATGGGGTAAACTCTGGTTTGAACAGGGGTCTCGTTTGTTAATTTCATATCAAATTCAATGAGATTTGTTCGACCAGGTACATCCGTTAAGACTGCACTGTACTGTTTTAGTAGAGCCCTGGTTTCTGTTTGTTGTTCTGGTGAGAGATTGTCGCCGAACTTGACATCTTTAAAGGATTCTGTGGGTTGCAATGGATACTCCATGCAACCATCATCATCTTCCTCGTCTTCCGTTGCTATGGCGACAGCCAGGAGATGCTCGGAGGATGGCACCGGTCTTTCCAAATATTTCTTTAGCAGATTTATGTGGAAGACCTTCTCCTTTCCTTTGATGGAGATCTTGTAGTTGGTACGTGAGATCTTTTTAAGGACGGTAAACGGTCCTTGCCATCCGATGCGAAGTTTATTGCTTCCGGTTGGAAGTAGCAATAGGACTTTCTCCCCTGGTTGTAGTTCTCTCTCTTTTGCAGCTTTGTTGTATCTTTTAGTAATTTTAGCGCGGGCTTTCTTAAGGTTGGTAGTAGCTAGATCCCATCCTAGCTTTAGCCTTTCCTTAAGCTCAGATACATACTTGCTTGCAGAGACGACTGTCTCGTCAGCCTTCTGGTCTGTCAGGGACCGAAGTAAGGCTTCTAGTGGCCCCTTAATAGGTCTGCCAAATAAAAGTGTAGCTGGCGCAAAACCCGTAGACGCTTGGGGTACCTCTCGGTAGGCGAATAAGGCAGCCGATATATATTGGTCCCAGTCTTCCGGTTTCTCCTGACCCAGCTTACGTAACATCATGGTGAGGGTACCGTTAAAACGTTCCACGAGCCCATTTCCGGCCGGATGGTAGGGACTTGTGTGGATATGTTTGGCCCTCAAGATCTTAAAGATCTCCTCCATTAACAGGCTACGGAATTGGGATCCATTGTCCGTCAAAACTTGTTGAGGGAATCCCAACCGTGTAAAAATTTGCACAAGGGCTTCTGCGACATGCTTGGAATTAGTGCATGGTAGCGGTACGGCTTCGGCCCACATAGTGCAAGTGTCAACTAAGGTCAGGATGAACCTGTTCCTTCTTTTGGTCTTTTCCAGAGGACCAATAATGTCGACAGCAACCCGTTCAAATGGAGTCCCTACTATTGGCATTTGCCCCATAGGTACTGGGGGTGTCAAGTGCTTGGGTGCTACCCGTTGGCACTGGGCGCAGGATTTCACATACCTGACAATGTCAGAGTTCATTCCTGGCCACCAATAGTGGTTTTTTATTCGCTGAATAGTGGCGTTTTGTCCCATATGTCCGCTAAAGGGAAGAGAGTGCCCCATTTCTAAGATCTGGTTTCTGTACTGCGTCGGTACTAGGAGCTGGTTATTCCCCGTGTCCGGGTTGCCCGTTCTACGATACAATACACCATCCTTAGAAAAGATGTCTCCGTTGTGTCTGGGGTCCTTAGCCATGGGCAGTTTTTTAAAGCAGGGCGCCAGAGTAGGGTCCTTTTGTTGCGCCTCCTTCAGTTCATTCGGCAACAAGTTTGGCGCAGGCTCCCTCTCCTTCTTGGCTTGCCCTCTTGTGGTTACCGCTGCCACAATCGGCTCCTTAGGTCTCCCAATGAACACATATCTACATCCCAGGATAACTGGGTAGATCGGATCATCCATTATGGCCGCTTTAATAACTCCTCTGACAAAGTCAGAGTGTATTTCTACCAGTGCGATAGGAAGCGTCCTGGGTGCATCACTCCTGAAAACTCCACTAAGTTTGACGGTTTCCTCTGTCTCCTGACCGGGTTTGACTAGGTGCCTAGCAACAATACAACTAAAACTTAATCCAGTGTCAAGAGACAAGTAGTTGAGGTACCATTCAAAATTACAGTTCCTCGAGTTGAGGGTCGGTCCCCCTCAGGTTGAGAATCACTGACATTGACTCTACCTTTCGAGGCTGTATGCAAACATCCAATGCGGTTTGCACCGGTTTGTTTGCCCTGATCAGACGTTCCTGGTGTAGGGGTCTTCCCTTTTCCTTGACCTTGGTGGCCGCGCTGCCACGTAGGCTTGTTGGGTTGATCAGAATTGTTGTTGGGGGGGTATCGGGTTTTGTAGAATTTCGATTTTTCCTGGGGAGGTTTCTGGGTATTGTTATCTCGTTGGTTATAATGTTGAGAGGAAGTGGAAGAATAGGATGCCTGCTCTAGATTCTGTTTTCGAGATGGCTCATCGGTGGGTTTACGTTTAGTGCTGGGAAGTTCGGCCATTGCATTGCTATAGCGTTCGGCTTTATTGAGTATGTCTTCAAGCCTGACTGCCCCCTGTTCAGCCAAAAATCTACGAGTTTCATTCGACAAAGTGGATTTTATCTGCTCCACAAGAACAAGTTCGAGGAGTCCCTCATATGAAAGAGGTAGGTCAGATAATTCAATGCACTTTGTCAGATAACCCGTGAGACGTGAAGAGAACTGGGGAAATGTTTCCGTGCTCTCTTTTCGGCTGTTTCTGAACAACTGCAGAAACTTTCGGGCAGTCATCTCAAACTGCTGTAGTAAGGCCTTCTTCAACAGGTCATAATCATGTTGATTCGGTCCCAGCTTTGTGTACACGTCATAAGCATTGCCTTTCAGTGACGTTGAAAGTTTGAGCGCCCAGCGGGTACTCTCTAACCCATAAAGATTCGCGAGTCTCTCGAATTTTTCTAGGTAGCTGTCAATTTTTTCGTTAGGGCTAGGAAAAGATTCTAAAGAAAACGACATAGCAGTTAATTGGGCAGACTGAGTGCTGGAGAGATCCATTGTTTGAGACTGGGGCGAAGACGGCTCTCCATTATTTGAAGTAGAGGCACTCCGACTCTCTAAAGCCTTGAGCGCTAATTCATGCTGTCTTTCCTTGTCTCTCTCTCTCTCTTTCCCTGCGGGCGTCCATCTCTGCCTCAATTTTCTTCTGCTCCAATTGACGATCGTCCGCTTCTTTCTTCCTAGCTTCTGCCCTCTCTTCCTCCGCGTCATACCTTTGAAGTTCCTGGTTGATAAACAGATTCGCAGCTTCTGTGTCTAGTCCTGAGTCCTTGGCCTCTTGCCTCAAAAGGGATCTTATCCTAATTCTCTCTGCCATTGTCAAAGAACTGGATGCTTCTAAGACTAGAGAATAGTAAGATGGAACAAGAAGGGAAAAACTCAGAGCCGCTACGAAAAAAACCAAAGTAAAAAAAATTTACTGAGTTACCTCCTACCTGTACTGTGCAAACTTATCGCTGCTATTATCTGGCAATTAAGGCTCTAAACGCAAGCGACTATGCCACTAAATGGTAAGTTACACTGGAAAAGAATCTACTTTTACTAACAGTAGAGAAAAATTTAAATTAAAACAATTTAAAAGGAAAAAAAAATTTTTTTTTTCCCCTAAATTTTAAATCTCTGACAACAAACTCCGTCCCTAAAGTCAATTATTGAGATGAGACGTTGTTAACTTAATTTTTAAAAATCAGAACAATCCGTCTTTAGCTAAGCTCAACTCTTTTTAACTTCAAAAACCTTAGTGACTGTAAAACAATCACGCAATCCCAGCAACTCTTATAAAGAAAGAAATTGAATTATCTCCGCCAGAGGATAATTAAAATAGCAAATATTTTTGTTTATCTGTACTTTCTACTGCTGTGGAGAGAAAACAACCTGTAAATATGCTGTGTGGACAACCCAAATACTTAAAGAACGTTTGTCTAGGGGTGTAATTATTTATTTATTTCCCTAATTCACAAGACAAATCATTCACACTCTACCTAGTTAGACCCAGACTAAATCAGACTCAAAATATCTTTAACCCGGCTATGCGATTGCCTCAAATGTAGCTCAAGATCCCAGAACCAGCCCACAAATATGTGTGCATCAAATGTATCTCAAAATAATCCCGGACGAGCCAGCCAAATATTGTCGTAAATTTATTTTGAGAGAAAAGAGTCGTAGAAATAGTGGTCCGGTTTAGAGTGGAAAATGATGATGGAAAGCTCAGTGATAGAAAATGTAGATATTAAATAGTTGCTTCACAGCGTGCTGGAGGAGAGTAAAGACAGACTTATTTACGACAAATCG
The DNA here is from genome assembly GCA_024509875.1 of Oreohelix idahoensis. NCBI lineage: Eukaryota > Metazoa > Mollusca > Gastropoda > Stylommatophora > Oreohelicidae > Oreohelix > Oreohelix idahoensis. The sequence continues at coordinate 134,865 of JAMPIV010015675.1, forward strand.
CTTCTCTCAATCTTCTCTTCCGCTCTCCTGGTCAAACAATTATTTGCCAGTTTTCCAGACTCGCATCTGCGCGCACACCGATTTGGTGTTTTTCACACACACAGACGATGTAGATACAAACTATATTAAACGAATAGGGGAAATGTTGGGCTGTGGGTATATCCAACACACAGAACTAAATGAGTTTATGTGATTTTATTCACTTTAAACATCAATCACTAACAAATATCAGGTATTACATAAATTATCATAAGTACACAAATGCAAATAACAAATTTGGGAGGGGTGAAGAAGATTGGTATCGACTAAGCCCTTCCCGCTTATTAGACAAAGATAAACCCAGTCCAGAGATAGATAATATCAGGAACATAGGTACGTTAACCTAACAGTGAAGTTAATTACTCTGAAAGAGGTGTTACAAAGTTAGGTATAGGTGATAGAAAAAAAACCTGTTCTTCCCAGCTGTTCTTCCCTTTACTAAGCAAATGGAAAGGAGGGGGTTTTTAAACAGAGTTAACCAATTAGCAACTCCCCCTTAAAGGAACAATGCAGGAAATACAGAAAAATTTATTACTAGGCAAGAAAGTTAACAACAGGTTTACAAAAGAAAACGATTAAATTTCCTGTCATTCATACACACGCGTGAGGATCCACACTCATATACTCACACACTTACCGAATGCAGCCTCAGACGATCCATAAAAAGTATATAAAAACAGCAAGTACTCTTTCGACATATGAACTGTCTAGTCCTTCGATGTCCCGCCCCAGATGTTTGCGAGGGTTTGTTGGTAACAAATATTCTCACTTATCGCAAGACTTGAAGACTAAGAGTTCTCGTGTTTTTATTATATATCTAAAAGGAGTCTATGGGATGGTACTAACACAGTTCGGCACAGGGGTGAAAATGAAGTGGTCTCTTTTAATCCTCCGCTATGGTAAAATTCCTTCAATGCGTGATGATAGTTTTATTAAATCCAATTGAGAAAAAAAACTAGGCTGTCACAGTCAGGAAAATATGTACTCTCTCACAGTAAACAGTAAATATGATGTCGCTACTGGCGATGAGTACCTTCCAGTTTATCTTACAGGTTTGTAAGGGTAATTTGATGATTATTCTTTAAAATGTTCTTGGGTGGGCTTTATTTCATTTAATTCTGACAGCTAGGTCGCAAGGACCGCCACAAGATTATATTTTAAAAGAAATGTTTCTTCAATATGACTGGAAGTTTATAGGATGATTTCTTTATTTCTTTCTTTATTTAGCTGGGACCGCAGGTACGATCACTCTGTGTGAAAGAAAAAAAAAAACATGTAACATACCGAAAAATCAAGCGCGATAAATTTCCCGTTAAGCCTATAATACACTCGAGTATTTAATTATGTATTTAATAAACACTGCGCGAATTCTAGTGGTTAAAACACATCTATAAAACTAGGACTTAACTGAATTTATCAATTATAAATTCCTTCGCGACTTTAAAAGTTAATTTAAGCATCTATTATCTTTTGAAATAATATAATAGATAGATCATTATATTTACAACTGGAACTATTGAGATGGTTTAATTTAATAGATTTAAATTAACACAAAATCCATTGAAATAGAATGACTGAACTAGACCACTGATCACTTTACGCAATATATATTACCGCTCTGCACAGAATAGAAAACACTGCAAATTTATATATAAAATCCAGGGGAAAATCTATAACAAGATTTCAATAAAGCTAGTGCTTCTGTAAAGGTCTGGCCAGCGAGTGATAACGTGTCTAGTCTTCATGGTCTATTTAGCTAAAATGGAATGTAAGTTGAGTGGGACATGATAAACTTGACAGCTTATTTGATCTCACGTACTTTTGGGGATCTGACCGCCAAATCAAGGGAAGAAACCACACCCTGGTCTTCGTATCTCCGTTCGCTGCTGCCCGTTTCGGTTTCCCCGTTCGGTCGGTTCTACGATTGACACCGAGACGCGAAAATTAGCGGCAAGCAACTGCGTCTCGTATCAGGGACCACTACTGTCTTTGATAACGCCGATAGTCTCCCCTAAAATCCCTCAGTTCGTCTCTTTGATCTCGTGCCGCCTACTAAATGAGTCCCGGTGGAATGAGTTCTGGCAAACGAAAAGTTACAACAAATGTTCAGGGGTTCTAATGTTATGAAAAGCTAAAAGTCCCTTTAAATCATCCATCATATCAGGGAGAATTCACTTGTCAAACTAGACGTACGTCACATTGACTACTTCTCCAACTTCATTGAAGTAGACTTTCTACCTACAATGACAGCACAGTTAGTCATCAGGAAATTGAAGTCTCATTTTGCTCGTTATGGTGTCCCTAAAGTTATTGTATCTGACCAAGGTACTCAGTTTACGTCTGCACAGTTCAGATCATTTACTGCTAGATGGGGAATACTTCATGTTAAATCAGCACCAGGTCACCATAAAGCTAATGGATTAGCTGAATCTGCTGTGAAACTCATCAAGGGTATGATGAGAAAGACTGTTCAGGACAATACAGATGCATATGAGGCACTACTTGAACTTCATAATACGCCAAGACAAGGGTTTGATCAAAGTCCAGCAGAAATACTTTTCAACAGGAAACTGCGTACACTGATACCTTCTGCAGTGAAACCCGTTGCATCTCACAGTAGAGTTATTGAAAGTAGAGGCAAGAGAGACAGATCAGTGAAGAAGTATTATGATAAAACTGCTCATGATCTGCCCAAGTTGTCTCACCAGCCAGTCTACTATCAAGACCCTGAACAACCAAAATGGCAACCTGGAAGGATTGATAAGAGGCTCTTTGAAAGATCTTATCTCGTTGAAGGGGAGAATGGAGGTCAATATGTCAGAAACAGAATTCATCTAAGACCTAAAACAACATCTTTCATACCTGATCCCGAGGACCTGGAAATTGATGTCTCCTCTCCAGTTCTACCCGAGCAACAGGTTGTTTTGCCAGACATGGAAAACACTAGTGAAGTGAACATTTCCAATCCTCCAGAAGTTAATTCTTCAACCCCAGCTACTTCTAGTCCTGGGAAAGCTGGCAAAGAACAGGAACATTCTCTCTTACTATCTTGCTCTAAGAGACCTCAAAGAGATCGCAAGAAACCCTCTTGGATGAATGACTCTGTTCACTCATAAAGAAGGGGGGATGTTGATGTATATACGTTTCCATGCTCATACTTTGTTTTCCCGACTAGAGTTACTTGCCCTTATGGGAACTCTTCTGCTTACCTACGTCTGCCGATCTTCCTGTTTTCTAAGATGGCGAATTAAACATGTCGATCCTTGTATCTTGTGTTCAAGCTTCGTGATTATGCTTCGTAACGTGAGTATGTATGACAGCCAGCCACGTCTCATTATATCTTACAATATTTACCACACACGACAGTAAAGATCAACACCTGTATTATTACAATATTTTCTATATGAGGCTATGTAAAAAAAAAAACTATTGCTGTCTAGTCCTTTACAAAAGAAAACTGCTTGTTTACTCTCAGTTTCAGTTTTCCAAGAATCTTCCCAGAATTGCCTTTTTTAGATTTTAAGCCACTGCATGCATGTTAGTATGCTACTTATTTTATTACACTTCTAACAGAGAATGGCATCATCTTCAAGAAGAACATGTTTTGTTTCACCGCATTTATTTTGTTATATTTGTAGAGAGTACACTTTCAAATAAGAACATAGGAAGCATATTACTGTTTTTGTGAAAAATGCATACTTTGCTTACTTTAAAGTAAAACTAGGTGACCAGGACAAGTCTTGAGCTCCTCATATTGTTTGCAAAACATATGTTGAACACCTGCGACAGTGGACTTGTGGGAAAAGAAAATGTTTAAAATTTGGAATTCTAATGGTTTGGAGAGAGCCCAAGAACCACAATGATGACTGTTATTTCTGTGTTTTGAATATTAAGGGAATTAATGGAAAAAATCACAAAAAGTGGAAATATCCAGATTTAGATTCTGCTAGGCGACCTGTTCTACACGGAGATGACATACCAATTCCAACTTTCAGTCAGATTTCGGATTCCCTGCTAGAAGATGAGACAGCAGTGGCATGTGGAACGACAAGTGACAGTGATAGTGATTTCGAAGCTCATTTTTCAGATGCTCAACGCTTCGACCAGCTTGAACTAAATGATCTAATCCGAGATCTATATCTCTCCAAGGAATCTTCAGAACTTTTGGCTTCAAGATTGAAAGAAAAAAAATTACTGACTGCTGAAACAAAGGTTATATTTTATCGTAGCAGAGAGCAAGGTTTTATTCCATTCTTTTGTAAAGAAAACAACCTTGTGTTTTGTACTAATGTAGGAGGTCTTGTTAACAAAATGGGTGTAAGTTATACACCAGATGAGTGGCGACTTTTCATTGACAGCTCTATAAGAAGTTTGAAGGGTGTTCTCTTACACAATGGTAACAAATATGGCTCAATTCCAATTGCTCATTCTACTACAATGAAGGAGGAGTATGCTACAATAAGCACAGTTCTGGAAAAATTGAAGTATTTAGAACATAACTGGATGGTTTGTGTAGATCTTAAAATGATGAACTTCTTGCTTGGCCAGCAAATGGGATTCACCAAATATCCATGCTTTATATGTTTGTGGGATAGCAGGGCAAAAGATATGCACTGGACAAAGACACAGTGGCCGTTGAGGGATGAATTTAAAGTTGGAGAAAAAAATATTGTCAATAAGCCTCTCATTGATCGAAAAAGAGTTCTACTGCCACCATTACATATAAAGCTTGGCTTGATGAAGCAATTTGTTAAGGCACTGAACAAATATGGTACCTGTTTTAATTACTTATGCAGAAAGTTTCCAGAATTGAGCATAGACAAACTTAAAGCTGGAATTTTTGATGGACCTCAGATTAGAAAGTTAATAAACGATCCAAATTTTATTGATTCCATGAACAAAACAGAGTCCACAGCCTGGTCATCATTTGTTTTAGTTGTGCAAAACTTTCTGGGTAACTTTAAAGCAGACAATTATTCTGAATTAGTTGGAAACATGCTGTCGAGTTTTTGTGAACTTGGATGCAACATGAGCATAAAATTGCACTACCTCCGTAACCATTTACATTTATTTCCGGAGAATCTTGGCGACTTTAGTGAAGAGCAAGGTGAAAGATTTCACCAAGATATAAAAACAATGGAAGAGAGATACCAGGGACTTTGGGATGCCCACATGATGGCAGATTACTGTTGGACCCTTAAGCGTGACTGTCCGGGCATATCACATTCCAGGAAGTCCTCGAAAAGATCCTTTTTGCGTGTTGACTAAACAAGTGCTAGTGATAAAGTTTTATTACATTTTTGGTAATATATGCACAGTAATTACATATAATATGAATGCAGACTAAAGTCAAAATGCCACTGATAGCACCTAACTCTAGGATTGTACATAACAATTGCCCTACTAATATGGTCATTTTTAGTTATCTCAAAAACTAGAGCTGAAAGAAAAAATCTGATTCCATTTTTGGAATCAGCAACCCAAAATTACCCAAGAACAGCTATAAAATTTAAGGCACCAAAATGTGTGTATACCAGTGTAATAGTTTCAATACAACCTATCTAGTACGACACACTTACTGGAGACGTATTTTCTCACTAGATATTGATTCAATACACTATCCTCTCGTACGCACACACAAACAATTTTGTGACATAAATACGTACATACGTAGAAATGAACAGGTAAACTATGAGGGGTCACAAATAAATATATATCAGGGGAGGGTATTGACCGACACCAATAGTTTTAAGGGTTTTGTGTAGGTTTATTATATATTTAGAAAAAAAAAATAGGTTACAACAGTTAATACATCGTTATCATGTCATCAGGTGACAGTATAGTTACACAAAGGGAAAATAAATAAACAATATATATATTCTCACAGACCTTCCCTCTGGAACATGGAAAACTAGGAAAAAAGGATCCCACCCGAGGTTGTTTACCCAACAGATCAAACAAAGAATTGACAATGGGAGTGGGGTTAGTCGGGACGGGTAACCGGTATGTCCTTAGTTTAACTGTCCCGTGGGCCTTCGGACTTAGGAGAGATAGATATAAGAAGGTGTTATATTAGTAGTAAACTTAAGTAAACTAAATTCTTTCGTTCCGTTTTTCCACTCTCAACATTCATGCAGTGAGCGCTCACAACAGGCAAACTTACCCTCTTCCGACATAGCATACGTCCAAGGAATTTATCAAAACACAGCATGAATTAAAGACTATTATATGTCTTGCAAATTTTGTCCCGTACAGCCCCAGAAATCTCCGTATAGGCACTGCTATTTTCTCTCTGAGGTTTCGCTGGATGGGTGCGTTGGTTGATAATTTTTTCCTGGCGGGTCTTCTTTGTCGGATTGCAGGTATTTAAATTGAGACTAAGTTTGTTTTCTAGGATTCTGTCGTAATGACTGGGGAATATCTCAAACAGCGGAATGGTACTCCCAGGCTGTTCTTAGAAAATAAATAGCCGAAAATGTTCTCTGTAGAAGTTGGTGGTAGGAACACAGTTTACTGTCATATGGGTTTAATTAAATAAATTTGTGCTGTAAGTTCTGCCTCATCAGGCCAGGGAACTTTATAAAATTAATATATAGAAATCTGCTGGCATTGTCCGTTCCAGTTAACCGTTAACACAAGTAAACAATTGACCATTCTGGTTATTTAACCGTTCTCATGGGTTTAGACGGTGGACCTATAAGGGTCTCCAACAATCCGATTTTGGTATATTCAATGTTATTATGTTTGTAACATATACTTTGGGATGTCATAAGCCATCTGAACATGACTCTCTATATAATAAAACCGTTGGATCGCAAGGTCTGATCACCTGTATAAAGAGAATATATAAAACAGGTAATTCTACTATAATTATTTCTAACACCCGTGTTATTCGGTAAGACCTGTAAAATCACTCTGGTATTAATTATTTATATTAAAGAAATTTCACGAGTGACTAGCCAATGTATCGATTTAATTACCATTAGCTATGAACAGTTAATTACTCAAAATTTACACAAAGATGAGCTGTTACGTACATTTATTACCTAAGGGGGTAGTCTTCGGTCCTGCCAAATGTACGCACCAGTTTTATATAGTTATATTATTTGAGCGTTCGATTGATTCACGCACTGACGTGCACAATGCAGTGTGAGTTGCTTTGGACGCACGGGTAACCTAGTTTGGGAAAGAGTGACGTCAGGTGAGTTCGGGGCAGTACGGACTGTGTTTATGTCCGAGGTATATTTCTTGGAATATTTTATTGGCAAGTTTGGAAGAAGCCATTACTTTTGTATGATCTCTACTGGTTCATGATGCAGCCAAGAGTAGAAGTATCATGTAAGTGTCGCCCCATGTCATTGTATGTTTATTGAGTAAATTAATGTATAAGGCCGCTCATAGTTCTGATCTAGCGGGAAGTCATCACAGTATGTCCTTCCTAGAATGGACAGACGGAGTCGTTAGCCCTTTTGAATTACCGTAGAGGGGAGGATTCCTACGAAGAAACAAAGTTAATTGATTTGCATACTTCTTATGTTTATATGCCGTATTTTCGTAAATGCCAAAGTCGTGGCATGGATACAGAGAGGTTGGTCAATACAGAACTCTAACCTGGTCGTATTGTTGTGGATGACTTTGTTTGGATTGTTATATATCTATGCTACCTAAATATTGTATGAAGGAAGTCTGGAATTAGTGCGAGTATGACAAGAAATATTACTCAGTGAGAATTAATCCGTTGGTCATAGGATACGTCCTTGAGAGAAGGTCAACGGACGTTACTACTATACATATGCTATGGCAAAGGAAGTGATCGATCTTTAATCACTTGAATGAGAGGACTTAATTGTAGAGGATCTTCATAAACATGAAAAGTCAATGATCAACATTTTGATGTAATGACCGTTTTGCAACTGTAAATATGACCGTCTTGTTCAACGTCGTATATGTCACGTTCAATAAAATATATGTACAATCATCACAGCCTTGTGTGCTGCCAGTCAATAACCAGTTCATCACTACTTGTTGGTGTTCGTGTTGAAGAACATTTATGACATTTTCGTTCTATCAAAACCATTCGCGTAAATAACACTCTTGAACGTTAGAAACGAACCCAACAGTAATTGGTATGCCAGTGTGGTCTGGAAGTAATTTCAAAGGAACGTACCCATCCAAATTATCGTTTGAAAAGAAGAATTTGTACTTTCAAGGCGACATCATCTCAATTTGGATCCTAGCGTGATATGAATCAAAATCAACTCAAATGCTCAAGATCATCAATCAACCTCCACGTCAAGTTCTACAGTGACTGACTGCCTTGCTCACCTCTTCGTCAGTATTGCGTGCGAGCTGTAATCTAGATACGCAGAACGAAGTATTTTATCCGTAGACGTACATCCACGGAGACGAGGCACATTGATTTTTTACCTGCACGCGAGATAAGTATAACGTACTTTCGTTGTACATTTTATTACTTTTAGCTGTGCCTTTTATTGTTATGTCCACCTTTGATTATTCCATGTTATATGTTATATGTTGTATATCCGTCGTGGGAGGTAGGGTTTGGAGACTCACGGAGGATAAATCCCAGTTTCACACCAGGGCGTTCGTGACTGTTCTTTAGGAATTGTTTTGCAGACTTCCCTCAGTGGAATGTTCCTACGCGTGAGCGTAGAAGGATTCTAGGTCCACTGTGTCTGGTGGTCTGTGACACCTGACTGTTTAGCTGTTGCGTCAAGTTTTAATTGTTGTTTTCGTATTTATTTTTATTCGTAATTTAGTTTTATGATGAATTTTGTTTGTATATTACGTCATTCTCACCTTTCCTGTCGTTCAGTTTTTTTACAAAACCTATGTTTTTACATTGTGTTGTCTATTGTCTTGTTGATTATTTGATCGCAGTTATCATCATAACTCTTTACGACATTCTATTTTTAGTTTCACATTTTTATTTTTATTGGATTTCTGCGACTGTTTTCTATCGTCTTTGATTATCGTGTCTTGTCGGTATTGTTTCTATTGTTTGTCACGTTATTACTTTCATGACATTTCATTACATAAATAACTGTATTGATTATTAACATATTTCATAACTATATGATAACATTATACCGTTCTAAGGACAGGAACGAAGAACACTTGTTATAATAACAAGGTTAACTAATTTATATTGATTAATTATCATTTTAAATATCTAGAGTACTGTGACTACTTATATAGAATAATGTATTCACTCGATTATTTCATTAAGCAAGCAAAAGCTTTGCAAATACCTGCTGAAGAGGTACGACAATTCGCTATATCGGAATATAAAGAATCTCAAAGGTTGGAAGCTCAAAGATTGGAAGCTGAAAAGTTAAGATTGGAAAATTTGAAATTTGAGGCAGATCAAAAACGGATTGAGGCTGAGGAACAAGAGAAGAAGATGAAATTTGAGGCTGAGGAACAAGAGAAGAAGATGAAATTTGAGGCAGATCAAAAACGGATTGATGCTGAGGAACATGAAAAGAAGAGGAAATTTATAGCTGAGGAAGAGGAGAAAAAAATGAGATTAACTGCTGAGGAGGATGAAAAGAAGAGGAAATTTATAGCTGAGGAAGAGGAGAAAAAAAATGAGATTAGCCTCTGAATTAGAAGAGAAACGATTTCAGCGAGAGGCAGAACATAAGCAAAAGGAGGCTGAAGAAAGACTTAAAATTGAAATGGAAGAAAGAAGATTAATAGCTGAAAAAGAAATGGAAAATAAACAAAAAGAAATGGAAGAGAGGAGATTAATAGCTGAACAAAATACATTACGACTTCAGCTTGAGAGGGAAGAGAATGATAGAAAACGACAGCATGAACTAAAATTAGCAGAGTCAGAATATGAGAGAATTAGGTTAACTCAGGAATCTAATTCTCAGAGAACTTTTGAAAGCCAAACTCCATCCAGACATGATTATTTTAAGGAAATTCACCTTAAATTACCGAAATTTAATCCCCCGTCTGATGACGTAATATTTTTCCTAGATAGATTTGAGGCCACTTGTAGGTCTTACAACGTGGATAAAACACTGTATTGCACATATTTATCCAGGTTACTTACTGGGGATGCTTTGGCAGTTTATCATACTACCAGTATTGGTGAGAAAAATGACTATAATGCTCTTAGAGCGGCACTTCTGCAAAAATTCCAAATGACAGAAGACGAATATCGTTTAAGATTTCATACATTACTATCTCAATCTGGCAGAAATTTTAGTGATTTTCTGTCACAGATACGACTAACATTAGAAAGATGGATCGAATTGTCCAAAATTGAAAAGTCGTATGAAGGTCTCTTCGATTTACTGATGCGCGATAAGGTACTTTCGTCTGTAAATCCTACATTTCTCGCATTTTTACACGAAAGGAAACTGTCACAGAGCAGTTTCATGGGTGGATGATGGAGTGAGTGGAAGTTATGTTGTGACTTGGGCGTGCGCATGGAGAAAGCGTGTTTGGTGAACTAGTCTGGGTGGCTGAGAGAGTACCCGGATGTGACTAGGGAGAGTCTGTGCTGGATAGCCAAGCTGTGTGCTTGAGGCTGTGATTTGTGATCGAGCTGGATGCTCGTATTATGTGACAGTTGAGATAATGATATAGTGATTGTGAATATTGTGATTATGTCTGACATATTGTTGTATAGGCGACGTCTTCCCGCCTAGGAGTGTTCTGGAGGAACTTTAGGAGTGTTCGTGGAGAACATATTAAGGCGACGAGTTGGTCCCGCCTTTGGAGCTACAGTGGAATAAGGCGTTGAGTATTGTCCGCCTTGTAGCTATATTGGAGTAGAGTTTATATGGCGATGTTGCATGCCGCCAGTCACTTGGGATAAGTGATTTACACCTGTATGGTGAATGGATTCGTGCGAGGGTTGAATGCCGCACATAGAAACGGGTTGTGTGTACTGTTAGTGTGTGGACGGTCAGCCAGTCCGTGGAAGTATTGTTAGGAGTTATTTCCCACAGGCAGTGTCAGCCTGAGTGTGATGTTATGCATGCGTGACGATATTATTGATGTTCAGGACTTATGTGAATGTTCTATTAAATGTCATGGAGCTGTACAAGTGGCGTCGTGTTATTCATACCCCTAATGTTGTTTACTATCTACACACGACACACTCATAATACAGAGCACGTGACAACTTTGGGAGCTCGCAAAAAGAGTATTTTGGAAACCTGGGGCAGCTTTTTAGAGAATCAACCAACCCCCACCTTACACCATCGTTTTGCTGAAATCTATACCCGGTGCTGCAGTTTAGAAATCACAGAGTAATTCACGCAAAATTATAAACGTCAAATTATAAAGATGATTGACAAAACGGCTGAGGACTGACCTGTCTGAGAACTGCATGTCAAGCTTTGTATTCAAATCAAGTTTAAAGGAGCACGGTAGCAGTTTTTTCAAGTTTATTTTACAGTAATTACAGAATTGGCAAGCGGGATATTTTACAGCAGTTACACCGATACTGACCTAGCACGGGGTAAGAGTTCATGACCTCTCGTGCGACTTCATTTCTGTACTAAAATATTTCGGAGAGAGAGACGGTTTGCAAAGTAACCGAGTATTATCGGAGTTACAGTTTAGCTGTAAATTTTCAGTCACATCGGATCAAGCATAGGGAGCATTCTGTGTGGTTACATGTGTGATCGTGTATGCTGACCTTTCGTCCTGCAAGTGGGTCAAGCGTGTTACTTCTGACTGCTGCATTCAGTTGCTCACTGGTGATGAAACTAGTCTGCTAGGCCTAGAACTGATTTGTGACGTCACGGACGAGCGATCTTTCAAGTACTGTGCTGTAGAGATGGCTACTGTGTGAATGTTTCGAAACAATGGTTCGACACAGTTTCGTACCCGAACGATTCGATACTGAGCCTTCTTGCCGTGTCGATACTGTGTCGGTTCGTGTCTGCCTCGCTGTTTTGCAGAGTAGAGATGGCTACTGTGTGTATGAGTCAAACAATGCACCGAGTCCGACACATGGACACAGTTTCAGTTCGTTTCTGCCTCGCTGTTTTGCAAAGAGACACACTGTATCACTTTCCGTGGGCCTTTGTAAAATTTGAATAAACCGTTCGGAACATTAGTATGGAATATCAAACATGTCATATTTTTCAGGGATGTGTTATGATGACTTGATTTTACAAGTGATATTATTTTTGCTGAGAAGTTATAGACACTGGAAATTGTGTCAGTGCTGCAGTTGTCAATGTTTTAGGCGCTATGTTAAAGTTGAAAGTGTCCGTGTGTTCGTATAAATGTAATGGACACTTTATTAGTTCTGCTGATATCTGTGTAGGCCTACTCGGTGTGGATTTGAATCATTGTCTACCAAAACTAGCTTACTCTAGTTTGATATCATGTGTTATTATTACTGTTGTTATTATTATTGTTGTTTTTTTTATTATTTTCCCATATACTGCAGCTATCATCATATCTACGTTTTATTTCATCATAATGAAGACTTGTGTAAAAATATTGAATTGTGGTCACACGAAACGCCATAGATTTTCACACACGACAGTAAAAACTGAGAAAATTGTCTCACACAATTCATGTATACCCGCCCCGGTACTGTCTATAAGAGACTTCTTTCTCCCCTATTATACGGGCAATTGTGTCGACACACTGTTTCGACACACTGTTTCGACACAGTATAATTAATTGAGCCGACTGTCTCGAAACAACGGAGTGTATCGATTCGCCCACCTCTACTGTGCTGGCTGCCTGTTTGTAATGTGTGATCTTCTACGTTAGACTGTCTTGGTGCTGTAAACTTGTGGCTGTTACATCATCATCGTGACCACTAGACATCATTTCTACGGATCTGACAACGCAGTATAAGATCTTCAAGCAGCTTCAAAACTATAAGATATGTATTATTCTTTGTAATTTAGTATTGATTGTTGGTGTATGCGTTTTCTTTGGTTATCGTCTGTGTAAATTTCTTTGTGCGGTGTGTTTTCATCTGGTCTGCGCAGTTTGTTTTCGTCTGTTTACTTCTTTCCTGCGGGTCTGTTGTTATTAGTTTTTGTTTTCTGTGCTGTGCTGTGCTGAGTGTGTTGAAATTGTTCTTTGATATTTTGAATATAATATTTGTGGTTTCTTTTTCAGATTTATTGTGTTATTTTGTAGAATATTAGGATAGATACTTTTCTTCTTTAAGTAGTTTAGTTAAATAGTGTATATTTACTTTTATTTAGTAATTATTGTTGTAAACATATTTTACATTACTATTAGTATATTATGTGCAGTGTTAGTGTATAGGCCTACTTTAATGTTTATATTATAGATTTGGTTAGATGTTAATACTTTTCTGTTTCTTTTTATTCAGAATCTGTGTCAGTGAGCTGGAGTGCTGTCGCCCAGTACTTCTGATACTATTATTGCAGTCTTTCAACATCTTGATTGGATCGGCTATTCAAGACACTACTTCAAAGATAAGTTTTTTTTTTCTTGCAACATATACTTTTCTGTTTATATACCACTCAAAACTTTCCTGGTGGTCATTCATTGTTGCAGTGTTTGTATTCCTTGCGTTTATTTTTGGCTATATTTTTGTGAGATTAATACGTCTTTCTTTCCCGGAAGGAATTGGTATTAATCTACTCTCTAGGTTTTTGTAAAATTAATTCCAGTGTATGGGAGGCCCAGTCTTGGAGAGACTCGGTGTCTAGTGCCCCGTGGAATTATTTGAACATTTATTGGTGTTAGCTGTTTAAGTCTTGTTTGTATATCCATTGTCATGTAAATTATTTTTCTCTCATGTGATGTTTATATGGGGTTTTCTAGTGTCTTTTCTTCTATCTTGTAAATATATTTATTTTACAGTTCCATTGTGCTTGTTTGTTTCCAGGTGTGGTAGTATACATCTAAATCTACTTTTCTTTAGCTATCATCTGTTATCCCCCCGCCTGTGAGTTATTGTTTGTCTTTCTTGTAATTGTAGAGTATTTCATCATCATCATACTTCATCTTGTCTTCCTGAATGTCGGTAGATTCTTTTGTTGTATGCATAACTATATATTGGAGTATTGAGAGTGAGTGCTTTAGGTTTGGCATTATTAATTGTTTATTTAAGTATTCACTACTTCATTAGTGTAGTGTGCTATTGTAGTAAGAGTTCTTAGTGTTACTACTTTCAGTAAATAGTGTTATCCGGAATTCCAATAGCTTTAGCAACCACCAAAGAGATTTAGACATGGGGAATTCTACTGGATCTATGGATGATTCATTTTCATCATCATCATGCGATGAGCCTATGCAAGAGTGCAGTAGAACGTGTGAAAACAGAAGAAGAAGGATAGCTTTGCGAGAGTTGGCGTTGGCAATAAGGAATGGTGATACCTATGAGGTGTATGACTCTCGTATAAAAGTAAGAAATAGAGATAGTGTGAAAGTTTACTGTTTAAAATTGAAGAGTACCTTCGAGACTACTGTACAGCCAGAATATAGGGAGAGACCAAAACTGAATCTCAAAAGGAAGACTAATGTAGCAGAGGACATGGTTAAAACCGAAACAAGGAGTGGTTCTGTTCAGACTGAGAGGAAAGGTATTACTGTACAATCAGATAACCATCATGAAGATACTTCAGCTTCAGTTGGTAAATTGTCCAACATGACTGTAGATGTACCACTGAAGAAGACTATGATCAATGATGATTTGGTTGAGTGTAAAGATAAGTTATGCACTATGGAAGGAATCCAAATGGGTGTAAGTAAGATTGCGGAAGTGTCTACAAAAGCCTATGAGACAACAAAGGGAGTGACAATTCCAGTGCATGATGAAAAATACCATGCAACTCAAGGAGTGTTTTTACCAAAAATGGGTTTTTGGTGTGACAAAGATCAGTTAAAGATAGACAAATTGATTCAGGAAGAGGGAACCTTTGAGGAAAAGTGTATAATATTAGAAGGAAAATTTAAGAGTGTTAAGCAGAGATTAGTAAAGGAATACAGAGATGGTATTCAAAGATTAGACGATAAGTTCAAGGTGGATGAGAACAGGATATTAACTGAGTGTAAGGGTGATACTCAAGTTAAAGAGCAACATTGCAGGGTCCTGATAGATCGTTGGAAGGAGAAATGTAATGCTGTGGAAAAGAGTTACTTTGTTAAAGTTCAAGCACTAAAAGAGCAATTTAAGGCTGCTAAACAAAGATTAGAGCAGCAAGCCGAAGCATTGAAGGATCAAGTTAAATCTATGCAGGAGCAACACGCGGCTACGTCTGATACAGATCTGTCTGATTTGGAGAAGGTACCAGAAGATGCAGAACTTCATTACAAAAAGGCTAAGATAGAGCATACTGCATCTGTAGCCAAAGTAGCAGTAAAGGAAGCTACTGAAACTGCTAAGAAAGAGGTTTGGAAGACAGTAATAGATGGTCTCAAGGGAGAAGGTGCTGGAATTACAGCCCAATTAGAATTATTACTGGCTTATAATTTCAAAGGCAAAAGTGCAGAAAGAAGTAAAGAGCCACTGAAGTTGTTGATGTTTAATGCCATCAAAACATTACCACCAGATAAGTGGAGCATAGATGATCTCTTCACATTATTGAAGATCTTGTGTTATCTGGAGATTTTGTTGTGATCTTGGTAGTGATAATTAATGAAGTTGCTTGTGTGCTGGTAAGAGATGTGTTAGATAGTGTGTCACACGTTATGTGTAAGATAGTTGAGAGCTGATGGGAAGACAGTGCAATTGGTGACTGATTATGAGAATTGGAAATTTACTACCCTGGTAGTCAAGACACAATAAGTGGGTTTAAGATCATGCTATGTTAAATTTATCTCTGAGCTTATGTCCCTGTCCATTATTTATATATGTTTACCACAGAAGAGAATGTTTGAGTGGTATGGACAGTGAAGTATAATGTTGCATGAAAGGAAATAATGCATTTTGGAAATTGGTCAAATTTGCTTTCCTAATCTGGTTCATTATTTTATTTCCAGAATTTATGTATCCGCTAGCATAGATCGGCCTTGTATTGGCACTACTGAAATCTCATTTTGGCACCACTGACAGTGTCTTGACATGGTGATCGGGCATCAAGTTGCTGAGAGGGTCTACAGAATAAATTGTTTTAAGAAGTTATCTCATACCTTGATGATCTTTGCAGAGTACCAGATGCCAGAGAGCAATATTTTTTTGGGCTGATGTACTTAGTTATATAGTTCAAGTGATATTGCATCTTGAATTTTGAAATGTTGACAGTTTGATTTGTTGTGATTATGATATTTGACTACATGCATTGCACATTGTTGTGGTTTTTGAGGGTAAAGCATCGGCAGTGTGCTTAAATGACAAACTGTCTCATGGTAATTAGTTGTGGGTATCAACACTTATGCAGTCATGGCTTAATGCATGACATTTTTGATTAAATCATTGCCCTTTGTAATAACAATTGGTATAGCATGTGTTTAAATTGTAATGAATGAGACTATTGGGATATGCCTCTGTCTGAAAGGATTACAATGAGTTATAAGAATGTGGGTATCAACTTTGTTTTCCAAATAGAATCAAGAAGCGGGAATAAACATGCTAGAGATGAGCATAATGGTAGAAATTTAGGAAGCAGTGGAGCAAGAGTTATCAGTATCTGCTAGAACTTCACAGATACAATTTTGACCAAGCAAAGGTTTGGATTTGAGAACTTAAGGAATATGAGAAGAATTATTAGATTTATCTTGGTGAATTAAACTGATCGTAGTGAAGGAAATTAGATCTTTTAAGAATGGATTAGGAAGAAGTAAAAGCTTTGGTGCTGAATAGTAAGTAAATTACACCATTCACTGAAATCTTGTTAAAAATTGTGGATTATTCTTTGAATAATGGAATGCGTTAAATTTTATAGGACTTACGTTATAAATATGACATCTTGGGTTGTTATACATTGTTTGGTTGTTGTTACACGACATAATGATGCAGTGTGATAAAGCATCATGGTTTGTTGTTTAAATCTTAATTCTTGTAGGGTACCTAGGGTACTGCGGTGTATGAAACTTAACATTTTTCACAATGAGATGTAGAACATTTGTGTAACAGATATCGTAAGAAATTGTTGATGATTTTTTTTTTTTTTCTGTGATGTATTTTGATAAGGATAAATAATTGATAGTGGTGCAAGAATTTTTCAAGACTCATGTAATTGCATACAACTATATCATTTGTTTCATTTTGGTGAAAGGGTAGGACATTATTATTATTATAAGCATTTGCTTTATGTGAGTAGGAAGCATTATAGAGAACTGTGGTATGGGTTAGAGTGTGACTCACCCTTTGAAGTTTTGTGTAAATAATCCAGTCACAGAAATTGGACCACCTCTTCAGTGAGATGATATGTTTGTATCCAATCACGAGTTGATACATGATGCATTCTGTGGTATGTGCCCAATTCTTCGGTGCAAAACTTCGTTTTTCATCTGGAGAGGGGGGTAGATGTCACAGAGCAGTTTCATGGGTGGATGATGGAGTGAGTGGAAGTTATGTTGTGACTTGGGCGTGCGCATGGAGAAAGCGTGTTTGGTGAACTAGTCTGGGTGGCTGAGAGAGTACCCGGATGTGACTAGGGAGAGTCTGTGCTGGATAGCCAAGCTGTGTGCTTGAGGCTGTGATTTGTGATCGAGCTGGGTGCTCGTATTATGTGACAGTTGAGATAATGATATAGTGATTGTGAATATTGTGATTATGTCTGACATATTGTTGTATAGGCGACGTCTTCCCGCCTAGGAGTGTTCTGGAGGAACTTTAGGAGTGTTCGTGGAGAACATATTAAGGCGACGAGTTGGTCCCGCCTTTGGAGCTACAGTGGAATAAGGCGTTGAGTATTGTCCGCCTTGTAGCTATATTGGAGTAGAGTTTATATGGCGATGTTGCATGCCGCCAGTCACTTGGGATAAGTGATTTACACCTGTATGGTGAATGGATTCGTGCGAGGGTTGAATGCCGCACATAGAAACGGGTTGTGTGTACTGTTAGTGTGTGGACGGTCAGCCAGTCCGTGGAAGTATTGTTAGGAGTTATTTCCCACAGGCAGTGTCAGCCTGAGTGTGATGTTATGCATGCGTGACGATATTATTGATGTTCAGGACTTATGTGAATGTTCTATTAAATGTCATGGAGCTGTACAAGTGGCGTCGTGTTATTCATACCCCTAATGTTGTTTACTATCTACACACGACACACTCATAATACAGAGCACGTGACAGAAACCTTTATCTATGAAAGGCTTAGAAGAACATGCAAAACATTTTTGTACTGCTCACCCAAACATGGATCTAAGTAACGCACAGATTAAGAATGAATTGCCTGTTGCTTTTGCAGCACAACAAAACAATTTTTCACGAAATCGTTCCTTTAGTGCTGACAGGTATGTCAATAAGGGAAATAATTACAATTTTAACAATGATAACTTTTACAAAGGGAAGCAATTTCAACAATCTGCTCCATTTAATGTTTCTTGGAACCAAACTCACAGATCACGAGATTTTGGTAACAATAATTTTAAAAATAATCAAGGACATTATAATAAACAAAACTGGAGATCAAAATCTCAGGGTCCACAAAACAGACAAGGTTCTTGGAATAAAAATTTTAAAGAAAAGCATAACTTTAATTATACAAACTATCGGACTCATCCAAATTTTAACTCTAGTAGAAAAGACAATTATGGCAATTTTAATGCAAATAATCAAAATCGATCGCGTCGCAGAGAAAGATCGTCGAGTAATACGGGTAGACATTCTAATGTCTCTTTAATTGATACAAGGCTAACATTGAACAGGGTAAAGTAGCTGAAACTCACAATGCTATGTCTTGTTCTCTTGATTGTACCCAGGTGAAAGACTGTCCAGAATGCTCGACTCTTTTCCAGCCTAAGGCGATCACGACACTGCGTTGCGGACATACCTTGCCTAGTCTACCTGCAGTCTGTACGGCCACTGCTGCGTCAGTACACCAGGGACAGGGCTCTCTTAAGTTTAACAAGGGATTTGTCAACAATATTTCATGCTCTCTCCTATTTGACTCAGGTTGTAGCACTGTGGGCGTCCGGACTTCGCTGATCAACCCAAGTTGTGCCACGGGCAGGGTTGTCAAGTGTGTGACTTTTGGTGGCACCGTCGAAACATTTCCCACTGCTATTATTGATCTTAATACACCATTTTTTTCAGGAAAGATCCAAGCATGTCTCCTTCCGAATCCAATTTGTGATTTAATACTTGGTCGCATACATGGTATTAAAGAGTGTACACCACAGCAAATTGCTGAATGGGAAGAGCGACATATTCAAACTGCAAATGCAGTAGTGACTAGAGCGCAAGCTACTAATATGTCGCATGATACACCTATTGAACCTACAGTTCATACCACTTGTGATGATGATGCTCCTATTTCACGGGAGTTGTTTGCAACATTGCAAAAGAATGATGATTCATTAAAAAAAAATTTTTCAGTATGTGAACAAAAAGAATACAAGCAACAAACTTGCAAAATCTAGACATGACTTTATACTTAAAAATGGGATTTTGGTTAGAGTAATACGGGAAAAGGATTCATCCTTATGTTATCAGATCTTAGTCCCATCCTCTATGAGATCTCGTATATTACGACATGCGCATGACTCGCAATGTGCGGGCCATATGGGTTTTTCGCGTACCAAATCCAGAGTGCTTTCGGCATTCTACTGGCCAGGCATTCATAGGGACATCACTCTCTATTGTCGGTCCTGTGTGATATGTCAAGAAGTTAAGGTACGGGGTCCATTTCATGCGGCTCCTATTCAAGCTGCGGACATTCCGATTAGACCATTTGATAAAATGGCCATTGACATTATTGGTCCGATGCTTCCATCTGCTAGAGGGCATACGCATATCCTTACGTGCATTGATATGTGCACTCGTTGGCCTGAGGCCATCCCTCTCAAGAACACTTCATCTGCCAGTGTAGCAGAGGCATTGATGTTAATCTTTTCACGCATTGGTTTTCCACGGAAAATCTTGTCGGATCATGGGGTTCAGTTCATTTCTGAATCCATGTCTCAAGTTATGAAGACATTAGGTATAGACAGATCTCTTAGTTCTATTTATCATCCGATGTCAAATGGGTTAATTGAGCGTCTCAATAGGACACTCAAGCAGTTGTTGGGTAAGATGACTCAAGACCATCCCCAAGACTGGGATCGGGTCCTACCCGCTTGTCTCTTTGCGTATCGCGAAGTACAAAATCAAGCCACGGGGTTTTCTCCATTCCAGCTTGTTTTTGGCATGCAACCACGCGGTCCTATGTCGTTAATCCACGACTTATTGGTTGACGAGAATATTGAAGAGGAAACTCAATCCTCTTATGAGTATGTGATCTCTCTGAGAAAGAGAATCATAGATGCTTGTAGACTAGCTACTGCATCATCTGAACAAGCCAAAGAAAAAGCTCGTCTATTTGCAAACAAGTATAGACGTCTTCGCCAGCTCATACCTGGTGATGAAGCTTTTGTCTTACTACCTGCGCATAACAATCGTCTTTTAATTACCTGGAGAGGTCCTTTCAGGATCATCTCAAGAATATCCGATGTCGACTACATCGTTGATGTTAATGGTAAACATAAAACCTTCCACATTAACATGTTGAAGGAGTATTACTCACGTCCTGATTATCTACAGTCAGTGTTTCAGGCAACTGACGATCCTACACCTCCTATTCAACACTATTCTAGTTTGTCAGTCATCCAAGAAGAAGAATCTTCTTTCGATGATGTACAACTACCAATACCAGTTGTACCACTCCATTCCACTGAGAAATGGAATGATGTTACAATCTCATCTACTCTTTCGGCTGATCAACGTCAGCAAGTCTCTAATATTCTACACTCGTATGAGGATGTCCTCACTGACATCCCAGGTCATACGTCAGTCATCCAACATGACATTATTCTGACTGACGATACGCCTATTCGAGTTCGCCCATATCCTATTCCTTTACACTTTCGTGATAAGGTTGATAAGGAATTGGATGAGATGCTCCAATTAAATATAATTGAACCATCTTCATCACCATATTCTTCTTCCATGGTAATCATTAGGAAGAAAGACAACAATATACGTCTTTGCGTAGATTACAGGAAATTAAACAAAGTTACAAAATTCGATGCGGAACCATTACCTCTTTTAGATGACTTATTGGAGAGATTATCTCATGCTACATTCTTTTCGAAATTTGACCTTTCAAAGGGATATTGGCAAGTGCCACTCACTCCTAAAGCAAAGCCATTCACCGCTTTCTCGACACCACGGGGTCTTTTTCAATGGAATTTTATGCCATTCGGATTAATGAATGCGCCAGCTACCTTTGTACGCATGATGCGCCGCATATTGTCTCATCGTCCCGATGTCATTACTTATATAGATGACATCTGTCTTTTCAGTGACTCTTGGGATGAACATATTCAGGGTTTAAAATCTTTACTTTCTACCTTACGGGATTATAACTTAACAGCGAAACCTTCAAAGGCTTTTGTCGGTTTTCATGACATCTCATTTCTGGGTCACCGCATAGGTCATGGTTTCATGTATACAGAAGACAGTAACGTCTCTAAAATTTTAAACATCTCAGCACCTAAGACAAAAAAACAAGTTAGGTCGCTTTTAGGACTAATACAGTTCTATTCAAAATTCATCCCTCATTTGTCTACTATAACTGCACCTTTTTCTTCTCTACTGAAGAAAGGCACATCTAATGTAATAAAGTGGTCGCAGGATCACCAAACGGCGTTAGACTATATAAAACAATTTTTTTCAAATGCACCTTTTTTGAGGTTGCCTGACAAAAATCTCACCTTCATTCTCCGCAGTGATGCAAGTTCTTACGCTATCGCTGCAGTTTTGATGCAGGAATATAACGGCACCTTATTTCCGGTTATGTACGTATCCAGAAAGCTCACGCCGAGCGAGACGAAATATTCCGTTCTGGATAAAGAGCTCCTTGCTCTTGTCTGGGCAATCACTAAACTGGATCGTTATCTCCTCGGATCACACTTTGTGGTGGAGTCTGACCAGAAAGCTCTTACCGCACTGAATACAGGGAACGTTAAGTCATCAAAGTCAGCGCGTTACGCTATAGCGCTTCAACCGTTCCATTTTGAGATACGAGCTATTCCTGGAGTGCAGAATGTGTTCGCAGACTGTCTATCAAGATGCCCAAGTGAACGTGTCGAAACTAAACCACTTCCAGATGTTGGAACATCCTCACCGATAACATGAATAACTTTGTACATTGTTATTGATACTATATTAACGTTTTATTAGAACGGGAACATTGGTACTACAGTAACTTTTTATTAATATGGCAACATTGTTAAGAGCGACAAATATACATTTGTTATTCCTATGGAACATATTACACTACATAACGTGTTAGAGAATATATTATATCGTGTATGGAACATTCAGTACATCGTCGCGTCTATTACTAACTAGTTGCAACTGAACATTGACAATGAGTGATACTGGAATTACTTAGAAATATTAGTAACTGTTTATTTGTTAGTAATTAAGGAATATATAAATTAGATTAATTCAATTTAATATATTTAATTGATTATGGATCACACACAAACTAACTTTCTTAGTTGTCAGGTAATACCTACATTCACGGGTCTTAGTTATGATATCTCACTTTTAGATCACTAGTCAACCATACTAGTGTTAGAAAAACATTAAGTGTGTTAATTCTTAATGTGTTTAATTTTGCATTGTTTCATTTTTGCACATTGTATTTTCAATTTCTCTGTTTTATTGATTCTCTTGTCATTGATCATCATCAGTGTTGCTGTTCATTTTCATTTTTGAAATCATATGTTTCAAATTTTTTGAAAACTTAGTTGAATTTTATTATCATCTTTTTTTTTATGGTTTTTTTCATTTTTCATTTTCAAACTTGTTTTACCACATCGTTCCAAAGTAGGTCGTTTGTGGATGTGTGCTTTAATGCATACTATCATTCAGTTATATTCATTTCGTTTAATATTCTTTTCTTAATATGGTATAACTTTATGCATTTAATATATCTTGTTGTAGTTTTGACTCACCTCTCTCGGGTATTAAGTTCAAAAAAAATTAATAGAATTAATTTTTTTAAGGGGAGGTGATAAGGGAGCTGTTACGTACATTTATTACCTAAGGGGGTAGTCTTCGGTCCTGCCAAATGTACGCACCAGTTTTATATAGTTATATTATTTGAGCGTTCGATTGATTCACGCACTGACGTGCACAATGCAGTGTGAGTTGCTTTGGACGCACGGGTAACCTAGTTTGGGAAAGAGTGACGTCAGGTGAGTTCGGGGCAGTACGGACTGTGTTTATGTCCGAGGTATATTTCTTGGAATATTTTATTGGCAAGTTTGGAAGAAGCCATTACTTTTGTATGATCTCTACTGGTTCATGATGCAGCCAAGAGTAGAAGTATCATGTAAGTGTCGCCCCATGTCATTGTATGTTTATTGAGTAAATTAATGTATAAGGCCGCTCATAGTTCTGATCTAGCGGGAAGTCATCACAGTATGTCCTTCCTAGAATGGACAGACGGAGTCGTTAGCCCTTTTGAATTACCGTAGAGGGGAGGATTCCTACGAAGAAACAAAGTTAATTGATTTGCATACTTCTTATGTTTATATGCCGTATTTTCGTAAATGCCAAAGTCGTGGCATGGATACAGAGAGGTTGGTCAATACAGAACTCTAACCTGGTCGTATTGTTGTGGATGACTTTGTTTGGATTGTTATATATCTATGCTACCTAAATATTGTATGAAGGAAGTCTGGAATTAGTGCGAGTATGACAAGAAATATTACTCAGTGAGAATTAATCCGTTGGTCATAGGATACGTCCTTGAGAGAAGGTCAACGGACGTTACTACTATACATATGCTATGGCAAAGGAAGTGATCGATCTTTAGTCACTTGAATGAGAGGACTTAATTGTAGAGGATCTTCATAAACTTGAAAAGTCAATGATCAACATTTTGATGTAATGACCGTTTTGCAACTGTAAATATGACCGTCTTGTTCAACGTCGTATATGTCACGTTCAATAAAATATATGTACAATCATCACAGCCTTGTGTGCTGCCAGTCAATAACCAGTTCATCACTACTTGTTGGTGTTCGTGTTGAAGAACATTTATGACATTTTCGTTCTATCAAAACCATTCGCGTAAATAACACTCTTGAACGTTAGAAACGAACCCAACAATGAAATAGAAATATAAGGTTAAAAAAACCATTTCGCTCGCCTAGCGTTTAAGATTATGTTGCACATCTATTATCTCGGGAAATAACGGATAGTTATATTATTTAATTTACATCTGGAAAACTTTGCTTATGAATTTATTTAATATGTTTAAATTAATCACAAAATCCAGTGAAATAAATGAAGAAACTAAACGACTCAATCACTCAAGACTAATATATTTTACCGTACCACAGAATGAATTAGATTCCAATATAGAAGAAAATCCAAAAGAAATCTAGTTATATTCTACTAAAAGCTAGTACTCCTTCAAATCTCTGGGCAACGAATGATAAACTGCATTTTCGGCGATGCCAATATATAGTTAATGAAATGAAAAGTAATAGCGACATGCAAAGATTCACGCCTTATTTGAAATCATGGAACTTTTTCAGTTTTGCCGCTAGACTTTCCTCGTCTCTCCTTCGTTCGATTTTCCCCTGTATCTCTCGGTCCGGCAGAAATTTGAACGTGTAAACCGTAGGTGTGAAAACTGCTTCGTTCTTCTGGGACCACCACAGTCTTTTGATACTGACCGCTTGCCGTCTCCTCTTGGCAACACCTTCTTGAAGGGGTGGCAGAAAAAGAACTAGAAAATGTTTGATGCTCATAGCTCTAGAGATAACCCGTAGGCGTGGCTAAACTAAAATTAAAGACAAAGCGATACTCCTGGATCCCCATGATAGCTGTTTACATATTAATTATCCAACGTGGGGGAAAAATCCACGTGGAAATGATGCATACTAATTTGCACCCGTGGTAGAATTCCACGTGGGAAACATGTTGCGATTTAACTACACACAAATTCAGGGGCCTCGATGCTATTCAAGGGTACTCTTGTTATCATCCGTCAATTCAGTGACGGCTGAATTTCATCCTATCCGTCACACATAGGCTATCAATAAACGTATGCCAAACCCTCCTGTGACGTGCCTTCTGCTGAAGATTCAAGTCTTTCTCCCCCTTTCATTTCTGTCTAGTTCTCGTCTGCATTTTTTTCCCCGTCTATTGCTACTTCTTTTACTTCGAGTCGCAGTAACAACACGCTCTAGTCTACTCAGTCGTAAATGGGTACTTGACGCTGCTCTTGAGTTAAGGAAGGAAACTGGTCACCCCACTTTTCGAAGCTGGACATATTATAGTGAAGTCTCCAACACTTCACTCCCTTACGGCAGTATATGTTATAGGACTACGTTTGTATCCAGAGTCGGCTCTTGGGCGATGCGGGCGGTGCGGCCACACCGGCGCCGTCTTAACTGAGAGTAGGGAGGCGGACGAATTTTTTGGTTTAATGCTGAAATTATACTGTGATCCAACTCAATAGTATAAGCATGACACTCATAAGAGAACAATACAGTATGGCACGGGGAAGGGAAGGTGGCACCAAAACAAGGCATCGCGCCACCTTGAAACATCATTAGGGTAGGCTCTGTTGTAACCCTTCAAGTGGTTAATTGGCAGAGTGGGTACAACGCTTGCCTCTCGCGGCAAATTTACTGGGTTCTGGGTTCAAAACCTGGCAACATCATGTTACAGTCTACTAAGTAACTGACTCTGCTCGAGTTAGAGACGGTACAAGCAGCTGGAAACGAACTAGTCACCCTCATCTCAGCAAACTAGACCTATTATAGTGAAGTCTCTAACACTTCAATCCCATACAGATGTAACTGATGTAGGACTACCTTTACCCATTATACCTTACATCTATCACCATGTCCTTTTCCTTCTGTTTTTAGTTTTCCTCTTTTTCTTTTACCCTGGTGATTTCAGAACGTGGACTGCCTTTGTCATGCTATCAACTGGTTTTTCTCAACGTGTATGTTTCTATCAGCGCTTTGAATACATTCGCCACTGTGCGAGTGAATTTCCTGGGAAAGACCTCTTTCATCACTTCCAGTTTTTCATAAGGATTGAGCAATATAAAGTACATGTCACAGTCTAGTGTGAATACTTAAATATATGTCATACTGGAGCACACGTGTGCAGGTCACATTTTTTATGTAGGTACATTTAGTGTAGTACACGACGTGCTTACGGCAATAAAACCCACCTATATCTCACTTACAATAATAAAACCCACCCATGTCTTACAACAATAAAAGCCACCTGCACGCGACGCAAAATCGTCCGTTCTGGTGTACTAAACAAACAGTTTAGGAAGAGGACGCCACCGTTGGATAAGATACACATGACAGTACTTGTATTGAATTACCCACGGTGAAAGAAATCGAGGGATACCGAAGAAATACACGGATAAAGAGATTTCTTCTTCTTCTTCTTCTTCGTTCGCCCTGAAAAGGACGGTGGTTGCGTTGTGTCTGTTTCCAACGTAGCTGTGATATCTGCACCTTTCGGTCGACACATCCTACTTCTGCACGGCATTTTTTAGGACCGGGTTTGCCTTCCCATTGCGATCCGTACTCGCTCAGCCAGCCTGCACAGCTGCAGACTGTTTCCAGGACCACCACGTGGAGGTGGAGCACGGTCTTGACCAGCTCTGGTTCGCTGGTCCTGACGCAGGCAGTCAAGCTATGAGTCGCTGACTGCGGTCTCTATTGCTGCGTCTTGAGGTCCCCAGGATAAAGAGATTTGATACATACATACTTAGTCCTTCCTCCACTACCTTGGGATGTAGAGGTTTGCCAGAGTTGTTGTTTAACTAGGGCTTCTGAGCTTTTCGCTCTTTTGCAGCCAATACCAAGTTGAAGAGTCATTGGTATTATCTACACTGTAGATTTAGGTTTTTCTTGCGATTTTTCTGCCCTTCCGGAACGTGTTGAATTGAAGTCATGAGATCCAGTGTCTCCCGCTTGACTTGGGATCGTCACATCTGGTCCCAAACTAGGAGTAAGAAGCGCGTGGCATACTGTGCATTCACCTCCATCCAAGGGGGCTCTCCAACTTTGCAGAGCTAAAATACTGTGCTCTGGTTCTAGACTCTCCCAAGAAATCATGTCCAGCACAGAGCCACTTCTCAGCTCTCCCTATCTATCACTGGGTCCATAGTTAGATCCTCCTGGATGCAGTCAACCAGGTCAAAGCCAAAGAGTTACGTCTGGAGCTCAAGTGATTTCTCCTAGCTTAGTGTGCAATGCTGGGTTCTCAACAACTTTCACCACTGGGGGAATCCCTGTAAATGTGTACATTATTTCAAGAGTCAATGAGGGTGTAATTAGCCTCATAGACAGAGGTTCACATCCAAATCTTCATACTACAGCATTGAGACAGAGGTTCACATACAAATCTTCATACTACAGCATTGAGACAGAGGTTCACATCCAAATCTTCATACTACAGCATTGAGACAGAGGTTCACATCCAAATCTTCATACTACAGCATTGAGACAGAGGTTCACATCCAAATCTTCATACTACAGCATTGAGACAGAGGTTCACATACAAATCTTCATACTACAGCATTGAGACAGAGGTTCACATCCAAATATACATACTACAGCATTGAGACAGAGGTTCACATACAAATCTTCATACTACAGCATTGAGACAGAGGTTCACATACAAATCTTCATACTACAGCATTGAGACAGAGGTTCACATCCAAATCTTCATACTACAGCATTGAGACAGAGGTTCACATACAAATCTTCATACTACAGCATTGAGACAGAGGTTCACATACAAATCTTCATACTACAGCATTGAGACAGAGGTTCACATACAAATATATCGGACATACTACAGCATTGTGCAATGCTGGTGGTCATATAAAGATGACAAAAAAAAAGGGCAAGAATAAACATGTTCACCACTCCGGTAGTTGTCTCTTAGTTAACTGTTCAATCAGTGATCACGTGATGATGCACCACCCATCTCCGGCTGCCGTCCTGTATAAAATATCAGTGTATAAAGGTGATCTTTGCCGAAAACTGGAAGCACGTAAGTCATTTGTCACGTGATTTTATATACAGAATGGGGAATACGGCCCTGAACGTACGAGTGAAACTTAACGAAGTTCGCTGCTTGAAATAGTAACCTTGTGACCTGTGACTATGGCCTATAACCTTATATCACACTATATTTATCTGAAAACGACGCTTATGAGGGTTCTGTTCTATTCCGTTATCGAATCAGATAGATAAGTATGACCTTTAATTTAACACTAGAAATGCAGTGCCCGTTCGATGTCGTATGACCCAGAAAGTGTGTGGTGTACTGGTCTGCAGTGCAGTGCTAAAAAACTCTGGAGGTCACTGAGACTTAGGTTTACAGAAGAATGTTAAAAATACAGCATCATCATCTGCTGCCATCTCCACGAGGAAGGTCGGCTGCATTTGATCTCCAGTCTTCTTTCTATTCTATTGATGGTGAACTCTGATAAACTCTTTCTTGTCCATCCCTTTGATGATAACTTCCCATTGATAGCGTTGTTATAGTTGATGGCGCTGTTATAGTTGATAGCGCTGTTATAGTTGATAGCGCTGTTATAGTTGATAGCGCTGTTATTGTTGATAGAGCTCTTATAGTTGATAGCGCTGTTATAGTTGATAGCGCTGATATAGTTGATAGCGCTGTTATAGTTGATAGCGCTGATATAGTTGATAGCACTGTTATAATTGATAGCGCTGATATAGTTGATAGCGCTGTTATAATTGATAGCGCTGATATAGTTGATAGCGCTGTTATAATTGATAGCGCTGATAGTTCCTCTTGCACGTTTGCCTTCAACTCTTTCTTCTACTATGAACTTCAGTAAGGTCTTTTTTATATGGCCAAAATATTTTATATTTTACTTCGATCTAATCCACCAATTCTCTTTTCATTTCAAGGTTTTCTATGACCTCTTTATGTCTTCTTTCCTCTTCCCAATAGCCGTATTCTTATCTCTCTCTCTCTCTCTCTCTCTCTCTCTCTCTCTCTCTCTCTCTCTCTCTCTATCTATCTATCTATCTATATATATATATATATATATATATATATATATATATATATATATATATAATATATATATATATATATATATTTATATTTATAACCGACTATATATATATATTAATAATAATAATAATAAAAACAGACGATTCTTCAAAGAAACGAGATTGCCATCGCCGTGACAGGAGCGGATTTCTGTGACTGAATGGTCAGGACCATAACAGTGAATATTAAAATTAGTTATAATATCGCTCAATTGTAAGACTGACTCCATTCCTGTGTTTAGTATTTTTTTATTTTCCAGTTTTATAACCCCCCCCCCCCAACCCACCCACCCTCCCTTCGTTATTTACAAATATTATGATAGACACAAAGGCACGCAATAATATTCAGGCGCATATCTAAATGCCAAAGACCTTGTGGTCTTTCTTATGTTTTTTTTTTTAAATAAAGTTTTGCCTCGTTTTGGCGAGGCGCGTCCCGTTCAACCTAGTCGGTTATATTAGGGCGCATATCCAAACACAAAAGACCCTTAGGAAGAAAGCCATGATATAGTCTATATTGCTTGCGTAACAGTTCAATGAAGGCCACGAAAGAAGAATGTTGGTTCACTGGCCTCGCATCGTAATATATTTCTAATGGAAAAATATAGAAAGTAGAAGTTAGACAAAGTGGCCTAGAATTATCTGGAGTTTATCATTTTGTCTTAGGCTGTCATACAAGTAGAATAGCGTTGTTTTCGCATGATTAGGTCAAGGTTAACTTTGTCAAATAATTGTCTCCCTAAGTTGTATTATTATTATTTTTTTAAATTGCTAAACCACGTGGAATTATCGCTAACTCAGCACATGGCAATGTTGTATAATCTGACATGCAATGTAGTAGTGTACAGACTGACATGCAATGTAGTAGTGTACAGTCTGACATGCAATGTAGTAGTGTACATTCTGACATGCAATGTAGTAGTGTACAGTCTGACATGCAATATAGTAGTGTACAGTTTGACATGCAATATAGTAGTGTACAGTCTGACATGCAATGTAGTAGTGTACAGTCTGACACGCAATGTAGTAGTGTACAGTCTGACATGCAATGTAGTAGTGTACAATCTGACACGCAATGTAGTAGTGTACAGTCTGACATGCAATGTAGTAGTGTACAGTCTGACACACAATGTAGTAGTGTACAGTGTGACATGCAATGTAGTAGTGTACAGTCTGACACACAATGTAGTAGTGTACAGTCTGACATGCAATGTAGTAGTGTACAGTCTGACACACAATGTAGTAGTGTACAGTCTGACATGCAATGTAGTAGTGTACAGTCTGACATGCAATGTAGTAGTGTACAGTCTGACACTCAATGTAGTAGTGTACAGTCTGACACACAATGTAGTAGTGTACAGTCTGACATGCAATGTAGTAGTGTACAGTCTGACACGCAATGTAGTAATGTACAGTCTGACACACAATGTAGTAGTGTACAGTCTGACATGCAATGTAGTAGTGTACAGTCTGACACTCAATATAGTAGTGTACAGTCTGACACACAATGTAGTAGTGTACAGTCTGACATGCAATGTAGTAGTGTACAGTCTGACACGCAATGTAGTACTGTACAGTCTGACACGCAGTGTAGTAGTGTACAGTCTGACATGCATTGTAGTAGTGTACAGTTTGGTATGTAATAATTATCGTCATCATAATTGCTCTTGTACTCTCCAAGGAATATAGGCCTTCAACAAACTCATCCCAAATTCATTGTGTCCCATGTTATAAGTTTCAGGCCTTCAACAAACTCATCCCAAATTCATTGTGTCCCATGTCATAAGTTTCAGGCCTTCAACAAACTCATCCCAAATTCGTTGTGTCCCATGTCATAAGTTTCAGGCCTTCAACAAACTCATCCCAAATTCGTTGTGTCCCATGTCATAAGTTTCAGGCCTTCAACAAACTCATCCCAAATTCGTTGTGTCCCATGTCATAAGTTTCAGGCCTTCAACAAACTCATCCCAAATTCGTTGTGTCCCATGTCATAAGTTTCAGGCCTTCAACAAACTCATCCAAAATTCATTGTGTCCCATGTCATAAGTTTCAGGCCTTCAACAAACTCATCTCAAATTCATTGTGTCCCATGTCATAAGTTTCAGGCCTTCAACAAACTCATCACAAATTCATTGTGTCCCATGTCATAAGTTTCAGGCCTTCAACAAACTCATCCCAAATTCATTGTGTCCCATGTCATAAGTTTCAGTCCTTCAACAAACTCATCCCAAATTCATTGTGTCCCATGTCATAAGTTTCAGGCCTTCAACAAACTCATCCCAAATTCATTGTGTCCCATGTCATAAGTTTCAGGCCTTCAACAAACTCATCCCAAATTCATTGTGTCCCATGTCATAAGTTTCAGGCCTTCAACAAACTCATCCCAAATTCATTGTGTCTGTAGCAAAGTTAGATTTTGCTGGGGAGGTTATGATGGTATCCTAAAAAGAATGAAATCCGTGTATGTATTAACCGTGTGAGGTCAAGCACATGTAGGCCCCTGACTTTATAAATGATGATGATGAATTATGTGCAGGGAACCTAACTCTACCTCCCTAGATCTCACACGGTCACTATTTTGGCTCTAGTGTCTGGTGTATGATGTACCTAGTGTCTAGGGGAGAAATGAAATGATGGTACACAACACAAAAACACTTTAAGTTTCTATGAGGAAGTGAATAAAACCTGTGGTTAAGTTTTTCTTTAAATTTGATAATTTTTTGTACAATTTATTTTGCCTGTCCAGTCATATCGTTTGGACAGGTCTTTGAAAATGAGGACAAGATAGTTTACATAAAAAGATTAACTAAAATTGTGTGGACAATCTGCCCAAATAACTACAAAGTTAATATATGTCTTTCCTGTTGGAATGTTCACAGTTTGCACTTTATTCTTCTAAGAGGGAGAGTCACTGTGTATGAGGGGCTGTATTATCATCATACCCCATCAACTTCCTGAGTATGATTTGAAATACCAAGGTTTATTTAAACCGAAACTGTCAGATATACCCAGGTCCTTAACATATCACCTGGGGTTTCTTGTTGAATGATAAGATAGTGTGTAGTTGCAGAAATATCGATATCACGTCACACGCCCAAGCTCCTGCTGTTATCTCTTGACAGCATACATGAAGTGTCGGAGACTTCTTGGCGTTATCGGCACTCCTCAGGTTTCCTGTCACCAGCTGGCAACAGGAAACAAAACCTCTGCAACAAAAGGACACCCTGGCCTTTTACATCTGATCACTTATTCTTTTATTTAATTTCATACGTGGGTATGGGGTCAGCCTCGCGTGCATTTCAGATGCACTCACCCCTAATTTTTCATGATTCCCACCTTGCTGTGACCACTCCTCAGGTCCCTATGGCAGATACGCCACTGTACGTTTACATAGTTTTCCTCAATAATATAATGTGGGGTAACCACATTTCCTTTTATATATTTTTCTCATCTTTTTCTTTTTAAATATAAATGCTTCAGGCATGTTGAACAGTGTTCCTTGAACACGGAGGCTTACTAATATACTCTAATACAATAATATTCAAACATAATCATGACAACATACATTAGTTAGATACATTTCAACGTGAGAACTCAACAATGTCTGCTCCCGGCACGTCCTTCACTTTTTCCCAATAGCAGTATCTAACTTTGGTAATGGGATTAAACATATTAAATTCATAAAGCATTCTTACCACAAATCAAGAAATATAAACAAATGACGCTGACTTTGCAAAGAAATGGCCTCAGTTTCTTCTGCTCCGTCCAGACTGTGAAATACTTATTTAGTTATTTAATTTACTTTTAAATTTATCACAGCTGTTCTCAGCGTATCTGAATAAAAAATACTGTTCAACTGGCAATGAATAGTGAAAGCTTTTTGCTAATATTTAGTAGCACTGGCCAATCGAAAGCTTGCAACTACCAGAATTCAAATGCAGTTTTTGAAAAACAAAAATAATTCCAAACATACTCTGCGTCTGGTAGTCGATTGGCCAGTCTGCTTTAGTTATGCCAATACAAAACGATGTTAGTTTTTGGTAACAATTTTCCTAACGCTCCCCTCTCCTCCTATACTCTTGTTACCCAAGCGAATTTGAATTTACCTCAATGCCTCCCTTCTAAGCCGGTGTCCCCACTAACGTTATGAAAAAAAAAAAACAAGCAGGAACAACAGTCTGTCTGGTCGTGCGTCCATAGACATTTAGTATTTTCTCAATAACTTGGCTAATACTGGGACTATTATATTATTTAAAACACATTCTTGCTCAGTGGACTCTAAGCTATACTACCATATGATTTTTATGTTCAGTTTCATTATGGTTTTAGATTTTCAATTTTGTCACCGGTCATCGTCAAATAAATATTTTACACAAGACCGCCATCTTCCCCTCTCGCTAGCATGTATTTTTCAAATAACTAACTTGTTTTTGTGACGTCAGAAACATTACCGCAAGGAGGCAATAAAATTGTCTGCGTGTTTTGCCTCTGTTGGCTTTGCTCCAGCGTATATATATGCATGGCGGACTGTCAAGCGAGGCGGGGTGTTGGCGTGGCGGGTTAAGAATTGGCGTTAATAATTTGTATTGTATCGTGTAACACTACCCAAAAATGTAAGGATTACTACTAAATTTTGCGTTAAAGTTGACAGAATACGTTACTTCAGATAGTTATTTTGCGGCACACTTCCGCAAAATCGTTAATATAAGTCTTGGCTGCAGAATGTATGCAGCAGATCTGGCAAAATGTTAAATATTGGTAGTACGTTTTCGAAACCGAAACTAAAACGCGTGTTAGATTTTTACCGTGGGATCGTTCTATATGCTTTAGCACTGCACAAAAGGCAGCGTTGCTGGCGTGTGAGAGCATCACCGTCAGACACAATAGTGCGGGTTTATTTATTATCATTTTATGACAAAAATCTTACTGAAATGAGCGATTATTCTCGCAGATTTTACTACAGTGTCCCATGTCATAAGTTTCAGGCCTTCCATGTCTTGCTCAACCCTTTCATTTCTGTCTCCAGTTCTCTTCTTCATGTGGTTCAGTTTTTTGATTTTCCATTTCTGCTGTCACTATGCAATTTCCCTTGTTCGTTTAATATATAAACATCCCAGGCACACTTTATCCACGGAAGTTAATTAAAAACAGCCGTAAAAGTCACAAATGGGAAAAGAACACCCAGGTCATATGAAAATTATGTCTATCATAAGCTGTCTAGGCGAGGTCATCGTTTTCTGGCTACGCACTGGACACAACAGGTTGAAATACGATCTATATCACAAGTACAGGGTTGGTACACCTGTACCACCAGTCCCATCGTAGCCGAACATCTGCTGCAGTTTTGACCAAGATACAACAGTGAACGGAATAGCATATGGCAACAACCCACTTCTCTCGATGAAAAATTGTTGGGAGATGTCAGGAACCTCGAGCTGACTACTACTTTGATTAGAGTCATCGACTGAGAGCGAACGAGGAAGAAGAATAATTAAACACTTCTAGAAAATTAAGTAAAATTCATTAACAAATTATCATTTTACTTAGGCGATCAGTTTTAATTAATTATTACCGCTCCAACTATGTTCTAGTCTTGACTTCTCGATGCGAGTCATGGGTAATGACTACAACCCACAAAAGCCAGCTCCAAACCTCATAAATGAGGTATCTGAGGAAGGTGGTTGAAGGAAACAAGAAGAGACATGGTCTGCAATCAGACAATGCGGCAAGATCTCAAAACCCAACCCCTGCCGACCGAAGTAGAACAGTACCATCTACAATGGTTTGGCTATGTCTGCAGAATGGGAGAAGATCGGCTACCACGACAAACGTGGGAAACTAAGAGCCAGGGATCCAGACCTCCACGACGACCCACAGTCCACCGGGAAAACAACTTTAGACAATCTCTGAAGGACCCAGGACTAAATTGGAATCATGCCAGGAGGAAGACAGCCTGTAGGATAGTATGGTGCTGTCTCTGGCATACCTCTATACTCCGTGGTAGAAGGAACATCTAAGTAAGTAAGTTAGTAAGTATTACTGGGAAAACAAAAAAACACGATAACAACTAAAAAGAAAATGTTAAAAATACGTCTCACTTTGATTTGAGTGTTTTCTTATAAAAGATTTACATTACGCACTTTAGTCTAGGCAGATAGTCACAGCTGAAGAAGCGTCAAGCTTTTTGGTGAAAAAATTTTTTTCTGCCCTCGTCCGCACTGGTTCCCTCGTTCCCTTTAGCACCCATGGCGGTCTTCCTGGTCGCCTAGACGTAAAGCCAGTTCTGATTTCAGGTGCCAAAACTGGACATTTCCCTAGAAGATAAAAAAACAAACAAACAAACAAAATACGAATCCGCAACATAGACTGCTTTCTCTGGGTTGTGTCATTAGTGCCTTTAAAAGAGGACCTTCTGTCTTGGATGGCCGAGTTACATTATTCTCTTTAGTAGATCTGTCTCTGGTTGTTGACTTTTTTGGCGCTTAAGGCTACTACAAGAGTAGAATTATCAAGCCCGTGCCCAATCCTCCTTAGTCGCCTTTTACGATATGCATGGTAGGAAATGGTTGACACAATAGTTATAGAAAGTGAAAATAAATAGCAAAAAGACAGAAGTAATGGTCGCCTCAAAAAAAAGGGCTTCCCCAGAATGCACTTTCAAAGTAAATGGAACAGTTTTAAAACAAGTCAATAAATTCAACTACCTGGGCACATGAATAACAACGGATGGAAGATGCATCTCAGAAGTGAAGAGCAGAATAGCTCAGGCAAAAGCAGCATTCTATAAAATGAAGAGTATTTTATGCAACAATTCTTTCTCAATTGAAGCAAGAGAACTCTTCAGTGTTTTATAGAACCAATCCTGACATATGGGAGTGAGTCATGGACAATTAGTAAACAAGTAGGGAAGGCACTAGAGGCCACAGAGATGTGGTTTTACAGAAGAATGTTAAAAATACCATGGACAGCCAAAAGGAGAAATGAGGATGTCCTGAAAGAGGCCAAGGCGCAAAGGAAACCTGTTGCTCAAGTTAGACAGAAGCAATCCGCTTGTTGGGGGGCATGTTATGAGAAGAGGAAAGCTGGAATATATCGTAACACCAGGTAAGGTTGAATGAAAAAGAGATAGGGGAAGACAAAGAGAACAAATACTGTACAGTTTGACATCATGGCATAGAAAGAATTCAACAACAGAATTGATAAATATTACTGGAGACAGGAAGTTGTGGAGAGGCATGATCTCCTACGCCACTAGGCATGGTACTTGAAGAAGATGTTAGGTTTATGTTGTTACTATTCTTTCATGCGATACAGTGAAGGTCAAGGTAATCTGATAGCGGATACTGCCGTAGGGAAATGACGTGTCAGAGATTTCAGTATTCTAGGTCCAGCCTCGAGAGGTAGGCTGACCAGTTCCTTTCACGGTTCCTTTGTCCTTCCCTCAAGAGCAAAGTCAGGTACCCATTTATAGCTGGGTAGACTGGAGCGTGTCGATTACGTGAATCGAACCCGGCACCTTTGCAGTTAGAGATCAGTGCTCTAACCGCTTTGACAATCGGAGGCTCATGCAATACAGTGGTGTATAATTTGGCGTAGGCCAACACGCATGATACCATACCGTTAAACCGGATCTCTTAGGTCTTTCATACATATAATAATATAATCGACAGGCCTCGTGTCTAAGTTTAAAGCAGTGCGCTTCACCACAATGAAGAACTCTTATTAAACAGAAAGCGTGCAAGCAGATCGATAACCCACTATCTTCCATTAATCTTTAGTCCTTGCCTTGTGTATGCTCGAGCGTTGCGGTGTAACAAAGCTGTGATTAGATCCAGGCTAAACATTACCAATTCAGCCGTCCGCCACTATTGTGCAATTGACTGAAAGAGGCCGGCAAACACCGGTGGACATGGGCGGACTGACAGAGATCTGGACCCCGGGCATTAAGAGATTGTTTACTTGACAGTTATTTAAGCTATATGGAGGCCAGGGAAGAGTGGGTCCCCTACTAATGTGGGCCCCGGACACTGTTCGATTGCCTGACCGCTGAATCCGCCCCTGCCAGTGGAACAAGATGTGAGACAGCCCGGTGTAGTTCGTGGGGGTCTCTCATGAGACAACGAAAGAATATAACCACTGCTCGCTAGCACATGTCGTAATAGGCGACTAATATGAGGCTGGATATGAAAATATCAAACTCGTCATGAAAAACAGACTTCTACATAAACTACCGCTGCA
This sequence comes from Oreohelix idahoensis, assembly GCA_024509875.1. Lineage (NCBI taxonomy): Eukaryota > Metazoa > Mollusca > Gastropoda > Stylommatophora > Oreohelicidae > Oreohelix > Oreohelix idahoensis. The sequence goes on from JAMPIV010015675.1 coordinate 172,373, forward strand.
AGAAGACAAGTAATACTTTGATGTCATACTATGGCAGACAGATCGGAAGAGACAAGTAATACTTTGATGTCGTACTATGGCAGACAGATCGTAAGAGACAAGTAATACTTTGATGTCGTACTATGGCAGACAGATCGTAAGAGACAAGTAATACTTTGATGTCGTACTATGGCAGACAGATCGTAAGAGACAAGTAATACTTTGATGTCGTACTATGGCAGACAGATCGTAAGAGACAAGTAATACTTTGATGTCGTACTATGGCAGACAGATCGTAAGAGACAAGTAATACTTTGATGTCGTACTATGGCAGACAGATCGTAAGAGACAAGTAATACTTTGATGTCGTACTATGCCAGACAGATCGTAAGAGACAAGTAATACTTTGATGTCGTACTATGGCAGACAGATCGTAAGAGACAAGTAATACTTTGATGTCGTACTATGGCAGACAGATCGTAAGAGACAAGTAATACTTTGATGTCGTACTATGGCAGACAGATCGTAAGAGACAAGTAATACTTTGATGTCGTACTATGGCAGACAGATCGTAAGAGACAAGTAATACTTTGATGTCGTACTATGGCAGACAGATCGTAAGAGACAAGTAATACTTTGATGTCGTACTATGGCAGACAGATCGTAAGAGACAAGTAATACTTTGATGTCGTACTATGGCAGACAGATCGGAAGAGACAAGTAATACTTTGATGTCGTACTATGGCAGACAGATCGTAAGAGACAAGTAATACTTTGATGTCGTACTATGGCAGACAGATCGGAAGAGACAAGTAATACTTTGATGTCGTACTATGGCAGACAGATCGTAAGAGACAAGTAATACTTTGATGTCGTACTATGGCAGACAGATCGTAAGAGACAAGTAATACTTTGATGTCGTACTATGGCAGACAGATCGGAAGAGACAAGTAATACTTTGATGTCGTACTATGGCAGACAGATCGTAAGAGACAAGTAATACTTTGATGTGGTCTCGATGCAGTGGTTCCATAGGATGCTAGAATGGGTCAGTTGATGAACGATGATTAAGCTATCTATCACCGATATGGAATAGTTGGAGAGAACAAAGCCGTTACCAGTGGAACAAGAGGAGATGACGCCCAGTGCTTGGGGATCTTGGAAGAAACAAAGAAAGAATCTAACGGCTAATCTTTCAGACATGTCGTAAGAGACAGGTAATATACGTATCTGAGTGGGGGCTGCAAACTCGTCGTTTAAAACACATAGCTATAGAAACCAACGATGAGACAGCGCAGCCATGCAGGTGTTATTCAATGGCTCTCATGCTCCATATGGAGCGAAAACGTAAATGATGTTGAGGTGAGATAATAAAATGGCATTTGATAGGACATGTTGTTGAATCCAGGTTATATTATTTCACGTCAGTCAGATTTCTGGAATCTTCATAAGTAAGAGAAATAAAGGGAGCCCTAAATACACATAGAGAAGAGAACTGGAGACAGGATGGAAGGGATTAAAACTAAGTGGCCCATTAAACGAATGGCACTGGACAGGAAGGCATGGCGTGTGTATGTTGACGGATTATACTCCATAAAGAGCTGACAGGTGATAATGATGATAATGATTGTGACAAAATGTTCGTTCTCTTTTTCTGGTCTTCACTCCCCTCCGGCAGTGTTACTCGACCATTCCTTCTACTTGCTACTTCTTTCCTTGTTAATTGTTTACGCTTTCATCGTTTACGATTATCTTATCATGTATTGTCACTCACCATCCCAGTTTACCTGACCGCTCGACATGTTGGTTAGATAACGGCGATATTCGTATTGTCACCACTAGATGGAGAAGTGAAAGATAAGCTGGGATTGCCTTTGCACAAAATGGCATTCGGTGAAAACCCAGACGTTGTCGGCGAAGGTAGATAACGCCCTTTGATGCGGGGACATGGGTTGCAGAGAATTGCTACTAACAATGTTGTCGCAGTTGTCCAATATGGGTAACAGATTGCATTTGGAGATAGGTGTCAGTTCGCAAACAATGCATGCCCAAATGCACGGCCGATTTCACTATGGTTTCGGAAGACATCAATCTAGTTAAAGAGTGAGACATGAAAAGGGATGAAACACTTCAGGCAGATTGAATTTGTCGCAATAATCAACTACATAAAGTAACATCTTGGAAGATATTATCAGTTATAGATCTGTGAATTAATGAGTTTGTAAACATGACAAGTAACAAAGGAAGTGGCAAGACCGTTTACGGTCATGGAGTTTGAAACTACCATGTAAAGGGCAATATCTTATGTTGTGTTGTAGTAGTAAGGTTCTACATGAGGGTATTGAGGGCTTACTAAAATTAGATACTTTTTTTGCAACTGGTTTGGCTTTTGAGATACTAAGAAAGACTGCTCCTGATTGGATCTCTCCTCAGCGAAGCAACATTGGTTTCTAGACGAAAATTTCGCTTATAACATACCGCTTTGTAATTCTACTTCCCTAACTTCCAATTTTGTCAAAGAGAAATCATAGACAGCCAAAATAAGAGCTCGTAACCAAGACACCCTATAGGACCCAGTTGCGTATTCTCTATGTGTGCTGTGCGTGCTGCGCACACCTATGCCCGAAGGAAAATAAAAATTTAATTTATTATTCTATAAAATATTTCTCTTCTAAAGTTCTGCTTTCGGACCGCACGCATCAGGATAACGGATTTTCCCGCATAGAATCTACGAGTATATCTAGTTTCAGTTTCCCAGACGCGTTTTATAGTGCAGTTTTTATTGGTTGGTTGCAATCGCCCGAAGTTTCTCGGGTAATTCCGTCACAATGCGTGCGGTACCTTTCGGATTCACGTCTGAAGATTGGTTTGTGTGGATTGGGGTCATGGCCAGATACGTCAATACAATACGAACATGCGTGCGGTGATCTTGCAGCTCTCGGGTTGTATAAATTGTGTCCGTCCAGTGTTTTTTGTGATTAATTTTTGTTAGTTGCCGGGAATGCAGATTATTACAGTGACAGTGAGTTTCAAGTTGTAAGTTAATTAGTATTTCGGAGATAATTGACATATACCCCTAATAACTATCGTTGCGTAATTGAATATAGTTGGTTTTTAAATTAAGAGGGGAAGAAGTTAAATAGTATGCGTACATATTCATTTTAAGTAGCAGCACGCCTAGCTCGCATTACCAGGATACGCCACTGATAGGACCAGCCACATGATTAGGAGTGGCTGCTAAAATTAGAGAGCGTAAAACTCCCATAATTATAACGAAAGCCCAAGCTTTAGGATCCTCCTCAAGTGGAAATAGTAGAAGGATTCAGTACACTGTAACTTAATCTATCTGAGGGATTACCGCATTTTAAACTAGTTGCAGTAAATTACTGTCATTTTGTGCATCAAGCCTGTGTATTACTTCGCCCGATGTCGGGGTTGTAATATGTACATTTCATCTTTTTATATTTTCATTTTACATGTATAATTTACTTGTGCATGTACAGTTGCTTATGAGGCTGGCAACCTAATCACTGCAAGTAAAATGAAACATGAACCACTACTGCAAGAGCAGGTGACTGCTTCGTACTGGTTTCCTCACAAGGAACCAACAGCAGAGATGGCATCAGGCTCCATAAAAAGCAGGGAGTAAATGATATTATGGTGTATATATTTATGATTCTAACACGTTAGTAAGTTTTATATGTACACAAATATATGTATATATCAATTGTCGCCTTCCGCTGTCCAAAGCCCTTTCATTCGACTCACTGGGTCTAAATTAAATGCTCGGGGAGAGCAACAATTCTAAGGAAGATGAAGTGGTGGATGGAAGCTGAGGTGGCCTGGTGCTTATATCAGGAAACCCAATACTCAAAAGAGGCATTTGTCTTCCTCTTAGTTTGTAGTACAAGTTACCAGCAGTTGACGCTAGACACCAACATCAGTCGGGTCTTGAAGACGATGGACAGCCTTTGTAGTTACCCCATCCTTACTGCATGAGACGTGCTACAGCCACCAGACTTGACTATTGACAAGAAGGACCGGTTCAAAGCACCTGTGGGAACCAACAGATGCTGAAGCAAACGCCAACCGACCCCACACCAGCAGCACAGACAATGGACACTTACAATTTTGTTTTCTTAAAAAAATATCCACCTACAATTTAGATCGACCAATAAGGAAAATATCAGTGCTGAATTTTTTATAAACAGCTGTATTTATTTTACATTATTAACCCATAAGAGACTATTAAATCTATTTATCTGTAACTATAAATCTATAGTTGAATTAATCACTATTGAGTGAATTGTGTGTCTGCACCCGTATAACTCATATTGTTTTAAATACATACGCATAAAGATACATTAAAATAATAATTGCTGGACAACCTATAGGACCAGCCACTATAGAACTCCCTGAGGGTGTCGGAGTGGCTAAGAGGTAATGCGTCCGCCTCGAATTCTAGAGGTACCAGGTTAGATTCACAGTTGAGGGAATTATATTTTATGGAAAAATCTTTGCAGAACCAGTGATCCTAATAATATCATACTCCCCCCTGGTCTCTGGGAAGTGAGATCGGTTGCCTAGCCTCATCGGATAAGGATGAAAAAATAGGAGGTTCCGTGTGCACGTTGCGCACGTTAAAAATCCCACGGCAGTTGGAAATCGTAAAGAGAATGCTTATCAGGCCGCTGCCCTGGCAAAATTTAAAAATTAGAAACATACCTACCGCAAAAATACTTATAGAATGGGTGATTCCTATATATACACACATTGTGATTCTCGCAGGTGCTACGGAGTTCGTGCACTGTGCTGAGATCCTCCTTGTGTTATCTAAGGGAGGATATCGAAGCACTGATGGAGTAGTGCGTGTGCAATGAAGATAGTCCTTAAAACCAAACCAAACCAAATAATTGCTGAATCACCTTCAGCTGGAGGCTCAGAAGTACGAGTCAATATATTTCCTCACAGAAGGGGCGAGAGAATAACAAGTTCATGATAGCTTAGATGATCTCAGTTCGTTATGCTTGCTTTTCTTTAAAATCATGCGAGACTCCCTAAAGTAGAGTTAACATTCTTGTATTTATGTCTCTGAAAAGAGTAGTGATGCGCAAATATTGATACCTTTGAATACCCTCTTCATTATACTCAAAGTTAGGACATTGTTTGACCACTACAGCGGAGCAAGGGAGACAATACCGTCACAATGATGATAACAAATCATAAAAAAGGCAAAGGTAGTTCCATAGCAGATACTGTCGTATGGTAGTCACGTGTTAGAGACTTCACTATACTGGGGTAACTCAGGTACCCATTTACAGCTGGGTAGACTGGAGTGTAAGCCACGAGAGGCCAGCGCTGAAACCACTCTGCCAAACTGACGTTCTAACAAATCATAAATTACAAATTTATTTATTATGATGTGATCAAAATATCACCAGCAGAGATATTGAGTGGCAATGTATTTCTGTTACCTTTATTGTTTCAGTTCTAGAGGCACTGATTGTGTATATATGTTATACAGGGTGTCCATAAAAGATTGTACCCTTTTCAAAAAATTAATTCTCGACCCCATGACGTGGTACGAGGATGCTTTCTATCACAAAAGTAAGAAAATCTCTGCAAGTTTTTAAGCATACCCTACAAAGACTTAAAAAAGTGCGCATGCGCACAGCGGGTATTTCATGTTAAACTTTCGCAGTTGAGTTGCAACCGGTAATTGTTACATGTCTCTCAACACACTGGTCAAGTAGGTGAAAAAAAAAAAGAAAAAGGTACATTCTTTTTTAGTCTTTGTATGGTATGCTTAAAAACTTGCAGAGATGATCTTACTTTTGTGATAGAAAGCGTCCTCGTACCATATCATGGGGCCGAGAATACATTTTTTAAAAAGGGTACAATCTTTTATGGATACCCTGTATATTACGTTTGTGAGTTCTTGAAGTCTTTTAACGTCATTGTGCAGACAAGAAGGGATCTAGACAGACCTCCGGGGCGACCCAGGATTCACTGGGAGAAGGGGTTGGGCGGTCTGGTGGAGGGGGGGGGGAGAACCGAGGACTCAGGTTGGGTTCATGCCGTGAGGAGGATAGCCGATAGGATAGTATGGCGCTCTCTCTGGCAAATCTCTACACCCCAGAGTAGAAGAGAAACGACTAATTAAGTGAGTGAGTGCAGACAGGATGTAATAAAGCCAGTGTCACCACGACCCAAACATCAGAATATCAGTATGGAAACTAAGGTAAAGCTGAGAAATAGTATGTTCTTACCAACTTTTTGCTATCAGTGTCAAACATGATCTCTGATCAAAGCACTGTAGAGGAAAATCACATCCTATGAGATGAGATGTTTAAGGGGAAATTTATTAAAGTTGCCAGGAGAAACAGAACGAGAAATGCTGTGTTGCGAACAAAGATTAATGGGATAGAGAATCTCCACTAATGTCGCGGGGTTCTTTACTAAATTTTAATGTTGAGAAATTGGTGTGAATCTTCCCGTGTTGTGTTAGTGAGTGGTCTGTAGGGTTTCTTGTTGTTTGGTGATGGCTTCTCTTGACTTGATGGTGTGTTGTGTTCTGTGAAACGTGGCAATACCCACGATACTACAGACTGCACAACACATCTGGAACACCACACTTAGATAAAATGTTCTCGGACGCCTGGCATAGACGACTTCTACAATTTATTTACGTAATACATGATATTCCATTATACGATACATTACAGTTCCAAAACAGTTTACAATATATACGTCGATTTTAGCCAATATGAACGCTTGGCTCTCCAACAATCTTGCTGATGATTTATAGGAAGATCATCAAATAACATAATTCCCGCCTTAAGGTACTTCGGTCTGTCACACTTTGCACACCGTCACTTGCGCACTTATTTCTATTTTTCGAGAGTACATTAACTTTCGAGCACAGCTAAGGGGGTGCAACTGTGTTTGAAAGCTAGACAACACTTGTATTGTTTCCCCTTATATGTACTCTCGCGAAAATAGCAAAGTGTGACGGTGTGCATTAAATCAACAGACAATCAAGATACTCTTCTGCCCAGTTTCATTCGGGAAACGGATTTAACTCATCACTTTTCTTAAAAATATCCTTAAAATGTAAGTTTTATAATTGTTTCTTCAAGACAAAATTTTAATTTAAAGTATTGCAGACTTTTTATTATGGATCAAAATGATAAGATGGCTAAAAGGAAGAGACGATCGCGTCATTCACAACGAGCAAGCGAGACTATAGAAGAAGCAGCAATGTAATGCGTGTAACAGAAACAACACACTATAATTAAAAACCTGCCAGTTTTGGCGGGTTGTTGCTAGTATGTACTAAATTTGTGCGGATAGCACATGCAAGTCTGTCGTTGACTTGAAAATAACGAACTGGCTACCTGAGCCTCAGTTCCCGGGCGAAAACGCTCTCGTAGTTAATAGAATTGTCACCAGACATGTCCCATGCAATAAGAACTCGTGGTTTCTATGAAGATAATGTACTTCTTTTATATTTAACTGTTCTCTAACGAACGTACGTGCTGCAATCAGCCACCACTAAGTGAATTATACAGCTCCTACTTTGAGCTTACATGTATCTATCAAACTCCAATAGAATTGTTACGTTGAGATATACATAATCAATAAAGCGAAAATCATACTGACTTTCCCTCTGTTGTACCAACGTCGTCAAAAAAAATACACGATCGCTGTGAACTGTCGTTAACCCGTGAATTCATGAGCCGTTTATATACACTAATATGAGCCTTTCTCAATGGTGTTAAGACATCAACAATCATCACCAACAATGGTATGTGAACATGAATTTATCGTTGAGCGGGTGTTCCGCGGTACAAAAACTTCGATATCAAAATAAACAAAATATCCAAGCTACTTCACACCGGAAACAGTCCTCAACAGATGACATCAGAAAAATTGTAGCAACTACATCCTACATTGAAAATAGAGAGAGAAGGAAAATAAGATGGTTTGATCATGAGAATGGAGCCCGATAAATTATCACTTTGCGTCTACAACAGTAGATCTGGTTTCAGAGCAAGGGGAAGACCAAGAAACAGATGGATAGACGACATCACAGACATCCTACAACAACATCACAGACATCCTACAACAACATCACAGACATCCTACAACAACATCACAGACATCCTACAACAACATCACAGACATCCTACAACAACATCACAGACATCCTACAACAACATCACAGACATCATACAACAACATCACAGATATCCTACAACAACATCACAGACATCCTACAACAACATCACAGACATCCTACAACAACATCACAGACATCCTACAACAACATCACAGACATCCTACAACAACATCACAGACATCCTACAACAATATGAGCTGACATCAACCAATACGACACACTTGGCTCAAGAACGCATACTTCAGCCCCCCCCCTCCCCCTTTTCCCTTCACACTTTACGGCAACAGTGGACCAAGGGCGGGTGTAGGTGGTCTACAAAGTGTAAACAGATCTTCATTTAGTGTGTCCAATCGGAATGACTAAATTACGGATAAAACTAATTTAGCGACAAAGTAAGATTTTTTTTTTTTTTTTTTTTTTTAACCAGCGGCACTTGGGCTTTCAGCCCTTCGGCCCAATGACATGTCATTGCGAGGCTGGGGAACCTGAGGACTTTCCTTCCAACCCGGTCAGGAGCTTCGCTCCTTCCCATCCACAGAGGGTTTATCACAGGAGCCGTTCAGGTTATTCAGTCAAATTTCCGGCCGTAAACATTTCTTCAAACGCTGACGCCCGGGTTTGAACCATGAACACCTGGTCGCCAGTACAACGCCGAAGCCATTACACCAGGGCGGCTCCCACAAAGTAAGATTTCCGTAAGTGAACTTCAAGGGTCCATCCTCAGCAGGAACTTATGCTTCGTTATTTCACAGCGTTTGTTATCACATACACACGTGACTGTACTTGTTTGTTAAATAATAGTGAAGCCGTGTCCTTTCATGTCCATACAATTAAAAGTACTTCTTTTTTCGTCACATGATAATGACGTCGGCGTATTCTTTATCTGTCCTATTTACATGATATTGTAGTTTGTTCCCCGGGTCTCTGAGTCCAATAGGATGTCAATAATAATTGTGTTTTTACAAATGGCTACGGCTGTTGAAACTGATAATATCTTCATTGATAATGTTTTGTCGAGCAAAGTAAGTTATGTTACTAGCCAGAGGCGTACCTACAAGGTAAAATAAGGTCAGGGGGTGTAATGTTATGATGTATGTATATAATCATTACCTCGTCATCTACACAAGCACACACGTTTCAGAAGGGACTCAGTAAAAGCATGTTCAATTCGTAGCCATGTTTATTTACAGAATCTCGTACATGTCAAGATTCGCATTATATTACAGTGTGTGGTTCGTACTTTAATGTATTCATATTACATCCCCCCTTTTTTGAAAAAAAAAAATGTGTGCAAACATTTTCAACGAAATGTTTCATGTGAGAAAGGATAAGTATGTGTAATGCTCAGTGTGAGTATATATGTCACTGTCTGTATCGGCTGGGAGGTGTCACTGTACGGCCAGAACGAGTGGTGTAAAGTGCTGGTGGTTCTGCGGAAATCCCTGGTTTAGCTTGAGTTGGTTGTGATTTCGGCCTTGGCGCTTGTTGGTTTTGTGGGGCACCAAAGTCTGGAGTTACTGCATTGTCTGTTGAAAGCATGGGAATTCTCTGTTCTGTTGTATTCTGTGGGATTTCTCTTATGTCCACTCTGTTTCGCCTCAGGAGGTTGCTGCTGCTGTCTGGTCTTAAAGTATAGCTCCTGGGTTCAGGGTTTCTGGAAATGATTGTTGCTTTTGACCATGTGTCATTGTTGTGGTTGTAGGTAGTCACATGCTGACCAGGATATAATGGTGGTAAGTCTTTAGCACATTTGTCGTAGTTGGATTTCTGAACTTGCTGACGATGCTGAAATTGATCATATGTGCTGTCTCTATGTTGTGGACGGAAGTGGACCTTAGATGGTAGGAGGTCTTTAATTCTTCTATCAAACATAAGTTCTGCTGGACTGTCGATCTTACTGTCTACCGGTGTTGTTCTCCATCTCAAGAGTGCTAGGTGTACATCCTCGGTTCTTGTTTTCTTCATGATTGACTTGATAGTTTGTATCTGTCTCTCAATGAAACCATTAGATTTAGGGTATCTAGGTGATGATGTTGTGTGTTTGATCTTCCAGTCCTTAGTGAAGTTTCTGTATGCTTGACCTGAGAAATGTGGACCGTTGTCTGATCTAATTTCATCTGGGATGCCAAACATGCTGCAATACTTCTTTGTAATGTCTGCAATAACAGCTGATGGTGAGGGTTGTGAAAGTTTCTCAATGATGGGAAATTTGCTGTAGTAATCAGCAATAATAAGATAGTCATTATTGTCGATTGAGAAAATATCAGTTCCTATAATGCTCCAAGGGCTCAATGGTATGTCTGATGGTATGAGAGGTTCTCTGCACTGCCTATTTGCATGTTCTTGGCAAATTGAACAGTTTTTACATAGTGTTTCTATGTCCTTGTTTATCTGTGGCCAGTAAACATCTTTCTTTGCTCTCAGTTGTGTCTTCACAATACCAAGGTGACTATTATGGAGCTGTTTAAGGATGATATCACGTTGTGTTTCTGGTACAACAATGCGATCTCCTTTAAGGATCAGACCATCTTCGATGCTTAACTCGTCCCTCATCGAGTAGTATGGACGGATGTGTGTTGGAACTTCCCTGACAGAGCTTGGCCATCCATGGTATATCAGTTCTTTGAGAGAGTTAAGGATAGGATCTCTCATTGTGTCTTCTCTGATGTGTTCAAGCCGATTATCGCTAAACTTGACAAAATCAACTTTGATGTTTGGGGTAAGATCTGCTGTCTTGTTGGGGTTTGGTAGTCTGCTGAGAGCATCTGCAAGACCTATATCCTCTTTAATGTTGTTAATAGTTACCACACTCAGCTTTTCGCACATTGGTAAACCCAAAATTGCAGGTCCTTCAACATCTACCAAGTAAAATGTTGACGATGTCCATTCAGAGTCTCTGTATAAACATTCAAGTGTTACTGCTCCGAAACAGTCTATACTTGTTCCATTGTAAGCTCTTAGCTTTGTCCTGCCACTCCTACTTTTTACATCCCTTGTGGGAAATCCTTGCTTATCCACCTTGTCAGGCATGATCTGTCTGAATATTCTTAAGGGTAGAGTGTTACCTTGGGCACCTGTGTCTATCTTGAACCGAATATATCTTTCTTTGTGCCTTTTAATTCCTGGTATTCGGAATTGTACCTTGCAGAAAGCCTGCGTTCTCTTTGGTTCATTACTGAAAGTTAGTATCTTCACAGTATCAAAAGTGGAAGGATCACTTTCTTCACTGGAGTCAAGGTCCTCAGTCATCATAGAGTGTGTTTGTTTTGACGACTTTCTGCTGTGAAGTTTGTGTTGAGCACTGTCTTGTTTCCTCTTGAAACATAATTTTATCCAGTGGCCCCTCTTTCTGCAGTAATGACATGTAGAGTCTTTAGCTGGACAGTGGTTTTGTATGTGGTTTAGGCCACAACATTTACACATAGCACCTCTGCTTGTGTTGTGTTTTTCTTGTTGCTTCGAACCAGTTGCTTTGTTTTGTTTGGGTTTATAGCTTTTTACTGCATCCACCTGGGCTGTTACTGTACCTTGCTGAATTTGTTTAATGTTTAGTGCTTGTGCCTCGTGTTTCCTGCCTTCATCCAGAAGTTGTTGTAAAGTTAGCGTATCACTCTGGCTCAGTAGCCATTTCTGGAATTCTGGCATTGGTGTGCTAAGAAGAATCTGTTCAATAATTCGCTCTTTTTCTTCTTCGTTGCTAAATTTACATACTCTTGTTTTCTCCTTAATGCGAGTGAAGAAATCATCTAGGCTTTCACCACGTTTCTGTCGCAGGTGGTGAAGCTCTAATCTTGCCGCTCTAAAGTTTGTGTGCTTTATGATCAGACGCTTTTCAAATTCGTCCAATATGGCTACGGGGTCGGTTGCCGACTCAACCGGCATGGCGGTAGCAAAACTGTTGTAGATTTTCAAACCTTCATCGTCCAATGCTTCTAGGATATATGGAGTTAGGGTTTGTCCTTCCAGACCAGTGGTCTTGGAATATAGATCTATGCGTTGGCGCCATAACAAGAAAGCTTCACTCTTATCGTCTTGACCGGCGAATCTCATTTGCGGTGCGTTGCGATATTGTTTCGCCGCCATGGCTGACTTCGATGACGAAAATTAGCCGAATACTGTACTCACGTGTTATCGTGTAGCTGTTTTGCGTCAGTCCGGTATCGACCGCTGCCACCATGTAATGTTATGATGTATGTATATAATCATTACCTCGTCATCTACACAAGCACACACGTTTCAGAAGGGACTCAGTAAAAGCATGTTCAATTCGTAGCCATGTTTATTTACAGAATCTCGTACATGTCAAGATTCGCATTATATTACAGTGTGTGGTTCGTACTTTAATGTATTCATATTACAGGGGGCACGTGTAACTATATCGGCTCAACAACTATTATCAATATACGGTAAATCTGTGCACAAAATGTAACAACTTACTTTGTCATCTAATAAACAGTTAGCTCCCTCAAGTATCACAGGTAGTCAACGAATTTGTGTCTCGTCTTCCTGTCCCTTTTGGGGGTCGAAGTGGATAAGACTTATGACGTCCGCCTTTAATTCTAAAGGTACAGGGTTCGTTCCCAGTATTCTTCTTCTTTGATCCTTAGTCCCTGACTGTCAAAGCAGTCAGTGGTCATCACGCTTGGTGGCATCTTCTAGGGCAGCAACAAACTGCTTCCACTTTGTTCGGTCGGTGGCCATCCTTCGTACAGTGCCCCAACTCTGGTTCATTCTGTGCATCTCGGCCTCCACAGTTCTCCACCAAGTTGTTTTTGGTCGGCCTCTCTTTCGCTTTACTTCAGGGGCCCATAGCATAGCTGTTCTTGTGATGGTATCAGGGTCTCTTCTGAGGATGTGACCAACCCAACTCCAGCGTCTGCCAGCTATGATGGTGCGCATGTCCTATTTGTAGCTTCGAATGAGCAGTTCTTGATTGGTAATGGTATTCGGCCAAAAAATTCGGAGAATTTTCCTTAGGCAGATTGCGTGGAAAGAGGACAATTTCGACACTTCCATTTCTGTTCCTCTCTAGCATTCTTCCCCATAGATTAGCACATCAATCGCTCGAAGAACCAATAGTTCCTAATGATGTCATACTCCCCTGTGATCTCCTGGGTAATGAGATCGGACGCCTAGCCTTCTCTGATAAGGGTGAAACATAGGAGGTCCCGTGTGCAAGTTGCTCTGTCAAAATTTAAAAATTAAAACCTACCCACAACAAAAATATTTATAGAATGTGTTATTCCTATATACACACATTGGTATTCTCGCCGGTGTTACGGAGTTCGTGAGCTGTGCTGAGATCCTCATTGTGTGATCTAAGAAAGGAGATCAGAGCCCTGATGGAGTTGTCTGTGTGCAATGAAGATAGTTCATAAAACCAAACCAAACCAAACCAAACCAAACCTCCTGTCCTGTACCGTCCGCTAAAGATCTTTCCGTGTCTTCATTATCCCTTTCATGTTTGTCCCTAGAAAGTAGGACATGTTAGGACATGTTAGGACATGTTAGGACGTGTAAATAGAAGAATACAGGAAATTATAAGGATATGAATTGTGACAAAACGGGGCGGCCCCTATCGATCTTTGTTTCACTCCAGCAGTATCGGTACATTTGTGGTACTGATTTTTATTATTTGCTCTCAATTGTCGCACTTTTCTTTCTTCCTTTCTTCGTTATTTTTCTGCCAAGTAGCAGATATTTTATTTTATCACATCATTCGACACTCCTTGTAGTTAATAATAATCACATTTGCTTGGCGCTGCCCAGATTTGTTGGCTATAGGCGCGGCAGATTAACATGTACATCAGCCAGCGCTATTGTTAATCACCGATAAGACATGGATGACAAGATTACTTTAGATAAAAGTAAGATCGCTACATCTCGAACACATGGTCATATGCGGTTACCGGTGTGTTTGTAAGTTTGTACACAAGGACATCGGACATCTTATTATCATATATAGGAGAGTTGACCTCTGCCTTACATTCAAAATTATCCGATTTCAGCATATTTTGAAATTACCCCATAACCCGCCTAATTGAATATGATTGGAGTTTTTTTTAAAGCTCATAACAAACGAAGGCGTGGGAAGGCAGGATATATAATCTGATCATTTTCTCAAGCTATTTCACTTGAGAAATCGCTCGCCAAGACACCAGATTGCTACAGTGAAGAATTAGAATTCAGAATTCCTTCTTAAAATACCGGACTCCTTTTATTGGAGTATTCATCAGGACTTACAATATAGCCCAGGAAATCTCTAACATTTTAAATAAGAAAACCGGGACTGAGGAAACTGAAGGACCACATACGAAGTCAGAGAGGGAACTTATTAAATTAACGACACCCCAGACGCGGGTAAGAGGCTGATTCAAGTCTCTCTTATTCATCTGAGCAAAAAGTCTGTGAGTCAGGATTGGCGTAAGTTGTGATTTACATTCATATTTTATTACTAACATGTGAACTAACATATATATATATATATATATATGTATATATATATATATATATATATATATATATATATATATATATATATATATATATATATATATATATATATATATATTACCATGTGAAGTTTAATTTGTGAAAAAATTCATTCTAAAGTTAATGGACGTTTCAAACTTTTCAATCAGTGTAAATATAAATGAAAACATATTCAATTTGTATTGTGAACCCTTTTCAATCAGTGGAGACGTATATGTAAACAGACTCTATCTGTATTATTAACCTTTTCATTTAAATGTCATGTAAAGCTTAAGCTATTCCATTTAAATGTAAAGGAAGTTTTATCCAGAGGGATTAAATTTAATTCTCATCGAGGGTAAAGTCTGAGTAATTGTGATGGTGGTATGGGAAGATAGGAACACATAACTATGGGTTGGAAAACGCCATATTCAGAAGAGCGTTTCGTTCTATTCTTTTACCATAGTTATTGGTGGTACCAGCAGAAAGTACTATCTCTGGAACAAGAAGGGAACAGTGGCCTAAGCTTTAAGACGAACGACCCACGTGGTAGACTCTCCTTGACATTTCTAGGAAACGAGCTACCCCCGACAACCTTGATCAGAGACGAGCGTGAGCAGAGTGAAAAGAACCAACCCATAAAAAGGAGCAGAACCGTCATTGGCAGATAAGTTCAAAAATATGCTGCCACTTGAACTTCTTGTAACATCTCACATTCCCTAAATACTGTGATGATAACTGTTCTTGATCCATAACTATTCAAATTATTTTCCAACTGTTAAAACCTAAAGTAATTATTAAATTTTGTTATTTGTAATGTTATAAATTTAACTTCGATTTAATCGTTTTAAAGTTACTGCTTGTTTGTCTCAGTCAAATTACTACACACACTCTAAACAGAGCTATACTAAAATAATAGAATTCCACTGAGTAAATCAGGGGTGGGGGCTTAAACGAGCTGAAAGTAATAAGTGCTTAAATCCTTCACAGAAGTGTCGGCAGAATTACAGAGTTAACATACTCAGCCAAAGCAGTACTGTTCTCGCTTATTTTGAATATCTTGTGAAGATCCCCTTTGTAATAGAAGTGTCATCATCCTTCTATCTACATCTCTGCCAAGAGTAATCTTGTGCGAAGGTGGATACCTATGAAGCCCATATTTGATACTCTTGAGTTTTGGCCACTGTTGGACCACTACTGCAAAGCAGGGGAGGCAATACCGTCACATGAATAACGTCACATAAATAAAGGCGACGGTCCACTTCGAAAAATCAATTTGTGTGGCCCATGCAGGAAAAAAAGGGGGGGGGGAGGGGGGCCTAGGACTTGCCCGGTCCATCTGGGCAGCAGTTACGCTACTGTTACTAGCCTAGTTCCTGACCTGGAGCTCTCTGTTGTGTTTATGCTGTTAATGCGGCCTGAGCTGTATCGTTTTAATGATCTGAAAACCTACGTGTCGTCATGCATTCTTCTTCCGTTGCCTGTTTTCTTCCAGCGACACAATTAGATATGATCTTTTCCTGAATGACGTACCGATCCCGTTTGTTCACCTGCTCCTATGTTATTGATGTCTGTGATACGCTCAAATATTGCCTCGGACAGACTCTGTTGCACGCTTTTTCTGTGAAACCTGTCCCGTGTTTAAGAAGTCTTGTTTTTCTGTTTTTTTAGTAAATACATCATCATCAGCTGTCATCTACGTATCGAAGGTCGGCTGCAATGGATCTCCGACGTCTTCTGTCTCTTGTTTTGATGGTGCAATCTGATAGACTCTTTCCTGTCCTTCTCTTGATGTTATCTTCCCACTTATAGCGCTGTCTTCCTCTTGCACGTTTGCCTTCAACTCTTCCTTCTTTTGTGGTCTCCCTTAAGGTTTTATGTTTTTATACATGGTCAACATATTTTAGCTGTCTAATTTTGATCTTCGTTAATTCTCTTTTCATTTCTAGGTTTTCTCTTACCTCTTTGTTAGTTTTCTTCTCTTTCCATAAGACGTGACCCACTCTTCTATATATCCACATCTCAAAGGCCACAATTCTTTCTTCTAATTGCTTGTTCATTGTCCATGTTTCTACGCCATACAATAATGAAGAATATATATAGCATTTAATGATAAATTACAGAATGACTAATTCAAAGACAGTTATGAGAAAAGCCGGAGTGGACACACTGTAACCGTGATCAGCAGTGTATTAACTGTGTTTAAAAGGGGAGCAAAGAATAATAACAGTGTGACCAATAAATCATGCTGTAAGGCGACTAAAGAGGTTTGGTCATAAAGCTAGCTATTTATACCCTGTAGAAACTTTAAGCCACAAACTGTTCAGTAATAACGGTGGCACAGAACAGGAGGACTTGACATACTTTTGTTGAAGGCCCATGATCCTTGTGACATACTTTTGTTGAAGGCCCATGATCCTTGTGACATACTTTTGTTGAAGACCCATGATCCTTGTGACATACTTTTGTTGAAGGCCCATGATTTTGTGACATACTTTTGTTGAAGGTCCATGATCCTTGTGACATACTTTTGTTGAAGGCCCATGATCCTTGGGGAACTATAGGGTAATGATGAGTAACAAAGCTTGTGTTTTGAAAAGGCAAGGTTTCCTGTATGTTAATGCAACAAGACATCAAGACTCTGCCCACTTTTACTTTGTCTGGAGCAGAAGATTTTCGTTTTGCCGAGGCGTGCTCCTTTCAACTTAGACTCAATGGTGAAACATTACCACATCTGTGCAATGTTATAAGAATCTGCTTCATTCAGTCATTCATTCTGGGTTTTTTAATTAGGATTTGTTTAGTGTGAAGCAGTAAGCAACAATAACTTAATTGTGCTATGATTTTATTACAAGCTAGCACATTCGTCTTAGAAGACCCAATGACAAACTAAGTCTAGACACAGGGACCAGTACAGTGACATTCATTATTTAAAAACTCATGCCAAATCTACAGGTCACTTGACATCACCTCAAAGTAAATATCGACAGTAAAAAAAAGTGTGTGCATTTATTGTCAACAAACAACAACTACCATAATAGGACTTTCAAGCAGGTAAAAAAAACAAGGAATTGGGCATAGATATGTTCTCTGATCCGTTCCCTAATGCCTCAACACTGAAATGGAGTCCTTTGTCATGATTTGAGCGATCTTCATTATACAGTTCTTAAGGCGTCAAATTATAAAATGGTTGATATTGTAATCGGTGGCCTATTTAGGATTGTGTTTACGGCTTAATTATTTCCCCTGGGGCAGCTAAAATAACATCCCTTTAAAAGAAGTAAACAACAATTAATTCATAAAAGGTTAAGCGACAGTCGATCAAAGTCAAGTCAAGTTAAATCATAAAAAAATAACCAAATTACTAATATTTAAAGCAACTTCCTTAAAAAAAATCATCAAAATGAAACCCCTAATCTTCTAAATGAGCGGCAGATGCTGAAATGGTTTAACGTTAGCTATAATCCCTCCTCCAGATATTGTCTTGTCAGGGGCAGAGGCGTCACTAGGGTTGGTGTCGCCCAGTGCGGTAACTCATGGTGTCACCCCAATGGACCTCCTCCCGTACCAGACCATACAGAATCCTTACTAATGTTTTTTGTACTAATGTTACTCGTAAATGCATATGGAAATATAATCATAAATGAATTAATAAAAAAAACATAAATAAAAATAAACAAGAACAAATACACAAGCATTTCAGCAATTAGTGAACATCTCGACTAAATCATAATGCGCATTAGACGGTTCAAAAAGTAAACTAGCATAGAGTTTTAGCCTTGTATGTATAATTGATACAGTACATGTAAGCTGGGGTTACGAAAAATGTTTTTGTGGTTATAATTAACTACAGGGATATTTTTATACTTACTTACTTACATACTTAGTCGTTCCCCTTCTACCGTGAGGTGTAGAGGTTTGGAAGAGACAGCGCCAGACTATCCTATCGGCTGTCTTCCTCCTGGCCTGGTTCCATTCTAGTCCTCGGTCCTTCAAAGATTGTCTAATGTTGTCCTCCCAGAGGACTCTGGGTCGTCCTCGGGGTCTGGATCCCTGGCTCTTTGTTTCCCATGTTTGTCGTGGTAGCCGATCTTCTCCCATTCTGCAGACATGGCCAAACCATCTTAGTTGGGACTGTTCTACTTGGGTCTGGAGGGGGTGGGATTTAAGGCCTTGACGTATCGCCTGGTTGCGGACCATGTCTCTTCTTGTTACTTCAACCACCTTCCTCAGATACCTCATTTTTGAGGTTTGGATCTGGCTTTTGTGGGCTGTAGTCATTGCCCATGACTCGCATCCATATGTCAAGACTGGGAAATAGGTGGAGCGGTATACAGCCATCTTCGTTTTCTTACCAACCTCTCTCTTGCTGAGAAAATCCTCGATTTATGGCTATCGCGAGAGGGTTGAGATGCTATTAAAATATAAGATATCCTGGACAAAAAGTGTATCAGGTGATACCAGGATAGTGCCAGATAAGAGTCTGGTCTTATAAGTAATACCCCCTTCTCTGAAAAGAGTAAGGGTGTATGGATATCAAAGGTAGGGTCAAGCTGTATAAGTTTCCAGGTAGGATGTTACTGTATTATCCTGGATCCCTATGGGCTCCCTCTCAAGATCCTCCCTTGATTATTATATTATTATTATTATTGTTGACTCTGCTAGAGGATATTAACAAAATTATTTCCAACAAGAACATAAACTCAACTTTAATAAGTAAGTAAGTCTGCTGGTAAATATTTACAATTTATTTAGCCTATACCGTTTCTCTTTTCGGTCTGGAAAGTTTGAAATGAAATCAAATTTATTTACAACAATAGATCAATAAACATTGACAATAATTAACAATCTTAAAACATCATTCACTGGTTGAAGGCTATCACCTTGGTTAATTATCTCCTTTTAAAGAACATTTATATGATACTAATGAGTTTTGTCACTATGTCTTGACTGTGAAGCTAGTAATGGGTAAATTTATGTCCACACTTTTCATCATACACTGGAGGCTGTCTTTATTAGTATCTTGTTTGTTAATCTTCTTCTTCTTCTGTCCTTAGCCACCGACCGTCAAAGCAGTCAGTGGCCATTACGCCTAGTGGCGTCTTAGGGCAACAGCAGATAGGTTTTCTTTGCCATTGTTTCCCATCATGCCTAGTGGCGTCTTTATGGCAATGGCAAATCAACCCATTTGCCGTTGTTTCCGTAATCGAAGTGTCTGGCAAACGGGTGATCAGCCCGTTGGGTTGTTTGTTAATGTCGGGGTATAATCTGGATACGATGACTAGTGGCTTTGTTTAGCCACTTATCTGTTGTTTAGAGATCGTTCACACTCCTGCCATGGACGGACAAGTATTATGAATTCCTCCAGGCAGTGGAAGCTGGGTATCTGGCTCTGTTGACCACAAGAGCACTCGCACCACAGAGTCCAACAGAGGTGGATGACTCTTTTAAGTTGGTGTAGTTTTCAGGATAAAACTTGAAACAAAAATAAACGTAACCCCTATATGATCCATCACTATTGAATTATTACACAAGATGGAGATGATAGACAATGTCAGACAATGTGCTAGGAGATGCACAGGACAATTTATACTAGTATTACCCACAGCCAGTTCACCGTGACTACACTTTCCGTCTAAATCCTTAGTTAGATCCATTTGTCCATGCTATGCCTCCATACAATGATTTGGTCTAGTATAAAATACTAAGTAATACCTTGATCAATACATTAAAACAATTTCTGTCATCCTTCCTTATGTTTCTAGTATGTGTCCCTCTCCAACAAGAAATAATTCTTTAAATGCTTTTCCAAACTTACAGACACACTTTTGCCATCATTCGCAATTTATTTTGAATATACACATTCTGGTAAGTCCTTCAGAAATTACACAATGGTTGCAGAAACATGTCTACACACTCCCTATCGCACACTGTAGTGAATTAATAGAAATACATATAATTATATATATATATATATATATATATATATATATATATATATATATATATATATATATATACATACACGAGGCGTGTTCAAATGAAACCCGACCGTGCTGCGCCAAGTGGACATTCGTAGGAGGAGCATGGTGACGTCACATCTGACGTAATGAGCACATACGAATGTACAAGTGTGTAAGTGTTCATTCTCCTAGTATTCATTGGTTGTGCTGCAGACCATTAAAATAATGGCCGGTGTGATAAGTAATCCGTCCAAGGTCGATCACCATAAGGAAGAACGCATGGGGTAGAGTTTGAACCACCTGCTGCGTTACGAAGAGGAGGGTGATGCATTTCTGTTGCGCATAGTGGCCGGCGATGAGTCGTTGTGCCACCACTTTGAGCCGTGCAGCAAATTAGCGAGCATGCAATGGAAACATCCCGGATCACCAAAACCCAAAAAATTCAAGTCACAGATTTCCGCCGGTAAGGTTATGCTGACCGCATTTTTTGACCATGAAGGGCTTCTTTGGTAGACTTTTAAGAGCCTGGCATGAACATCAACGCCATCCTCTACAAAGACAAACAGCCATCAAGAATAAACGACCCGGCATGCTTTCGCGTGGTGTGATTCTGTTGCACGACAATGCTCGTCCACATGTTGCGAACATTGTGCAGGAAGCGTTAGTAAGGAAAAGGTGGGAAGTTCTGCCACACCCAGCCTACAGCCCCAATCTGTCACCATGTGACTTTCATTTGTTCGGACCCTTAAAAAAATCTCTAAAGAGACAACGATTCGACTCCGATGCAGACGTCAGGGCCTCGGTGACCAAATGGTTCAATAAGCAACCAAAGTCTTTTTTCTCGGACGGCATCCGCCGTCTACCCAAGCAGTGGGATGTGTGTCTGAATGCCTATGGTGACTATTTCTAAAGAACCCCAGTGAGTACTTGCTTCATAACAATTGAAGTATTTAATTCTACTACTACTGCTGATGTACCTTACATATATTTGTTATAAAGCCACTGGGACGGGTTTCATTTGAACACACCTCGTATATATATATATATATATATATATATATATATATATATATATATATATATATATATATATATATATATATATATATATATATATATATATATATATATATATATATTCTTCCTTACCCTCAGGCACACACAGACGAGCTGTTAATGGGCATCTATGGTCTGCTCTTCAGATGCAGTTGGCAAAGGCACACTTCATTAACAATTTTACCGCTTCTTCTGCTCGCTGTGCTTTTCAAATCTTATGGCCTCAATTTAGCAATGGCAAGGTCTATTTATACTAGCACATCCGACGTATCGGAACGCAGGGGGCTAAAGTGGTATTGCGAATCTCAAAAATAAGGCATAGTTTGTCTCTCTGTTTAATTATGAAAAACTATTTTCCCAATTATCTTTCTTATTTCTGGAGCGATTTTATTCATCCAAAGCTTAAATTATACCCTGAATTATTCTTTATCTATCTATCTAATAATCTTTTAGTCTCCTAAGTGCATTTTATTTTATGCATACTTTAAACAGCTAAATTAGGGACTAACCTGATGTGTTAATGCCTTTTCACTCGATATTTCTCTCTTAATAAACTACTTTTCGAGGAAGTCTTTACACCTACCTCTAAAGTAACATTCCTGTTGTTGAATTATAGACCTCTTCCCGGTGGTACTTCTTTCCTACTTATGTAATTAAATGACATCCTTCACTCGGTTGCACGGATTGAGACTCCATGTTAAGCATAGTACGTTTCAGTAAACACACGAATAACGAAGTCTTTCCCATTGGCTAGTGTATCATACAGTTCTTACAAAGTATGGCGCGCGGTATGGTCAGAGTTACTCAGAATGATACAGAAGGCCGTGTTGTGAAACAGACTAACTCACGACAATGGCCTGAAAAAGTCTCTCAGCTGCTGCTTTTCGAGTGGTCAACTCTTCTTTGATGCCTCCCTTTCGGTCTATAAAAGCTCCGAGGTATTTAAAGTGGTCGACCTGCTCCAGGACCTGTTCTCCCAGTTTAATCTGATGTCTTCTTTCTTCTCGTGATATCACCAATGGATTTTGTTTCAGGGCTGCTTATGACCACCCCTCTCTTCTCCAGCTCTTCCTTCCAGACTTGCAGGTTGGATTGGAGATGTGCCTCTGATTTAGCAATCAGGGCAACATCATCAACAAATGCCAGCTCTGAAATACAGACCTGTCTCATCTTCCAGTACCCCACTGAATACTTTCTTGTTCTCTCCTTACATGCTTTGATGACATCGTCCATGAGGAGTATGAAAAGATAAGGTGACAGGAAATCACCTTGTCTTACACCTGTGGTGATCCTGAACTCTTCTGACTTATGGTTTGCTGTCATCATATGGAATGTTCTTCCTTGCCAAACAGTCCCAAAATTTGCTCCAGGGGACCCTGTCAAACGTCTTTTCCAGATCTATGAAACAAAGATGGATCTCACTCTTATACTCAAGGGCTTTTTCACTCAGCTGTCTGAGTGTGAAGATTTGGTCTTGAGTACTTCGGTTTGTTCGGAATCCAATCTACAACTCTGCCAGGAGTAATCTTGTCCGAAGGTAGACACCTTTGAAGACCCACATTAGATACTCTAGGTTTTGGGCCTCTGTTTGACCACTACTGCAAAGAGAGGAGACAACCAGTGACAGACAGCCTTGATGTTTGATTCGACGATTTTGATTTTTGTGTTGGTCTTGGTTTCTTCTGATGTCAACATATTTCTAGGTGCAATCAAAACAAGTTCTGCCTTTTGTATTCTCATTTCGACATCATCATCATTTCCTCCAACTTTGTCCGTATTCCTTCTTTTCTTTTCCTTTGCGCCGCTTATGGGCAACCATTGAAACTCGTTCCCTGACAGGAAGCTAGCATCAAGCATTCACATGCTCTTGCAGCAGTGCTAGTGGTTTCTGTGGCAATTTATCTTGCAGGACGAGGTTCCCATCTCAATACCCGATCTCATATTAATCGCCTTGTACGATATTCCTTACGGGCTGAAGTCCTATTTTTTCTTTGTTTCTTCAGAGACCCACAATAACGGCATGGGGCTAATTGCCGCTAAGATATTATATGCATGATTTGACATCTTGTAGGGATGTACTTCCAGTGTCATGTAGCTATCTTTAGTCTCCGTTCTTCCCTTACTTTTTATTTTTTTTTCTCCTCTGCGCATTTTCAAATCAAATAGTGTTTCCAATCTGTCATGCATCTGGTTACAGTTAGTGGACATAAGAAACGAGTCGTCGGTAGAATCCAGATCATCAAGCGTTTTGTCTACTGAATTCAACTGCTGTTAGGCAGTTGGCTGAGTGCTTAGAGCGCTTGCCTCTCACGGCAAAGCTACCGGGGCCGGGTTCAAAACCTGGTAATGTCCCGCTCTAGTTCACCCAGCTGTAAAATGTGTACCTGGCTCTACACTTGAATTAGGGAGGTCAACGGCAGCGAGGAAGGGATTCGGTCACCCCACCTCATAATGCTGGACCTAGTATAGTCTGTCACACTTTACTGCTTTGCGGCAGTATGTGCTAAGGGGCTACCATTACAAACACACACACACAATGGTCCATATTTACTGTTGAAGTCTTTTGTGCCATCAGATTTCTTCAGGATGATCTATCCCGCGCCTTCCCAGTTGTTTTTACGACATGCGTGGTAGTTTACGATGTTACTTGCATAGAACGGAAGGGTTAAAGTGGGATGATAAAAAATGCAGATGCAATCAGATCAACACCGAGGGGTGCTCTGGGGGTGGCCTTATGAATCCTCCCTTTAAAACTTCAGAGAAAGGAACTAAGACTTAATTACTTGATCAAAATTATGTTGGACAAGACTCATCCAGCTTTTCCAACATTTGCTAGGTAACAATTAACAACTCAGAACAGGTTCTGATAGGTTGGAAATGCAAAGAGGAACAAGTACACTTGCATGCCCTAAATGCATTAATTAAAAACAGTTGTATATACAAGCCGGTGGTACCACACTGGGAAACCAGATACAGACTATCACTTGACAGGCATAATTAATAAAACAACTGACATGGCAACTATCAAACACAAAGCCAGGAAATATATTCGACAAATATCAAAGGACAATATTACATTGTACACAGATGGATCTTAGGGAGACGATAACAAATTGGGGACAGGAATTTATGTTCCCATGTGACAAATGGTGAAAGGATATAGTATAACAGATAATACATCTATTTTCACAGTAGAGATGGATGCAATTCTGAAAGCTCTGTGAATATTTTCTCTACAACCCTCCTCATAAATTGACAGTATTAAAAGACTCACCTTCAGCTATTCAAGTTATAAGAATTTTACGAGAATGCAGTAGACCTGATGTAGAAGAGATATTACTGGCAAATACTTACTTATGCTACAGAGGATGTTCCGTTCACATAGCTTGGATATTTTCACATGTTGGCATAGAAGGAAATGAAAAGGCGGAAAAAGAAGCTAAGAAAAGTAGAAAAATTGTAGAAACCAAATAAATGTGGGAATGAGTAAAACAAAGATCAAAAGCCTACTTAAAAGAATAATAACCGAGGACGGCAGAGTGGGATGTAGTAAGTCTGAAGGGCAGACATGTATATACATTGTTCAAGACTTCAACAAGAACATTTCAGGTATCATACTTACTAAGTCGTTCGTCTTCTACCTTAAGGTGTAAAGGTTTGGAAGAGAGAGCACCATACTATCCTATCGGCTGTCTTCCTCCTGGTCTGGTTCCATTCTAGTCCTCGATCCTTCAGAGATTGTCTAATGTTGTCCTCACAGCGGACTCTGGGTCGTCCTGGGGGTCTGGATCCCTGGCTCCTTGTTTCCCATGCTTGTCGTGGTAGCCGATCTTCTCCCATTCTGCAGACATGGCCAAACCATCTTAGTTTGGACTGTTCTACTTGGGTCTGCAGGGGTTGGGTTTTAAGGCCTTGACATATCGTCTCGTTGCGGACCATGTCTTCTGGTTATTTCAACCACCTTCCTCAGATACCTCATTTTTGAGGTTTGTCTGGTCTCTAGAACTAAACATACCTAGCAAAAAGAGACTTCTTGGACTGCAACTAGGAATGGCTATTCTAGAATAGAAGAACCTTACTGTGCAGAATGTCTCGAACAAAATAATATAGAGCATTTCCTATTAAAATGTAAGAAGTATGCAAAACAGAGAAAACCAATATTAGATTATTTACAGGCATGAATTTCATTCACAACTGTGCAACAGATGTTGATAATAGATAGACCTAGAGAATTGCACAATATAGTAAAACAGTTTAAAACAAGAACTAAAATTAATATATAAGGATCAATGATAGTGTGAGGATAAGGAGTAGTCAGATGGGGTGCTCGTGTGGATGATGGCAAATAAATGGTGGATTTAGTTAATCTCAGAACCTCCAGGCTTTCTCACCCCTTTTCACCATGTTAACAACAGGACAGTTACGAGAGAGTGGACTGTTTTTTGTTTTTGTTTATTATTTTTATTGTTCGAGTGTTTCTAGGACAGGGGATGTCACTCACACACATAACACAATTTTGGTTTGGATTTACTATATTTGGACTGAGTTAGGGATTGGGGGGGAGGGGGGGGGGGGGAAGATACTATATTTAGATATCGGAAATAAGATTTTATTGTGTTGAATTTATTACCCTATCTATCCTAATTATAACCCATCAAGGATTGAACGGGCTACTTTGCTTTAAAAAAATGAGGAAAACATGGAAAGACCTTGAGCTGATGGCACGGGACAGGAAGATTTGGCATGTAGGTGTTGAAAACGTATGCTCCTTGGGAAGCTGAATTGTGATGATACATATATGGCCTAGTAAGCCAGGAGATGAATTTAACACCAAGCCCCAACAATGCAAGAAATAGAAAGCATTGCCAAGAAAGCACGGTGCAAGTCATCTCCAGGTCCTACTGGTGTCCCATATGTTGCGTATAAGAGGTGTCCTGAAGTTCTGAAGCGGCTGCTCCGTTTGCTGAAAAATGCTTGGAAAAACCAGCTTGTAAGCAAAGAATGGAGACAGGCAAATGGAGTCTACATCCCGAAGGATCAAAATTCTACAGAGATCAGTCAGTTAAGGCCAATTTCACTACTTCATGTGGAGGGGAAGATATTCTTCTCAGTGATGGCTAAAAGGCTCTCCACATACCTTCTGGAGAATGGATACATGGATACATTGACACTACCATCCAGAAAGGAGGTATCCCAGGTACACCAGGGTGTCTAGAGCATGCCGCAATGATCTGGGAAGCAATTCAAAAGGCAAAGTCTGACAGAGAACTTTGGGACTGTTTGGCAAGGAAGAATATTCCAGCACCTCTGATTCATGCTATACAGAGCTTCTACAAGTCTTGCAGAAATTATGTGAGGACAGCAAACCATAAGTCAGAAGAGTTCAGGACCACCACTGGTGTAAGACAAGGTGATATCCTATCACCTTACCTCTTCATACTCCTTATGGACGATGTCATCAAGGCATGTAAGGAGAGAACAAGAAAGTATTCAGTGGGGTACTGGAAGATGAGACAGGTCTATATTTCGGAGCTGGCATTTGCTGATGATGTTGCCCTGATTGCTAAATCAGAGGCACATCTCCAATCCAACCTGCAAGTCTGGAAGGAAGAGCTGGAGAAGAGAGGGATGATCATAAGCAGCTCTAAAACAAAATCCATGGTGATATCACAAGAAGAAAGAAGACATCAGATTAAGCTAGGAGAACAGGTCCTGGAGCAGGTCGACCACTTTAAATACCTCGGAGCTATTATAGACCGAAAGGGAGGCATCAAAGAAGAGTTGGCCACTCGAAAAGCAGCAGCTGGGAGACTTTTTCAGGCCATAAATCGAGGATTCCTAGCAAGAGAGAGGTTGTTAAGAAAACGAAGATGGCTGTATACCGCTCCACCTATGTCCCAGTCTTGACATATGGATGCGAGTCATGGGCAATGACTACAACCCATAAAAGCCAGATCCAAACCTCAGAAATGAGGTATCTGAGGAAGGTGGTTGAAGTAACAAGAAGAGACATGGTACGCAACCAGACGATACGTAAAGGCCTTAAATCCTACCCCCTGCAGACCCAAGTAGAACAGTCCCAATTAAGATGGTTTCGCTATGTCTGCAGAATGGGAGAAGATCGAATACCACGACAAGCATCGGAAACAAAGAGCCAAGGATCCAGACCCCGAGGACGACCCAGAGTCCGCTGGGAGGACAACATTAGACAATCTTTGAAGGACCGAGGACTAGAATGGAACCAGGCCAGGAGGAAGACAGCCGATAGAATAGTCTGGCGCTCTCTTTTCCAAACCTCTACACCTAACGGTACAAGGGGAACGACTAAGTAAGTTAGTCTGACAGTACACATTTCCACGTAATCTGGTTGGACCTAGCAAATGCGCATGGATCAGTTCCACACCAGATGTTGTGGCAGGCCCTGGAAATGTACTTTGTTCCACAAGAAATTGCAGCAATGCTGAAGCTGTATTTCTCACGGTTCTCTGTCAGATTTTCAACCAGAGAGTACACAACGAAGTGGATTGACCTAAGTTGGAATTGCGATGTGATGTACCATCTCCGATTCTATTCGTGTTGGCTATGCAGGTAATCCTCAAAGCGGCTGAAGGATTTGCAACAGGTCCGAAGCTCAATGGAAGGTGTCACATGCCACCGCATAAAGCATTCATGGATGACACAACAATTCTGACATCAGATGAACGCCAGGCCCGGAGGATGTTAGCACACCTGGATGAACTAGTCAGCTGGTGAAAGGCTGATGATGCTCAGTGCCCCCTGTGCCATGAGAGGCAGACACTTGAACACGTGCTCTCAGCTTGCAAGGTGTCATTAGGGCAAGGACGATACACATGGCGCCACAACAAAGTACTAAATGAGCTGGCTGCTACAGTAGACCTTGTGACAGAATGGGGCGAACCCTCTCGATCTCTGTTTCACTTCGGCAGTAATCAGTGCATTTGTGGTACTGATTGTATTGCGCGCTTTCAATTGTCGCACTTTCTTTTTTCTTTCCATACGATGTAGCAGATAGTTTATATTTTCAAGTATTCTTTCACTACTTTCAATATATTGTGTCTTGTCTCTTATTTGACACTCCTTGTGGATGATAAACACCTCACATTTGTAAGGAAAGGTTGAGATAATATTATGAGAGACAGGTTGGTAAAATTCCCTTGTACCAAGCTTGGCCGCTACGGATTAACACGTACATCGCCCAGCTCTTTCTGCCTAATCACCGATAAGACGGGTGCGCGCATCACCAAAGCTTGGAATACGTGGAGACAACTGATGGACAGGCACAGATAAGAGATTACTTTCTGATAAAGTAATGAATTGTTACTTTTGGAACACGTTGTCATATGAGGTTAACGACATGTTCGCGAGTCAGTACGCAAGGCATCGTATATCTTATTGCCATATATGGTAATACGTGACCTTTTGCTGTACGCACCTTATTTCACGTGGAATATTTTGAAAGTACCACACCCGAACCCGCCTGTTTGAAAATGATTGGAGCGTTTTTTAACACCATAACAAACAGATGCGTGGGAGACCGGGAATATAACCTGACACGTTTCAGTGTTATTCCACTGTGAAAATCGCATGCCAAGATACCAGACCTTGCAAGAGTGAAGCCTAGAATTCAGAATTCCTTCTTAACATACCGGGCACCTTTTATTGGAGAATTTTGGACGGACTTATATAGCCCAGGAAATCTCTTTCATATTAAATAAGGAAACCTGGACTGAGGAAACTGAAACACACAAAGTCAGAGACGGAACATATTAAATTAACGACACCCTAGACGCGTGTAAGGGGCCGATTCAAGTCTCTTTTATTCATCTGAGCAAAAAGTCTGTGAGCCAAGATTGGCTAAGTTGTCATTTTACAATCTATATTTCTCATTACTAACATGTAAACTAACATTATATGTATATTGCCATGTGAATTTTAATATGTGAAAATCGCTAGTGGATGTCCAAGTCATTTTAGGCTGGTGTCACGTAGGGTTTATATTCATTTAATTTCCTACATTTGCTTCCTATTCGTTCACCCAAATTCTCTCTTTTATTATCTCTGTATTTCATTTTTCCCGTATATTTTTCATCCATTCGTTTTGCGAATATTATTTTCATATAATTCGCAAACTTTACCTGTTTTCCTTTCTCTAAAACTGAGAATCGCGCTAGGACGATATTACGTAGATGTCAGGGCTGCAGGGCGTCAGAAGGCGTGATAAGTCGGTTCGCTGAACACAGGACGTAGCAAATCGTCTACATTCTCACCGAGCGCGCGAGCTTCTTCTCGGCATTAGTCCCGGTGAGGTGTGATACTTTACATCTGCACCGGTCAGTATCCAGACATTTGTCTGGAAAATCCCAAACTGACACGGCGCTCACTTGGGCCATGGTCAGCTGTAGTGTGAAAACTGCCCTGAAATGGAGTCAGGCTGTCTGGGATTTGAAACTGACACGCGTACATCGTGGTCAGTAGGTGACAGTTACGACACGCGTTAAGCGGACGTAAATGTTGGGAGTAGGGGAGATAATTTCGCTTGGCGAAATAAGTTTGGGCCCTTTGTCTGATTTTAAGATATTGGCCAAGTTTGAAACTTTAATTTCATTCTCGCTCATAGACTCCACAGTAGATAGGTCGCTCGAAAACAGAATAGCTGTTAGCGAAGATCTCAGTTTGTTTCGGCAATTTGTCGAACTTCTAGACTTCCAGAAATATTTTCAGCATTTTTATTCTTAAGTTGTGCGACTACCTGTAATTCTGTGGTTGAGGTAATTAATATGATAGATATATAGATTTTGTGAGTGTTAAAGTGTTAAATCGCTTAATTCATTTTAATCTATTTCTTTAGCGCAGAAGAGAAATAAAGTGGTAGGCTATTATATTTTCTAGGGAAGCATTCAGTGGAAAGCAGAATAAAATTAAAATTTCTAGCTTATAACGGCAATTGTAGCTATTTATAAATTTAATTTAACTGCTAATACTCAGTCGAGTGTATTTTTCTAAACTAACGTATAAACTCTAGAATCCAGCCTCATGAATGGTGACGGAATACGCACGTGTTCTTAATTTATGAGGATTGCTGATTTTTAAATATAACTTACGTCACGGGAAGTTTAAATGATAAGCAAAGCTCTCTGCTTGCAAGTTTAAATGTAAGTTTTAACCAGTACAGATTCTGTTTATTATATTATATGTGTTATTTTTCCTCCACACAGTGAAAGTTTTGGGGTGACCCTAACTTTACCAGCACCTAGTAGTAGTTTCCATACTTGTGAAGAAATAGACAGTCCTTATTTTGAACCACGTGGGTTTTCTCAAGTAACACTGATCTGACGGTGCAAGTTAGACAGAAATACTAATATCCCTATAACGGGTTTTCAAAGACTGTAATGATAAATACTGGACCTTGGAGCCAGCACTTAATTTCTTCTAGAAACTCTATATAATTTGCTGCCTGGTGGCGTGAATATTAACAATCATTTCCCGACTAGATTATATCTTGTGGACAAATCTGTGGTGTGACTAAAGTGAATCCTATACTGAGGGAAGGCACCGACCTGACATTCATCATTTTTTAGAAACCTACGCTATTGACACTGTGCTCTGCTAACTCCCGCGCCTGGAATAATTGTTAGGTGACTTAATCAGACATTTGAACAAATTTGCATACCCAAGTAGTCGTTCCCGGAGACTCCAAGTTAAATACGTCTTTTGGAACTGGGGACTTCTTGGCAGAAGACTGCATTTTTTGAGTCTGTGTGAAAATCTAAAATCAATGTGTTCCAAGAGGCAGCGAGCAAAGTCGTGAGTACCAGTATGATAAGCCATGGCGGAATGAATGAGTGTACGCTGGTTTGAGTGATATTTTCACTATTATATCTTTGACACCCTGTTGCTGTCCTAATTTTTTTTTCAATCTGCATAATTTGTTGCTAAGGCTAGAGTTCTTGTGTTTTTGTCTTAGGTTAAATCAGATTTTTTTCAAACTCTGTGCATATAATTACGAGATAAAACAAAGAAAACTCTTAGACTCAAACCCTATGTATCTGTGACTCGGGCGCCATCATCTGTTCTCTTAACGGGGCCGGGCTAAACCTAGAGTTAACACTATAACGGGGCTATCATCCTTGCAACATTTCCTTGATTTTTTATGACTATGTGTATATGTATTTTCCTTGATGTACTTTCTTTGATGTTGTGAGCCGATTTTTCCTGATATTAAAATCGCTCTTGAACTTAATAATCGTGTTTGGTCAGCTCGTTCTAGATAATATATATATCATTGTTATAGTTTTCCCACGTCTGTGTGTTTACCTGTCGTCACGTGTATGTGCGTGCCTGTGAGTGATAGAAATATACGTAATATGTATATTGGTGTAGTCTGTCTGACGCTGTAACAACTGTTGTAGAAGATAGGTGAGAGAGAGAAGAATTCTTTTCGCTTTCAGAGACAGCCACTATATCAAATCTATCATCTCACGTGTGTGGAAATTCTATTACCTTTCACTAACTCTCACTGAGTCTATCACCTATTCAAACCTATTCAGAAGGGACCAAACCTAGTCTTAATTCTCCTATCGGAAATCTACGACAAATGAGGGCTCGTTTCCGGTCTTTGAACTTAGAATAGGAAGACGAGTACGACAAACGTGGACTCGTCTATCTGGATTTTTGAACTTAAGATTCTGTATTCTGATATAGAGTAAGAGTGTGATGTCTTGTGAGTTGGTGTATCTTTTAAAAAAAATTACCCCCTAGACTAGCGATCTGTTTACGGGCGTGCTGACCACACAAACTAATAAGTTTTTTTTTCCACAGCATCTTTGAATAATATACATTTTGGTTACAGGTTGATTTTGTCGGGATATATGTTAACTGCTGATTGTAATACTAAATGCTGGTAAAGTGGTGAGTGTATAACATTCACTGGGTACTGAGGCAGAACGGCGTTTGAACTAAGTTAAGGAGTGTGTTTCGGACTTTTTGTCCAGATTAATTCCCTCCCTTACCCGATCTGACTTCAGGGGCGAACTTATAGTGGATTTTTAAAAATTAAGGGATTATTTTTCTCTTTAATTTTTGCAATATTCTTTTGCTTTTCCACTGTAGCAACTTATTTTTCAGTTGTAATCTTAACTACCATTTATTTGGCGTAGTCGTGTTTTGCATTGAGTGCATTATTGCCGATAATAGCAGCGATAGTTAGATTTTATTTCGGAGGAGGTATCCCAGGGTTAAGGATATCATCTTTTGATTTTTGGTAATTTTTTTTCTCGTAAGTGGTAGGAACCAGTGTATCCTTTTTCCTATTTTCTTTCTCCACTAGTCTCAGTCATTGACATAATATGGCCGAGAGGGCAAAGCTTAGACAACTTCTCAGGGACGAAGCGAGAGAGGAGGGACTGGAAGGAGAGGAAGCGAAAGCTTTTGTCAGAGACGAACTTGAGAGATATGATGCGGAGAGGAAAGCAGCTGAAGCTAAAGAGGAAAAAGAAGAAGCTAGGAGGAAAGAAGAAGCAGCCGAAGCTTTACAGCAGAAGAAAATGGACGAGGAAATGGAAATTCGCAGGATGCAGCATGAGGAAAGAGAGAAGGAGAGACAGCATGAGGAAAGAGAGAAGGAGAGACAGCATGAGTTGGCTCTTAAAACTCTTGAATTCCAAAGTCGTGGTGCTGCCTCTACCTCCAGCAATGGAGAGTCTTCTCCTCATTCTTCCTTAACTGACCCTGCTAACACTCAATCTCTTCAACTAAATGCTATGTCTTTCACTCTTGAATCTTTTCCTTGTCCAAATGAGAAGATTGACACATGGTTAGAAAAATTTGAGAAAATTGCAACTCTGTACGGGTTAGAGAGGTCGCGTTGGAATATGAAACTTTCCCAGGCCCTAAAAGGTTCTGCTTATGATGTTTATTCTAAGCTGGAAAGTAGCCAACAAGACGACTACGATGTGTTGAAGAAAGCGTTACTGGAGCGCTTTGAAATGAACGCTCGCAAGTTTTTGCAACTGTTTCGCAACAGCCGGAAAGAGAATTCTGAAACTTTTCACCAGTTCTCATCTCGTCTTAAGGGATATCTAACAAAGTGCCTTGAGCTTTCGCAGCTCCCCTCTACCTATGAAGGTCTTGAGGAACTTGTTCTAACTGAACAAATAAAGAACACTTTGTCTGCTGATACCCGGAGATTTCTCGCTGAGCAGGGGGCAGAAAAACTTGAAGACATTTTGGAAAAGTCTGAGCGTTATCACAATGCGCTGGCTGAACTACCGGCCACAAAGCGGAAACCGACAGAGGAGCATTTTCGAAAACATAACCTAGAGCAATCTTCTCAGGCTTCTAACCAAAATAACCACAGAGAAACTGGACCTCAAAACCCCCCTCCTGAAAAATCCAAGTTCTACAAGAACAAGTACCCCAACCACCCCAAACAGTCTGATCAACCCGACCGCCCTACATGGCAGCGTAGCCAGAAAGGACAAGGTGGCAAAGGGAGAACCCCTGAGCACGGGACATATGATCAGACCGAGCACACCGAGCCGAAACGCATCGGATGCTTATTGACAGTCTCGCAAGGCGGAATTATTGACAGTGATTCCCAACCTGTTGGGGATAGACCCTCAACGCGAGGTACTGTTACTTTGAACGGTTCTCAAACTTCTTGCTTATTTGACACGGGGCTTTCTTATGATTGCATTGTTGCCAGAAACCTGGTTAAACCCGGTCAAGAGACAGGAGAGACCGTCAAACTTTGTGGAGTTCGTAAGAGTGATGCACCTACAGCGCTTCCCATCGCATTGGTGGAGATACACTCTGACTTTGTCAGAGGTGTGATCAAAGCGGCTGTTATGGATGATCCCATCTACCCAGTCATACTTGGCGGGAGATACGTGTGTATTGGGAAACCGGAAGAGCCGATTGTGGCAGCAGTAACTACAAGAGGGCAAACCAAGAAGGAACGGGAGCCTGCGCCTAATTTGTTACCTATGGAACTTAAAGAAGCGCAATACAAGGACCCTACTTTGGCACCCTGCTTTAGGAAACTGCCCATGGCTAAGGAACCCAAACAGCACGGGGACATTTTTTCTGAGGATGGCGTACTTTATCGGAGAACGGGCAAGCCTGACCAAGGTTACAACCAGCTCCTAGTACCGAAACAGTACAGAAGCCAAATCCTAGAAATGGGGCACTCTCTTCCCTTTAGCGGACATATGGGACAGAACGCCACAAACCAACGTATAACCACTCATTATTGGTGGCCAGGAGTAAATACTGATATTATAAGATATGTCAAATCCTGTGCCCAGTGCCAACGTGTACCACCCAAGCAACGGACACCCCCAGTCCACATGGGTGAAATGCCAATAATGGGAACACCATTCGATCGGGTTGTGATCGACATTTTAGGGCCTTTCGAAAGGACTAAAAGAAGGAACAGGTTCATCCTGACCTTAGTCGATACATGCACTTTATGGGCAGAAGCTATCCCGCTAACATGCGCAGATGCCAAGCATGTCGCAGAAGCCCTCGTGCAGATTTTCACTCGGTTGGGATTCCCTCAGCAAGTGTTGACGGATAATGGATCTCCATACCGAAACCTGTTGATGGATGAGATCGTTAAGATCTTGAGGACCCAGCACATCCACACTAAGCCATATACTCCGGCCGGAAATGGGCTCGTGGAACGTGCTAATGGAAACCTCACCATGATGCTAAGTAAGCTGGCACAAGTGAAACCTGAAGATTGGGATCTCTGCATTCCTGCAGCAGTCTTTGGCTACAGAGAATCTCCTCATACTTCCACAGGATTTCCGCCAGCTACACTCTTATTCGGCAGACCCATTAAGGGCCCGCTTGAAGCCTTACTTCAGTCTCTGACAGACGAGAAGGCGGATGAGACAGTTGTCTCAGCAAGTAAATATGTGTCGGTTTTAAAGGAAAGGTTGAAACTAGGGTGGGACCTAGCAACGACTAACTTTAAGCGAGCACGCACAAAGCACGCTAACCGATACAGGAAAGTCGCGGAAGAGAGAGAACTGGAAGCAGGAGAGAAAGTTTTGGTGTTACTCCCTACCGAGAACAACCAACTGAAGATCGGATGGCAAGGGCCGTTTACCGTCCTGAAAAAGATTTCTAAGGCTAACTACCAGATCTCTATTGAAGGAAAGGAGAAGGTTTTCCATTTAAATCTCTTAAAGAGATACTTGGAAAAACCAGTGCCAACCTCCGACCATCTCCTGACGATCGCCAAAACTGACGAAGATGACGATAGTGGCAGGGATATTCCACCGCTATCACAGGAAATCTTTCAAAAATGTCAGAAGCGGCGACGCTCTTTCAGGCGCGCATATGAGACATTCCAGGGGAAGAAAACTTTGAGGAGTGGACTTGAGTAGGAATTGGACAGAGATGGAGGGGGAAGAGGAGAGGGAAGAAGACAGACACCCCGAAGCTACGGTTATAGGAAATTAAACTCCATAACGTAGACATGGAGTGCTTCCATATCTTAAAGGGGGGAGGCTCTGTCACGTAGGGTTTATATTCATTTAATTTCCTACATCTTCTTCCTATTCGTTCACCCAAATTCTCTCTTTTATTATCTCTGTATTTCATTTTTCCTGTATATTT
This sequence comes from Oreohelix idahoensis, assembly GCA_024509875.1. NCBI lineage: Eukaryota > Metazoa > Mollusca > Gastropoda > Stylommatophora > Oreohelicidae > Oreohelix > Oreohelix idahoensis. The sequence goes on from JAMPIV010015675.1 coordinate 208,670, forward strand.
TTCATCCATTCGTTTTGCGAATATTATTTTCATATAATTCGCAAACTTTACCTGTTTTCCTTTCTCTAAAACTGAGAATCGCGCTAGGACGATATTACGTAGATGTCAGGGCTGCAGGGCGTCAGAAGGCGTGATAAGTCGGTTCGCTGAACATAGGACGTAGCAAATCGTCTACATTCTCACCGAGCGCGCGAGCTTCTTCTCGGCATTAGTCCCGGTGAGGTGTGATACTTTACATCTGCACCGGTCAGTATCCAGACATTTGTCTGGAAAATCCCAAACTGACACGGCGCTCACTTGGGCCATGGTCAGCTGTAGTGTGAAAACTGCCCTGAAATGGAGTCAGGCTGTCTGGGATTTGAAACTGACACGCGTACATCGTGGTCAGTAGGTGACAGTTACGACACGCGTTAAGCGGACGTAAATGTTGGGAGTAGGGGAGATAATTTCGCTTGGCGAAATAAGTTTGGGCCCTTTGTCTGATTTTAAGATATTGGCCAAGTTTGAAACTTTAATTTCATTCTCGCTCATAGACTCCACAGTAGATAGGTCGCTCGAAAACAGAATAGCTGTTAGCGAAGATCTCAGTTTGTTTCGGCAATTTGTCGAACTTCTAGACTTCCAGAAATATTTTCAGCATTTTTATTCTTAAGTTGTGCGACTACCTGTAATTCTGTGGTTGAGGTAATTAATATGATAGATATATAGATTTTGTGAGTGTTAAAGTGTTAAATCGCTTAATTCATTTTAATCTATTTCTTTAGCGCAGAAGAGAAATAAAGTGGTAGGCTATTATATTTTCTAGGGAAGCATTCAGTGGAAAGCAGAATAAAATTAAAATTTCTAGCTTATAACGGCAATTGTAGCTATTTATAAATTTAATTTAACTGCTAATACTCAGTCGAGTGTATTTTTCTAAACTAACGTATAAACTCTAGAATCCAGCCTCATGAATGGTGACGGAATACGCACGTGTTCTTAATTTATGAGGATTGCTGATTTTTAAATATAACTTACGTCACGGGAAGTTTAAATGATAAGCAAAGCTCTCTGCTTGCAAGTTTAAATGTAAGTTTTAACCAGTACAGATTCTGTTTATTATATTATATGTGTTATTTTTCCTCCACACAGTGAAAGTTTTGGGGTGACCCTAACTTTACCAGCACCTAGTAGTAGTTTCCATACTTGTGAAGAAATAGACAGTCCTTATTTTGAACCACGTGGGTTTTCTCAAGTAACACTGATCTGACGGTGCAAGTTAGACAGAAATACTAATATCCCTATAACGGGTTTTCAAAGACTGTAATGATAAATACTGGACCTTGGAGCCAGCACTTAATTTCTTCTAGAAACTCTATATAATTTGCTGCCTGGTGGCGTGAATATTAACAATCATTTCCCGACTAGATTATATCTTGTGGACAAATCTGTGGTGTGACTAAAGTGAATCCTATACTGAGGGAAGGCACCGACCTGACATTCATCATTTTTTAGAAACCTACGCTATTGACACTGTGCTCTGCTAACTCCCGCGCCTGGAATAATTGTTAGGTGACTTAATCAGACATTTGAACAAATTTGCATACCCAAGTAGTCGTTCCCGGAGACTCCAAGTTAAATACGTCTTTTGGAACTGGGGACTTCTTGGCAGAAGACTGCATTTTTTGAGTCTGTGTGAAAATCTAAAATCAATGTGTTCCAAGAGGCAGCAAGCAAAGTCGTGAGTACAAGTATGAGAAGCCATGGCGGAATGAATGAGTGTACGCTGGTTTGCGTGATATTTTTCACTATTATATCTTTGACACCCTGTTGCTGTCCTAATTTTTTTTTCAATCTGCATAATTTGTTGCTAAGGCTAGAGTTCTTGTGTTTTTGTCTTAGGTTAAATCAGATTTTTTTCAAACTCTGTGCATATAATTACGAGATAAAACAAAGAAAACTCTTAGACTCAAACCCTATGTATCTGTGACTCGGGCGCCATCATCTGTTCTCTTAACGGGGCCGGGCTAAACCTAGAGTTAACACTATAACGGGGCTATCATCCTTGCAACATTTCCTTGATTTTTTATGACTATGTGTATATGTATTTTCCTTGATGTACTTTCTTTGATGTTGTGAGCCGATTTTTCCTGATAATAAAATCGCTCTTGAACTTAATAATCGTGTTTGGTCAGCTCGTTCTAGATAATATATATATCATTGTTATAGTTTTCCCACGTCTGTGTGTTTACCTGTCGTCACGTGTATGTGCGTGCCTGTGAGTGATAGAAATATACGTAATATGTATATTGGTGTAGTCTGTCTGACGCTGTAACAACTGTTGTAGAAGATAGGTGAGAGAGAGAAGAATTCTTTTCGCTTTCAGAGACAGCCACTATATCAAATCTATCATCTCACGTGTGTGGAAATTCTATTACCTTTCCCTAACTCTCACTGATGTCTATCACCCATTCAAACCTATTCAGAAGGGACCAAACCTAGTCTTAATTCTCCTATCGGAAATCTACGACAGCTGGCAACCTCAGCGTATAGAATGATCAGTCATGAACCACCACTGCACGGGCTGGTGATTGCTTTATTGCTAGTTTCTTAATTAGAACTAAAAGCAGAAAGTAGTACCAAGTTCCATACGGAGCAGGGAGGGAAAGATGAAAGAAATGATGTACATTTTAATTATAATACTTACAATTTAAAGCAGTGTAAATGTCCACATAAACATATCCACTTTAACATTAATGTAAGTATTCAAGCTTTAAATCAGTGTAAACATAAATGAAGCATATTCAATTTATATTGTGAACACTCTTCAATCAGTGCAGATGTAAATGTAAACAGACTCTTTCTGTATTATTAACCTTTTCATTTAAATGTAATGTAAAGCTAAAGCTATTCAATTTAAATGTAAAGAAAGTTTTACCCCGAGAGATTGAATTTATTTCTCATCGAGGGTAAATTCTGAGATAAATGAGATGGTAGAACAGAAGAGGGGGGCACATAAGTATGTGTTGGGAAACGCAATACTGAGGACAGCGTTTCGTTTCTATTCTTTATCATAGTTATTGGTGGTACCAGCAGAAAGTACTATCTCTGGAACCAAGTGAAGGTAGAAGTGGACTGACGTTGTGCGAGACGCCATCATAAGAGGGCCTTATAGACAGACGCAGGACCAGCTTGGCCGATACTCCTTGACGTTCTAGGAACGTGCCGCGCCTTTAACCTTGACCAGCAAAGAGTGTGAGCAGTGTACACAGAACTTTTTTCCCATCATCTCTACTATAAATCAATGATGAAACTTTTCTTCTAAACTATTCAATTTATTTTCAAACTGTTATAACCTAAAGTGATTATTAAATTTCGTTATTTGTAACGTTACCAATTTAACTTCGATTTAATCATTTTAAAGTTACTGCATGTTTGTCTCAGTCAATTTACTACACACACTCTAAACAGAGATATACCAGAATAATAAGAATTCCACTAAGTAAATCAGGGGTGGGGGCTTGAACGAGTGTCACGGAGAGTCATGTTCATTGAATTTTCTATATCCTCTTCTTTTTCCTTCACCCATATTCTCTAATTTTATTATCGCAGTTTACCTTTTTCTTGTATTTTTTTGCATCCATTCGTTTGCGAGAAATATCTTTCATCCTCATTCCTAACGTTTATCTGTTTCGTTTCTAATACTAGTAACGCATAAGACGTGAAGTCCCTGGGCGGACTGACATTAGTGTTAGAACACGTCCCAGCCGACAGCTGTCTACAGTTTCCCCCTGGGACGGTGTTTCTTCGGCTTAGTTCTGGGCCTGCAGCGTGAAAATTCACTCCGTCAGACATGGTCGGCAGACGGATTGTCTACATTTTGAAGCAATTATGAGAGCTTTCGTCAGAATAGCTCCGGCGGAGTGTGGAAATCGCCCATGCACTGCAGACGGTTGTCTGAGATTTGCAACTGACACGCGCACTCTCGGTCACTGATGGCAGTTACGGCATGCTGATCAGCGTGAGGCGTGAAGTAGTAGAAGTGTCAGTTCATGGGTGTCTTCTAGTTGACGTAAGGTGTTTTACACGTACAAGGGGAGATTATTTCGTTTGCGAAATAAGTTGGGGCTTTTGTCTAATTTTAAGATATTGGCCCGAGTTTGAAACTAACTTCACTCATTCTCCATTTTACAGTAGACGTGGTCACTTCGTTCTAGAACACTTAAACTTATAAGTGATGTCTCTTAGTTTCGTTGTGATACGTAGTTCTGTTTGAGGTAAAATATTATATCTAGTATATCTAGTATTTTGCGAAATGTTTAAAGCGGTTAATCGTTTATTTATTTCCCAAGTTAGATTTGGTGCAGAGCGATTAATTTATAAGTCTGTATTATTTTCTAGTGACGCATACAGTGGAAAGCAGAATAAATTATATTTCTAGCTTAACAAACATGTAGCCATAATGAATTTAATTTAACTGCTAACTACTCAGTCGAGTATATTTTTCTAAACAAACTTATAAATGCTAGATGCATCATGAGTGGTGACGGAAATACGCAGATATTCCTAATTCATGATGAGGGATTTTTTAAATATAACTTATTTCACGGGAAGCTTTAAATATAAGTCAAGCTGTAGGCTTGCCGTTTAAAATGTAAGTTATAACGAGTACATATTCTGTATATTATATTATATGTGGTTTTTCTTCATTCAGCGAATACTGGGGTAAACCCAACTTGCCGGCGTTTAGTAAAGAGACATACTTGTGAGAAGCATAGACATTTCCTATCTTTAACCACGTGGGTTTTTTTCAAGTAACACTGGTCTGACAGTGCATGTGCCATCAGAGATAAACAGTAATACCAATCCCACTAACGGTTGCTAAAGACTAATGTTTATACTGGGCTTCTGAGCCAGTTCATATTTCTTCTCAAATTGAAATATACATGCTGCCTGGCGGCGAGAATACATTTTCAAGAAATAACATTAACATTTCCGACATTATCGAAAGAGTGGATAGTGAACCAAGACTATCTGTTGAGAGCAGTTGTCCACTGGTCAACTTTTTCCAAAGTAAGGGAATCCTCGTGTTTTAGACTCTGTGTGCCCGTTTAAAATCGCTTACCCAAAACTTATTCAAGTGACATTAACAGTAAATCTAAAATTTAAACTGGTAAAGTGAACGCTCCCCGAAGACAGTGGAAGAAACCTGTATTTGCAGAGCTGGGATTTGCTTTATCCAAAGAATCCAGATTCACTGTAGAGAAGTGTCCTAAGGTTGCGCCAGACGGTGATCAACATCAAGTTTTTTTTAGGTAAGCATGAAAGCCAGGGTACCCTGATGAAAGAACCGAGTGAAAGTGACGGAAGGATGTTCGTTGTTTAATGCACTCACTTTGTAATTTTTCCTTATGAAAGACTTGCTGCTTAATTTAATTGTTCCTTTAGAATAGATACTGCTGTCATAAGTCAGTTCTTACCTTCAAGAAAGGGGACAATATTAGACCCTAACCATATGCATCTATAACTCTTTGGGCCATCATCTGTCATCCTAACGGGGCTGTGGACTAAACCTAGAGTTAAGATCATAACGGGGCTATCATCCTTGTAGCATTTTCTTGAATTTTATGACTATTTGTATATGTTTTCCTTGATGTATTTTTTTAGGTGTTGTGAGAAGATTTTTTAGATGATAATAAAAATCTCTCTTGAACTAAATCAGTGCGTTGGTCAGCTCGTTCTATGTTATAGATTTCCCACGTCTGTGTGTTTAACTGTCGTCACGTGTATGTGCGTGCCCGTGAGTAGATAGAAATATATGTAATATATATATCTGTGTTTAGACTGTCTGACGCCTTAAAAGCTGTCGTAGAGGATAGGTGAAAGAGAGAAGATTTCCTCGATTTTTCAGAGACAGCCTCTTTATCACAGTCTATCATTTCACTTGTGGAAATTCTATTCCTTTTTACTAACTCTCACTGTGTCTATCACCTATTCTAACCTATTCAGAAGGGACCAACCCAAGTCTTAATTCTCCTATCAAAAATCTACGACAACGAGCTGAAATTAATAAGTGCTTAATTCCATCACAAAAGTTGTCGGCAGATTCTAGAATTAATGTTCTCAGCCAAAACAGCATTGTTTTCGCTTATCTGAATATCTCGTGAAGACTCCCTTTGTAATAGAAGTGTCAATACCCTTCTATCTACATCTCTGCCAAGAGTAATTTTGTGCGAAGGTAGATACCTTTGAAGCCCATATTACATACTCTTGAGTTTTGGCCACTGTTGGGCCACTACTGCAAAGCAGGGGAGGCAATACCGTCACAGACCTGGCAAGAGTGAAGGCGAACAGCAAAGTCAGACCGAGCACTGAAAGTACATAGTTTTTGAGAGCAGGAAAGTCAGCACATCCCAAACGAAGTAAATCAAGCAACAGTTTACCATCTCTTTTGAACTGTGCAAATGACTGGGAGATGGCAGTAGATCTATCTGGACTAGGGGCATATCCAGAGAGTATCAGAAGATCTCGAAGACGGCCAAATATAGTGCTGCATTCCTCATCATCGCATCAGATTATGATGATTGAGCTGACCGTGCCATTTGAATCCAGATTGGACGTGCAACACTCGTTCAAAGTAGCCAAGTATAATGATCTGGCCGCGGACTTGAGACGCGATGGGTTCACTGCAAGGGTCATGGCTGTTAAGTTGGGTGCAAGATGTCTCGCGGCTGCCTCAGTGTATGATCTACTGAAACTGTTGGGGTTGAGGGGACAGTCAAGAACAAGGGCACTTAAGAGGCTCAGCGAAACTGCGGAAAAGGCATCGTGCTGGCTGTGGAACAACCGCAACGGGCTATGGAACTCGGGACAGTAATTTGTTTTCAACATAGGGGTTACTTTCACAATTGCCTCCAACTGGCAGGAAATAGGAGTGAATTTGAAAGCTGCAACCAAGGTGGAGTGGGTTCAATTCTCTGCCCTAGACAATAGAAGGCTGACACTTGGGAGTCATGACCTAAGTGGGCCCGCCCTCTTAGAGTGTAAAGAAGATTAATGGGTCGAAAAACTTGATCGATAGGGGGATACTTCTGATGATCAGATTGCCTCATGTTGTATCGCTCTGTATAGAGTTTCCTATCATATGTATGTATGTATTATGTATGTACTCGTATATATGTATTTATGTATGTGGTAACAGCCCTCATTAACGCTGTATGAATTTATGTAAATTTACTTTATGTAAATTCTAATGATTCTTCTACATGCCGTGTTGTATTTCAATTATATCATGTCATTACATACCAATGTATTTTCTGGAGAATAAAGTTTCTGGTATGCGTACACGAATCAAACGTATTGATTTAAGCTAATATTGTATGCTAATTTATAAATATATGTTTGCGAATCATCAATATGTTTACTCGGCTGTTATGCTAATTTGTAAGATCAATTACTTTAGAACACCTGGAGAAAATTACATATGAGATTTAGCGATTTTTATTTGACAGACGCAATGTGTTCAAATCTAAAAATAGTATCGGAAACTAGTGCAAATTCTTATTGTAATAATATACTGCATTAATTTTTTTTAGAGCTTTAAAGTTACGAAGGTAATGCACTAGTGGTGTAGATATTTTCCTATAACTGACCTCGAAACCCTCGAATCGGTCGGTTGGATCGGAGGGTTGATCAGTGAGTTAACAATTCACTATCGTAAAACAAGCTATTGTTACCGAAACAGAACCAGGCTCGACAGTAAACATGACTCACTCTAATATCTTGGGGGCTAAGGAGATTTTTTAAAATTGGATACTGGAATGTAAGAACTATGTATCAAGACGGAAAATTGGAAGAAGTAATTAAAGAAATGGATAATTATAAGTTGGACTTATTGGGTGTCAGCGAGTGTAGATGGACGGGGAAGGGCATAAAATATATTTCAGAAGAAAAAAAGCAAATTATATACTCTGGTAGTAATGATAATCGTCACACAGAGGGAGTAGCCATCCTAATGACACAGAAAGCAGCAGCATCGCTTATCAGCTGGGTACCTATCAATGAGAGGCTAATATTAGCTAGATTTCAGACACGATTTTTCAAGCTCTCAATTGTACAATGTTATGCACCAACTAACGACGCTCTTGATATCACAAAAGATGACTTCTATGAAGCACTTCTAAGTACCATCAACACAATACCCAAGCATGACATAATAGCAGTCATGGGTGATTTTAACGCCAAAGTAGGTGACAACAACGATGGAGTACAAAGATATCTCGGTACTCATGGCATAGGCTGTATGAATCAAAATGGCGAAAGACTTCTAGAACTTTGTGAAATATCAAACCTCGTTGTGGCAGACACCATCTTTCCACATAAGAATATCCACAAGATAACATGGAATTCACCTGATGGCAGAACTAAGAACCAGATAGATCACTTCTGCATAAGCGCTAAATTTCGCTCATCAGTTCAAGACGTCAGAGCATACAGAGGTGCAGAGATCGGAAGCGATCATAACCTCTGCATAGCTAAACTGAGAATTAAACTGAAGAAGTTATACCAACAGAATAAAAATAGAAGAATAGATGTACACAGACTGCATTCAAATGATATAAAGGAGGAATATAATGTCAAAATGAACAACTATTTCGATGCTTTAGGCAAAATTGACAACGATATCAACACCAAGACAATCGATACTAAATGGGAACAACTGAGAACAGCAATGACAGAAGCAGCAGTAGCGACCACCGGATACCTAGTACATAAAAAGAAAAAATGGATGAGAGAAGATACTTGGGATAAAATACAAGAAAGGAAAACAGCAAAACTTAAACTACTAGCGGCAAGTACACATAATGCAGTTGAATCTTGCAAACTAACTTATAACTTGTTAAATAAAGAAGTGAAGACAAAAACTCGAAGAGATAAAAGACATTTCATCAATGAACTGGCCGTAGAAGCTGAAAATGCTGCAAGAACTGGTAATAGTAGGTGCCTTTATCAAATTACAAAACAACTATGTCACCAGCCTACTGCTATGGAAACACCTGTTAAAGGTAAATTAGGGAATTCAATACCAACAGAAAAAGAACAAATGAAGAGATGGGCTGAGCACTTCATGGAGGTGCTAAACAGACCACCACCAACAGTAACACCTGATTTTAATAATGAAACACCCATCACCACCTTGCCAATAACTTGCGATGAATTCACGCTGGACGAGATCAAACAAGCCGTTAAAAGATTAAAAAATTTTAAAGCTGCTGGAGTTGACGAAATTTCAGGGGAAATGATTAAAGCAATTAATGACAACAACCTCTTGAGAATTTTAGATATTATAAATGAAGTATGGAGAGAAGAACAACCACCACAACAATGGAAAGACAGTATTATTGTAAAGTTACCGAAGAAAGGTGATCTATCAGACTGTAATAACTGGCGTGGTATATCTCTATTATCAGTACCTGGAAAATTATTATGTTGCATGATGTTAGAAAGACTTAAATTGCATGCTGACGAAAAGATCAGAGAAGAACAAGCGGGTTTCAGGCCGAAACGATCATGTATTGATCAAATATTCACACTAAGAACAATTATAGAAGAATCAGTGGAAAGGCAATCGCCACTTATTATCACCTTCGTCGATTTTCAAAAAGCCTTTGATAGTCTACACCGCCCATCATTGTGGAAGATACTTACAATCTATGGTTTTCCAACAAAATATGTGAATATAATCAAAGCGCTATATGACAATGCAAGATGTTGTGTTAGAACAAATAATGGGAATACAGAATGGTTTACAGTAGAAACAGGGGTGAAACAAGGCTGTATTATGTCACCACTACTTTTTGGAATAGCTATTGATTGGGTTATGAGAAACTATACCCACAATGAACAATTAGGTATAAAATGGACAAATGGAAAATTCCTGGGGGACCTGGATTTCGCAGATGATGTAGCATTCTTAAGTTCAACACCAAGACAATCCCAAGAAGCAATAAATAATTTGTGTCATCTCTCGGTTAAAATAGGTCTCCAAATAAATGCCTCTAAAACTAAAGCTATGAACTTTTCTAACGAGACCTTTGATATCATCTTGAACGGGGAAAAACTACAGAAAGTTGAAAGTTTCAATTATTTAGGCAGTAAAATGACTCAGGATGGTGACACAACAAGAGAAATCCATACTAGAATTGCTTTGGCAGCTAGCGCCTTCAATAGATTATCTAACATTTGGAAATTACGATCATTGAATATACATACCAAGCTTCGTCTGTTTAATTCAAATGTTATCTCAGTGTTAACATACGGCTGTGAGAGTTGGAAAATAACAAAATCATTGGAGAACAAGCTGAATACATTCGAGAACAAATGTCTTAGAAAACTCATGAACATCAGTTGGAAAGAATTCAAGACTAATCGACAAATAAGAGAAGACTCTAGGCAGAAATATGTCTCCGACTATATAAGGAAAAGACGATGGTCATATATCGGTCATGTCCTACGAATGCAAAACAACAGAATACCACTACAGGCGCTCACTTGGGTTCCTGAGGGTAAGAGGAAAAAAGGAAGACCAAAAGAAACACTCAGAAGAACAATAATAAGAGAAGGAAGAACGTTGGGCCTAAATAATGTGCAAGAGCTAAGAGGAGTGGCGTCACAACGAACAACCTGGAGAGCACTGGTTTCTGCCTTATGCGCCGTGTTTGGTGCTTAAAGAATTTATTATTATTATTATTTAATGCACTTGAATATTTGGCTGTTTCCATAAAAACATGCGCAAAATTCTTCTATAACATTCAGGCTTTCGAGCATAAATGTTATAGAAGAATTTTGCGCATTTGCTATAAAGAGCACAAAACAAATGTCTATGTTAGAGAGAAGATAAACACCTATGCAGGCCATCAAGAACCACTTTTGTCAATAGTGAAACGTCGAAAGCTTGCCTGGTTTGGGCATGTAACTCGTCATGACTCCCTTTCGAAAACGATCCTCCAGGGAACAGTCGAAGGTAAACGGAGAAGAGGAAGGCAAAGAAAATCCTGGGCCGATAACATCAAAGAATGGGCAGGACACGGTTTCTCCACACTTGTACGCATTGCTGAGAATAGAGAGCAGTGGAGGACCCTGTCTGCTGATGCTTCCACCATGGCACCCCTACGACCCATGACGGGTTATGGGTTGAGATTGTCGTGGAATATTCTAATCCACATATATAAATTATTAGGTAAATATGAAGCCTAACAAATAAAATTAATAAAGAAAAGAGCAATGGTAAATAACAGTGCTGTCACAAAGAAGGTACTCGAAATTCCCCTTGTTTTCTACTTCGTCGGCAAATTGTAACGCTTTCACGTTGATATTTAAAGGCCTTCTGCAACATACACGCGTTTCCCAAACACACAATAAAATGTGCTGCCTTTCTAAGAAAAACCTTGAAATATGCAAGTTGACCTAAATTTTAAATTCCATTCATGTCTTTTTCTACACTATGTTACCAAAAACAAAAGACAGATGGACTAAAGGATAGCGAGAAGAGAGGGGCGAATAAAGCCGAACGCATGCAAAATTAAACACGCGTCTCGCTATTAATGCCACCCCCAACCCGCGTCGCGCGATACACAATTACTACTATCACGCGTGTTAGGCTACAAGCACTAACTTTTTCGGACGGACAGTGATAAATTCACTACCCTTCCCAGAGTTAGGTTTTAAAATCATAAAAAACTCTTATTAGAAAAGATAACATTAGATGGGTTTACGGTTGAAAACATAACAGTACCCAGACAGCACATCTTCGAAACAGGAGGTAGAAAATACATATTTTGAACGCAGCCACGTAGCTCTTTTAAATTTGGATATTTGGGTTCCTTAGGGCTTGCTGACAAAGAATATGTAAAACGTTACGCAAATAGTCCAGGAATTAATAAATTATAACCAAAATAAAATAGTGGGGATGCCTGACAGCATGGAATCATTTCTGCTCATAAAATTTTTTTATAACGTGTTTGAAAAAAATCTTACGTTACAGAATTAGCCTACCATGTAAACTCCAAATTGATTGGAGCGCAACAAATGAAAGACTAACCACGATTGGTCGGGCTATAAATACTATCTTTCGTTGTTAGGGGAGACGTGAAAAGGTAACATTTTTTTCAAACACTTGTCGAAACGGGACTCGATTGGCCAGACTCGCTGATATACTCACTTGGGAGCGTTGGTTCGAGACCACTTGTTTAAATAATCTTGATAAAGCAACAGTGCGTTGAAGCCAGCTCATATTTGTGTTAAATAAAAGCCTGGAACATAAGCAGATGGGAATTTGTGCCAGTATTTTGTGCCAGAATTCATTGCTAATCAACGTATCTGTGTTTATTCTATGAATTGTGGGACCGTGGTCTTGATGGTATTGAGCAGCACCTGGTCAGAGCTTTGCTGAATCCAGAGTCGGACAGCATACTCCTTGGTCTTTTTAGCTATCAGTGAGGTGTCTCCAGAGCCCAGGGGAGAATTCGAGCAGAGGAGTCCTTTCCTGCCGCCATCACGCAAGATAAGCTGATTTGGCCAGCTGAGCTCAACATTATGTCCCCTCATCTTGAAATGACTTTGTAAAAATAACATTCAGAGGGGAATTTAATTGTCTTAATATCAGGAACTGAGAACATCTCCAATACTAGTCCCAAAAGACAAACTATTGAAGTCATGATGACAAATACCAACAGAGCTTGAACAAAACAAAACCAGTATTACCTCATATTACTACTACACAACTGACACACATAGGATATTTTTAATAATATATGTCACTACAATATTCATATTGATAAAGTCTGTACATATACTTGTAATTAAAATTGATTGTGATTCCTGGTTCCTTTGTATTTGAATCAGGACACATATACCTTTATGATAACCATGAATACATATTGTTATTTGAAAAGTTATCAGTGACTCCTTAAGATATTCTCATAGAGTGTTATATGTATGTGAGTGTCACAGTGTTGTCAAGAGTAGTGGATTAAATTAAATTGTTTATCTGTCTGTTGTTGTGACTTACACTTCATCATACACATACCCTAGACACATAACGTAGTCATCACACTATTCCAGAATAATTCTGACTGAGATATATAGATATGTGGTAGCAAGTAAGGTTATCTATAATACACTACTCTTAATAGATATAGATACCTTCACAGCTGATCTCAGTCAGTACACTAAGTCCCCTATAAATATTTATAACATCCCACTTCACCACATATATTGGGGTCTCGCTCTTGGGATTTTGAATCTTTCCCTATTAAAAATATTGGGGGTAATTCACTTCAGGGAATATAAGAATTAAAAGGTATCCTTGGGTGGAATTAAATAAGGTTGAGCTCACGGTGCCTGTGTTGTCCATTAGATATATTTAGAGATTAAATTGTTGGTTAGACATTGTAGAAATTTACCTGATAGACAATGGCGGACCTGGCCAAGTTTCGATCTGCTGCTGTTCAGACTGCAAAAGAGTTAGGATTAGATGGGCAAGTTATGGTTGCCTATGTCACTACGGAATGTGACAAATTTATTGAACGCGAAGAAAGAAGATTAGAAAAAGAGGCCGAAAGAAAGTTAGAGGCTGAGACTAAGAGGTTGCAAGCTGAGGCTGAGACTAAGAGGTTGCAGATTGAGGCTGACAAAGAGGCTAAGAAATTGGAAGCAGAAAGAGAAGACAAAAGATTAGCTGCAGAAAGAGAAGAGAAGAAATTAGCTGCAGAAGAAAGAAGATTAGCTGCAGAGAGGGAAGCAGAAAAGGAGGAGAAGAGATTACAAAGGGAACATGAGTTACGACTAAGGGAGTTTGAGTTTCAAGGCCATGCTCCTGAAAATGGTGCCAGTCCCTTTGCCTCTGATGCTACGGTTACTCAAGGAGCCTCAACCTCAGCTATGAATTTTCATTTAGATCATTTTGTTGAGAAAGACGATGATATTGAGAGCTATATAAATAGGTATGAACTATTAGCTACCACGTATGGGTTAGAGAGAGAAAGGTGGAGCTTAAAGTTATCTCAGGGACTTCGTGGGGCAGCTTATGAAGTTTTTGCAAAAATGAGCAGAGGTGATCAGGAAAATTATGACATGCTAAAGCAGGCTCTTTTGTTAAGGTATGAAAAGAATGCAGAATTTTATAGGAAAAAATTTAGGAATGCTAAACTACTGTCAGGTGAAACCTATCACCAGTTCTCTGCACGAATAGAGACATACTTGGAGAAATGGACTTCTCTGGGGAAAACCCAAGATCTTAAGGAAATGGTCCTTATAGAGCAATTAAGAGAGTCCATGGCTCCAGACCTGAGAAAGTTTCTCATGGAACAAGGTGCAGAGAGGCTGGGTGAGTTGCTAAATGTTGCTGAAAGGTATCAAGCAGCTCAAGCAGAGGTAACAGGTAATAAAAAGAAACAAGTGGATAACTTTAGGGCACCACAGAACTTTAATAAATTTGATCCTAAGGATCAAAATAAAGGTAAGCACCAATTTGATAGGCCACGGTATGAAAATAAAAATAAATTCCCACAATTCGATGAAAGGAAATATGATGAAAGAAAATCTTTCAACCAAGGAAAAAGGTGGTGTAAGAATTGTCAGATGGACAATCATGACACTGACCGTTGCAGAAGGAAACCTGTGTATATGGCAACCCTTCAGGTCAGGTCGACCTCAAGACAGGAGGAGGATATTATGTTAGATACCACTCCAGAAGAGATGAGGAAGGCACAGGCTGGGGATAAAACACTCAAGCCTTGTTTCAGAAAATTGTCAACTTGTCATACAACTCCAGGCAAGGGAGATTTTTACATGAAAAACAAGTTGATGTATAGGAAGACTGGAGCTAGATCCAATGGTCACGGACAGCTGGTTCTTCCTAAAAGATATAGGGCAGACTTAATAAGGAGCCTACATGTGAAACCAGATGGGGACCATGAGAAGATAGGTACCATCATTCAAAAGGTGGCTCACAATTATTATTGGCCCAAAGCAAGATGGGACATTGAGAATTTTGTAGAAAGGTGTAGCATAGCACATGAGGGAACACCCACAAGTGGGAACATGGATCAGGACCTGGACACGCCACGGGGCAAAATTAGGCCTGATAATAAAAAGAAAAATAGATTTGATAAAGTGGACCAAATGGAATGGGAAGCCCCTTTTCACGGACAAGCTTCACTTAACTGTTTTACAATGGCCACTATGCGGAGAGTGCAAAAAGATGTCTTACCCCAGGATAAGCCGAAAATCCCTCAATCGGACTTAAACAAACTGGAGGAAGAGGATGTAGAGAGGAAATCTCTCATCAAGAATTTTAAGTGGGGAGAAAGCCCCAAAAGAAAAATTGGTAGCGGTCGTTTTGTGAATGATAATTCTGGGAGGAAAAATCATCACTATAAAGCTTCGAGTGGAAGAGACCATACCGGTGCATGGACAAATAGGTCCACACAATTAAAGGTCCATATGTAGCTTTGTTAAGAACGTGGACTGATGAAAAGGCAGAGGAAAACATTACATCTTCATACCAATATGTGAATGAGCTGACCACTCGGTTAAAAACTGGCTGGAAACTTGCCAATGAAAATTTGAAACAAGCCAGGAAGAAACATGCTGCCTATTATAACAGGAAGGCGAAAGACAGAAATTTGGCTGTGGGAGAGAAGGTACTGCTTCTTTTGCCCGGGAGTCAGAATAAGTTACAAATTGGATGGCAGGGTCCATATACAGTTCTAGAGAAGGTGTCTAGAACAAATTATAAGATAGATAAGAAGGGGAAAGAAAAAATCTATCATGTGAATCTCCTGAAGAAATATTTGGAAAGAGAACATCAGGAAGAGACACACTTGTTGACCTTGTCCATCGCCATGGAGATGAAAAAGGAACCACTTTCATCATTTGAATATCCATTACACCCCTGTGAGACAGCAGCACAGGTGAAAATCAGTACACATTTAACGAAAACTCAGAAAGAGAGAGTGCAACAGGTTCTAAATAATCATGCAGAGGTGTTAACAGACCGACCAGGGCATACAAACCTATTGGAATATGATATGAAACTAATAGACTCCACACCTGTCTGTATGAAACCATATTCGATTCCGTTTGCTAAGGAGAAAGCTTTGAAGGAAGAGATAGACTATCTATTGAAGGAAGGAATTATTTCGCACAGTGAGTCTTCGTATAGTTCCGGTGTTGTACTCTTAAGGAAGCCCTCTGGAGAACATAGACTCTGTATAGATTACAGGAGACTGAATGCTATTACAGAAGGACAGGTGGATCCATTGCCGGATACAAATCAGCTGTTTGCCAGACTAAATAAAGCTAAATATTTCTCAAAAGTGGATCTGAGTAAAGGATACTATCAGATTCCAGTAAAGCCTGAGGTTAGACCATACCTAGCTTTTAGTACCTCAGAAGGACACTATGAGTTTAATAGATTGCCATTTGGATTGAAGAATGCGCCTAGTGTCTTCTCTAGAATGATGAGAAAATTATTGGATCCTCTGAATAATCCCTGTATAACAAATTTTATGGATGATATCCTTATAGCAACAGAAACATTTGAGGAACACATTGACTCTCTGAACATGCTGTTTGATCGACTTAGGGAGGCAAATTTAACAGCCCGACCAACCAAATGTTGCGTTGGATGTAAAGAATTGGAATTTTTGGGACACACAGTTTATCAGGGAAACATGACCCCTGACCCAAAGAATTTAGAGAAACTAC
Source organism: Oreohelix idahoensis (assembly GCA_024509875.1). Classification (NCBI taxonomy): domain Eukaryota; kingdom Metazoa; phylum Mollusca; class Gastropoda; order Stylommatophora; family Oreohelicidae; genus Oreohelix; species Oreohelix idahoensis. Next base: position 225,419 of record JAMPIV010015675.1, read on the forward strand.
AGAAAGCCCCGAGACCACAAACCAAGAAGGACGTGAGATCCTTTGTCTCATTATGTGGTTTCTACCAGAAGTATATCAAAAACTTTAATTCCATATGTGCACCGTTAACTGAATTGACACGTAAAGGACATCCAGATCGCATTACATGGACACCACAATGTGAAATGACTTACCAAGAATTGAAGGAAAAGCTCACAAGTAAACCCATTTTGAAATTACCTGACTTAAGTCAAGAATTCATAGTAAGGACGGATGCAAGTAATATTGGGTTAGGTGCAACTCTACTACAGAAATCAGATGCATTGGATGGGGAATTAAGCCCAGTGGCATATGCTAGCAGAAAGTTGAATAAAGCTGAAATCAACTACTCAACTAGCGAAAAAGAATGTCTTGCAGTAATATGGGCGATAAAGAAATTCAATATTTATCTATATGGGAAGGCATTTAAGTTGCAAACAGACCACAAACCTTTATCGTTTCTAGCACAGGCTAGGCATGAGAACTCCAGGTTACTCCGATGGTCTTTACTTTTGGCTCCATATAATTTTAGCATTGAGTATATATCTGGAAAAACCAATTTGGGAGCGGATTTTTTAAGCCGCCATCCGTGTGATGAGAATCACCGTAAACCCCAGAAATAATAATAAATTTGTCTATGTGTATATAGAATAAAGGACTGACATATAATGTCTGTTTTAAGAGGGGAGGTGTCGTGGAATATTCTAATCCACATATATAAATTATTAGGTAAATATGAAGCCTAACAAATAAAATTAATAAAGAAAAGAGCAATGGTAAATAACAGTGCTGTCACAAAGAAGGTACTCGAAATCCCCTTGTTTTCTGCTTCGTCTGCAAATTGTAACGCTTTCACGTTGATATTAAAGGCCTTCTGCAACATACACGCGTTTCCCAAACACACAATAAAATGTGCTGCCTTTCTAAGAAAAACCTTGAAATATGCAAGTTGACCTAAATTTTAAATTCCATTCATGTCTTTTTCTACACTATGTTACCAAAAACAAAAGACAGATGGACTAAAGGATAGCGAGAAGAGAGGGCGAATAAAGCCGAACGCATGCAAAATTAAACACGCGTCTCGCTATTAATGCACAACCCGCGTCGCGCGATACACAATTACTACTATCACGCGTGTTAGGCTACAAGCACTAACTTTTTCGGACGGACAGTGATAAATTCACTACCCTTCCCAGAGTTAGGTTTTAAAATCATAAAAAACTCTTATTAGAAAAGATAACATTAGATGGGTTTACGGTTGAAAACATAACAGTACCCAGACAGCACATCTTCGAAACAGGAGGTAGAAAATACATATTTTGAACGCAGCCACGTAGCTCTTTTAAATTTGGATATTTGGGTTCCTTAGGGCTTGCTGACAAAGAATATGTAAAACGTTACGCAAATAGTCCAGGAATTAATAAATTATAACCAAAATAAAATAGTGGGGATGCCTGACAGCATGGAATCATTTCTGCTCATAAAATTTTTTTATAACGTGTTTGAAAAAAATCTTACGTTACAGAATTAGCCTACCATGTAAACTCCAAATTGATTGGAGCGCAACAAATGAAAGACTAACCACGATTGGTCGGGCTATAAATACTATCTTTCGTTGTTAGGGGAGACGTGAAAAGGTAACATTTTTTCAAACACTTGTCGAAACGGGACTCGATTGGCCAGACTCGCTGATATACTCACTTGGGAGCGTTGGTTCGAGACCACTTGTTTAAATAATCTTGATAAAGCAACAGTGCGTTGAAGCCAGCTCATATTTGTGTTAAATAAAAGCCTGGAACATAAGCAGATGGGAATTTGTGCCAGTATTTTGTGCCAGAATTCATTGCTAATCAACGTATCTGTGTTTATTCTATGAATTGTGGGACCGTGGTCTTGATGGTATTGAGCAGCACCTGGTCAGAGCTTTGCTGAATCCAGAGTCGGACAGCATACTCCTTGGTCTTTTTAGCTATCAGTGAGGTGTCTCCAGAGCCCCGGGGAGAATTCGAGCAGAGGAGTCCTTTCCTGCCGCCATCACGCAAGATAAGCTGATTTGGCCAGCTGAGCTCAACATTATGTCCCCTCATCTTGAAATGACTTTGTAAAAATAACATTCAGAGGGGAATTTAATTGTCTTAATATCAGGAACTGAGAACATCTCCAATATTAGTCCCAAAAGACAAACTATTGAAGTCATGATGACAAATACCAACAGAGCTTGAACAAAACAAAACCAGTATTACCTCATATTACCACTACACAACTGACACACATAGGATATTTTTAATAATATATGTCACTACATTATTCATATTGATAAAGTCTGTACATATACTTGTAATTAAAATTGATTGTGATTCCTGGTTCCTTTGTATTTGAATCAGGACACATATACCTTTATGATAACCATGAATACATATTGTTATTTGAAAAGTTATCAGTGACTCCTTAAGATATTCTCATAGAGTGTTATATGTATGTGAGTGTCACAGTGTTGTCAAGAGTAGTGGATTAAATTAAATTGTTTATCTGTCTGTTGTTGTGACTTACCCTTCATCATACACATACCCTAGACACATAACGTAGTCATCACACTATTCCAGAATAATTCTGACTGAGATATATAGATATGTGGTAGCAAGTAAGGTTATCTATAATACACTACTCTTAATAGATATAGATACCTTCACAGCTGATCTCAGTCAGTACACTAAGTCCCCTATAAATATTTATAACATCCCACTTCACCACAGAGATGATGAGATGATGATGATAAAAACACTCGAGGGGTGACAGGTTAGTGACCTGCCGCTTCCATATCACGTGTGAGGAAAGTGAATGTACTGCAGTTTGATGTTTAGATTACTTTTATAGGATTTAGTCCCTCAACTTTTGTTCAGAATTATCTCTTCCTTAGGTCGTCCACCATGTTATGCGTACATTTGATCCCTATTAAAGTGCTGACAGTTGCCAGGTTTTAAATGAGCTGATTTGTTAAAGCCAAATTGACCAATGAAAAATGATGATAATGATATTATTCTTTACACATTTTTGCCCAGCTATTTTGGATCTCATACCATCCACTTCTTTCATATTACTTTATTGTTTTGTTATTTGATTTTCTCTTTTGTATTTTTGTTGTTTATTAGATTCTTTGTCTTTATATTTCTTTCTTTCTTGATATGTATGTTTACTTGCTTATTTGTTACTACTTTCCTCCAGTGTTGTCTGTCCTGTTAGTTTCTTGTCGTATTACTAGATTGTTCATCTAGTCTGTTTTTTCATCAACGTTTCAAGTGTTTGTGGTGTCCTTTTTCGTTTTCTCCTAACCTATCTATATTTTTAAAATATGTGCCTCCTGTTTGTGAGTGTGGCTGGCGAAGGATGAAACCCCGAAAAGTTTTAATGTATTTTTCAATTTTAAAGCTGGCTATACCTATTTTTTAACAGTCATGAATCATTCCCCGATGTTTACATTTTTATTTTTCGCTGGTCTTATGAGTTGTGGGTGGTTGTTTCATAAAAATTGTTCGAAGCTGGATGAAGGCAGTGGCGCATCCAGATGGTTGGCTTGTGGTCGTCAATGCCACCGCCCCAACATTTTTCCTGAGTGGCTCTCGCGTTCGTTTGTGTTATTGCTATTGTTACTGTTGATCGGAATCGACATCACTGCATTCCGGGCAAACCCATAGGTCTTCAGTCTCCCTCAGCAAATGTCGAAGGGTATGAATGCTAATTGTTCGTTTGTGTTACGTTTATAAACTTTAGATCACAAACTTGTTTTGAAGCATGTTTTATTCATCTTTTTAAAAAATATGATCAGTATAATTTAGACCGTATTACAACAAAACTGGTTTATCGGAAAGTTGGCTTCCGAGATTCAATCCCCAAATAGGCGCCTCGCACGTAATTAAAAAAAAAAAACCTAAATATGCCACTGGGTCGTGGGATAACAGACATTAAAAAGACGCACAAGATCGCACAATGGGTTTCTAAATTGGGGTTATCAAGGGGGTACTTTGAATATTTAGTAAATGGCTGTATCATCCTATTGAAGTGTTCCCAATCAAATGTCCATGTATAACAATATATTTGTTTGTATCAGGATGATCAGCCATGTTCTCAGTCAAACCCAAAGCAAGACACAAACTGGAGGTTGAATGCGATATGCTGGTATCTCTTTAAAAAACCGCACCGTAAATAAAACTGTTGGTTGACAAGAAACAGAATCAAGCGTCTCACAAATATATCTGACCGTGTTATGATAAAGATTTAACAAATGTATGATACAGAAGAAAAAAAAAAAAAACAACAACAACAACAGAGGTGTGAGACTATATAAAGCTGAAGCATCGATGGCACCGACCTGAGAGTAATAAAGACCATGTACTGGTAGTGGTCTGTTCGAACTGGAAACCACACTATGTACTGACCGCAAACAGTAGCTACAAGAAGTCGCAACCAAACAGGAGCAGAGCTATGGGGCTGCCGCGCCGACCTGGAAAAGACTGTGGACTTCGTCCTGGCGACAGGCCTGCAGATTTAGCATGACTACAAACCGAACGCAGAAGAAGAAGAAGAAGAGGAGTTTCTGCAGATAAAGCACCGTATTATGCACGGACGCGTGCTGTCATGTCACCTGATCTATCCTCTCTGTACGGTTGTTGTTTAACTAGGGTTGCTGAGCTAGCCACACTTTCGCAGCCAATGCCGAGCTGAAGAATTTGCATGTGTTCTGTAGCTGTTTGGCGATGCGGTGTAGAAGGTTTGTGACTGTTGGGGAGCCAAGCAATAGCTTTCTTCTTTCTGTGGTGAGACCTGGGCATGTGGAGACATAATCGCCTGCGCCAGCTCGCATGATACTCGAAGAAGGAGAAGATCGTTAATTTACAATATGTCCTGTTCTTGAGTAAAATGTAGTCTCGCAGCAGATACTGCCATAGGGCAGTGAACATTTAGACTTAACCATACTAGGTCCAGCTTGTCTATGAGGTGGGGTCACCAGTACCATTCATCGCTGCATATGCCTTCACTATGTTGGCTGCATATGCCTTCCTTAACTCACGAGGAGTCAAATACCCATTTACAGCTAGGTAGACTGGAGCTAGTGACGCCCCGAGTTTCGATCCCGGAACCCTATTTTTGTGCCTGGAGAGGAAGGCATTCTAACAGCTTAGCCAGCCAATCGGACGCTCTGATCCTAAGTGCGCAGCCATAAAAGTACATCGGAAACCTCACGAAACTAATTTATTAACAACAAATACTGTATTTATAACTTCGATATCTTTGCTGGCACCGCCTCTTACAGCCCCCTCCCCTGTAAATAAAAATAGTAAACTACTATTATTTTCATCTACCCATTATTTTATTTTTTGAGACATCAACGCCCAGCGACGCAGCACGTGATCATCGCCCGACACACTTCATGTCAGGAATGACGCATACTCGTTCCACGATCACTCCATTCAGGTCAGGCTTGACCCCTATCTTCCCCTCCCTGAACAGTGAAGGTAATGGCCTGTCGTTCCGATACAACTCCAGTGACCTCTCAGCTAATGAACTTCACATGTTCTTTAGGATATAATTTAATTTACGCATTTTCACCTATTGTTTATTCATACTTTTCTCCTCCTCCCATTCTGATCACCAGTTGTTTTAAGTAGGACAATCTGACACGAGTTTCCTACAGGGCCTCATATAGAACACACATAATTAAAACACACCTCGGATCAAATCGCTAGCCTATGTTTCAAGCGCTCAGTGTTTGATTTCGTTGAGCAGGTTACTCTGACAATTACAGTAAATTAATCAATGCAGCGCCTTGCGGTATACCGTGTCAAAATACACGATACGCGAACACATGTATTAATATAGTAAGCCAGCCATTTTCCCCCCATAGTCCTACTTCTTGAACACACGTGGCGACTGCGGCACGGTATCGAAATGACTGCTGGATAAGAATTCGTACTTGACTTAAAATGTGCACATGACGATTCTCCAGTTCTTGGACTCAATTTCAGTCCACGTGTGCTCTGGAAGTAATGAATAGCGGAGACACGATACTTCAAATCTATAAATATTTAATAGCAGGTGGTGCCACTGTCGATAGTCATAATTTAGCCTGCCCTTTTTTCGGTATAGCTTTTTTTGGGTTCGAATAATCTTGCTCATCAGGTGTAGTTTTCGAATACTGAAAAGGTCTCTTTTGAATCAGTTATCCGTTGCTATTGAATGTTGGCAGATTAGAAATCGTACCTAACAAAATGATAGATAATGTACACACACCCGTGTATGTATGTATCATCTCTCATCTCAACCCATAACCCGTCATGGGTCGTAGGGGTGCCATGGTGGAAGCATCAGCAGACAGGGTCCTCCACTGCTCTCTATGTATGTATACAGTCTATAAAAAGAACTAAAATTAACATATAAGGATCAGTGAGGAGGCGGGGGGTTGTCTGATGGGGTGCTCGTGTGGGTGATGGCAGATAATTAGTGGACTGGGTGTCATCCCGGACACTCTCAGGCTTACTCACCCCTTTTCACCTTGTTAATAACAGGACAGTTATGAGAGACTTAACTTTTTTGTTGTTGTTTGTATTTGTTTATGTTAATTGTTTTTTTAAAGGGGAGGGCACACAGAGACTTAACTTTTTTGTTGTTGTTTGTATTTGTTTATGTTAATTGTTTTTTTTAAAGGGGAGGCACACACACATGCATTCATACAATTTTACATTTTTGATTTACTATATTTGGACTGAGTGAAGGAGGGAGAAGATACTATATTTAAATATCAGAAATCAGATTGTATTATCTTTAATTAGCTACACTTTATATCCTAATCAAGGATTGTACAGGATACTTTGTCTTAAAAAAAACAATAAAGTCACGGATGGAGACCAATATATCAAGGTTGGAAAAACAAATCAAATCAGGATAGCCAAGAAGCCTAACCTTCAATTCATTAGCTTTCGGTTACAGATACATTTTAAAACAATTTGAGAATGTGTAAAGAATATGACACGATTTGTCAAGTAACCAGGTCACAAGCTTCATTATGCTTGGACAAACGTCAAACTATTAACGACGACTCATGTATCTAGGTTTAACACGGTGACCTCGCTAAAATGATGCTCAAGTCCTGAATTAAAATTAATAAAAAAATAAAAGACGTGCTTTATTTATTATGACGAACTCTTAATTTATTCAGGTTTACGTTTTTTTTACTGGTCCAGTTCTGGATTTGTTTAGCTAAACATTGTTCATTTTATTCGTTACCTGTTTCTCTTCATTTGATGCCTTATAATTTTGGTCTGTGACACGGTCCAGTAATGTATGACAGAAATCGCTATTCTTGTGACTAATTTAGAGCTGTTCGTTTAAATTTTGTGTAATATTTATTGATTTTAAAATACTCTTTAACAGCAATTACCTTTTATTTCAGTTAAATGGAGCTACGCTAATTCTGAATTTATTTTAAATACTTTAAAAATGACGGTAATACTTTATATTTAATTTAGGAGCTATCATCCACGGAGACAAAGAAAGGCTAGAACTCCTGCTCTGTCAGTCATGTAGTATGAGGCAATTAATTTAAGGTTGTGTAGAGGACTGTCAACATCATCATATAAAAATAATTGTCCTTAAAAATGCTGGGCTTCACCCTCATTTTGAAGCATAAATGGAATGTGATAATGATTAGAGGGAACAATGTCCATTATCTTTGTACAGGTAGTTTGTGGAAAGTCGATTACTTTATGAAATGTCTGCATCGAATTCAAGCACCCATGCTCGCTTGATGTTTCGAGCGTTTTCATTGGTTATTTCCGATGAGCCCACATCTGACGAACCTGTTTACGAATCGCATGAGAACCGTCTGACGGGCATTTTTTAAGAACAAGAGAGGACATCGCTACTGTTGTACGTAAGATTTGCTTGTGCGTATATCGTGAACCGATAAAAAGACCTCAGTCCTAGGTCTACATTTTCATAGCCTGTGACGTTTGCTTTTCTGTTGTGACAGTAACGCGTCGTTGGCCGACCGGCACCTATTCCTCCTTCATGAAAGAAGGTAAAGTAACCTCGCAACGCTATCAATATTATTCACATATTTGATGACAGTTCACAGAGTTTAGGTCTATTTATTAATTTTGTAAAACGTGAACGTGCTTTGTACTTGTTTCCTCATTCTTGAAAAATAATGACGCAACCTTCACAGCATTATCACAGTTGGCCACATGTGGTAAAAGGCAGTTCACATGTTCATTTTTACAAATGTGAACCTGCCTTTTGTGACACATAGGGGTCTTTGGCAAATACGAACGCTGATCACACAGAAGTCCACCCTGGTACATTAACTTCCACTGAGCACGCCACAAAGCAAATGGCTAGATAGACGTGACAGAGTAGGGCTTAGGCTAACTAAAAATTCCAATCTGGACACTTCGATTTTTAACAGATAGGGCCTAATTATATTTCAGTGTTATCTTGATTGTAGCGTCAGGAGAGAAATGAATGTTAACTGTGTCAGCAGTTAGGCCTATTTGATAATTAACGTGAATAAAACGTTTGCTTAATTGCATGCATATCGTATGATCATACATAAAACAGCAGTCAAAGTCTAAATCAATAGGCCTACGTAAGTATAGTTTTTATGCCCACTGTTATAGTTAATTAGGCCTAGGTTGGTTTAATGTGCTGTTGGCCACCTGGTCATAAAAAGGGTTAAGACTAGTGTTATGTATTCTTCTTCTTCGTTCACCCTCAGATGTCAACTTAAATAAGTTCAAAGAAAGCAGTGGTCAGCCTGAGGCTGTTGATATCTTCATAGATTTTCTCCAGGAATGGTACTGGTGATGGCCATATGCGTTTTCTCTGTTCCTCATATGTTGGGCACCTTTGAAGCAGATGTTCGGCAGTCATTTTATCGGTGCTACAGTCACACTCATCAGTAGTTCCTATCTTTAATTTGTTGAATAGATGGTATCTCAATCTGTTATGACCTGTGCAAAGTCTGAAGATTACCACTTGTTCACTTCTGCTGAGCTGGTAATACGGATCATTTTTTGTGTGGCCTGGATGTTCTTCTTCCCACTTGTGCCTGTATCTGCACTTGATAAAACTCTTGGACTCCTCATAGGTTATATTTGTGTCAAGTTGAGGAAGTTTTCCCCCTTCCTTTGCCAATCTGCCAGCCTCTTCATTTCCAGGGATGTTGCAGTGAGAAGGGATCCACTGTATCACGACTCTTTTGTATTGCTGACATAGTCTGTGAAGTGTTACTGTTAGGTCATCCAGTTCAGCATTACTTTGACTTTTCAGCGTGGTAATCACTGACAGCGCACCTGAGAAGATAGCTACTGGTCTCTCTGAGCTTTCTTCTGTCATTAGAATTTCTGATGCAGTTTTTAAGGCCTCTGCTCTGAAGTTACTTGAAAATTTCCCTGTTGCGACTGCAATCTTTTTTTGTGTGCCATTGCTTAAGCTCAGGAAGACTCCTCCACCCCAATCTTCTGTTGCATTAGTTGCTGATCCATTTGCGTATGCATGGATCCAGGTGTTGCTTGGGTAATGTTTCTCTATATTTTGTGGTTAGGACTCTCCTTTCTGTTTCACTTTGGCTGTTCTTTCTCTCAATACCAGGAACGTTTTCTATCATTTAAGGGAAGCACTGTTGTTTCCAAATTGGTAGCTTGTGTGCAGTACATATTGGCGTAGCTGTTGATATTGCGTTTATGGGGTCTGCTCTCATCTTTGTTTTGACTGCCTCTACATAGTTGCTTCGCTTCAGTCTTCCCCTTCCAAGTCCATTTATTCTCTGGTGCATTGAGTGGTCTATCAGCCTCCTGAATTTCTCGACTTGTTGCTGGGCTCTGCTATCTCTTCTATCCTCCATAGGCTGGAGGTGAGTAATCTTTTCCAACTCTTTTATGGGTGTTGACTTCATGCCCCCTGTTATGATTCTCATTGCTTGGTTTTGGGTTCTGTTTAATTTGTCAAAGTTCGACTTAGCTGCCGTTGACCATGCTGCAATGCCATATTCTAAGACTGGTCTCACTCGCCCAGTATATAGCTTCTTTAGTACTCTCTCTGCTCCCCAACCCGTGCCAGCAAGTTTTTTCATGATTGCCATTCTCTGCCTTGCTCTTGTCCTGTTTTTCTCAATCTGGGTTTTCAAAGTCAAGCGGCGATCAAAGGTAATGCCTAGGTAGTTTGGGTTGTCATCCAGATGTAGATTTTTCCCATGTAGCACCAATTTGGAGATCTGTGGTTTGTTTGAGAGAGAAAACACTGTGAATGATGTGTTCCCTTCATTTATCTGTGTTATGGATTCAAGTTTGGGACAGTAGACTGGAGGTAGATATATTGGCCAAAAATGGGGCGTTTTGCGTCAAATCGGTATGTGGGTTGTGGGTGACAGTCACATATCTCACTCTCAACATCTGGAGAGTATCGTTATTTGACATTTAACAAAAACAAAATGCTTATAAACGCATGTCAGTGTGCTGTATTACGAATGAGATGACATACTACATGTTCACATTTGCTTCTGTGACACTGTTGTTATGATGATGTGAATAAAGAAATCGGACCTAAAAAAATGCTGGTCAGAAAAAAAAAAATATTGTAAAATATTTCTTCACTATTTATATATTGCTAAAATTAAACATTCTTCAAAAAGTTGAAGTCGTACTTTGCTGACATGTACAATAATAGCCCAAAAGACTATATTTAGTAATGCAGCATATATCACTGCCTTGGTGTGTCCCTAATTAATAACAGAAATGACTATACTGACTGAGGGAGGCAATCATTTGACTAATGACAGAAACGACTATACTGAATGAGAGATACAATAATTTAAATCGTTTAATAAAAAACCACATATGCCAGAGTGTAGTGGTGGTTTATGGTTAGAACATTAAGATCTGAAACAAACATTTTAATATTTTTTTAATTAATTTTAATTCAGTCATCTGTCGTCAGCTGTTATAATGGATTCCAAGTTTGTTGACAGGATTACTCGCTCAGTGAAAGGAAATGGAAAGGAATAAACTGAATACAGGAAAAATTATGCTATTCTCAAAACATGAGACATCGCAAACGATAATTCTCTGCCAGCATTTCTTGCTAGTACACAGTTAAGATTATAAGATGTGTTCACACATGGTATGACAAGATCACCATTGTGGAACTAGTGGCAAGAACTACACAAATGTCAGTGCAACAAGAGATATCGAATTGGCATGTATCGTAGATTTTTTTTTGGGGGGGGGGGGGGGGGAATTCATCAAACAGCTAAATTACAATTTATTGTGCAGTCGGCCATCTTGTCGTGAACAAAGGGTAAGCACTAAGGTTAGTAGTAATGTAGCAAATTGAGTGGCTATTGTTTACATAAAGAGAATATGGTTAGGAGTTCTTCTCTTCTCTCCTCCCCAAATTTTGAAAACGACTTCAGTATTTGTCGGGCGTTGTTAAGTTTAACAAAGCTCGCTTTTTAAGGCTAGTTGTCTACTGTCCTTGTATTCACCATGTTATGTTTCTATCTGTGGAAATGAACAGTTTGATGTGTTAACAATTTTGCCAAAATGTCTTGATTCAGCGGGCAATATAGTCGTCCATCTAGTTAGGGTTTGACATGCCAAGTCCTTCTGTCACGTGCTATCAGCTCAAGTTCTTTCCACGTATTCCTCGTCATGTTCATGTCTGTTTCCAGTTCTCTTCTCCATGTTTTTTTTGGTCCACCTCTACCTCTTTTACCTTGAGGGTTCCCCTGTGATCAGTTTCTTCCTCTCTGTGCCCTTCCACCTTGTCTTGCAGAGCCCCAGGATATTAATCCGGTAATTCCTCATTTCTGCTGCCACCTGTACAGTTTTCCATGTTTGTTCAGAGTACGAACGTTCCAGGTGCCAGTCTTAGAGATTTTCCGAGACGAAAAAAGGTTAGTCTGCAACCCAGACATACCGATTTGATCAGTTTCTATTTGCTGCTGCGGTTTTATGTAATGCATTCATTAATTTCACTGTTTTATACTTATGTTATTTGTATTTGGCAATTATGTCTAAACCTTCGCCTTAGTCCATGTTTAATGTCTGCAGTACATTTAGAAGACTTAGAAATGGGAATTTTTAAATAATGTAATTACTGAACAGATGTTTACCGTAAAATCTCACATATAATACGCACAATTTTTACTCATGTTTGCCCGCTAAAACTCGGGTGCGTATTATATGCAAGTACTAAAAAATACGTCATTTTCGATATCGAAAGTAACCTACGTTGGAAAGCCTGTCAAGTTTTTGCCACAATTTGACAGTGAAAATGGCACGAAATTGAATGTGCCATGTGTTTTCTTATGTGTCGTCCATTGTTGCAAAACACATTTCGCACTCTTGGTCTTCAATCTGTTTTGATTTTAAGCTTGGTTGTGAAGTTTGTCATTTTATTATTTTGAGCCCTAAAAATGAATTCGAGAAAATGTTATACTGCAGCAGAAAAGCTCTTAGTGGTAAAATATGCAGAATCTAACGGCGATCGGGCAACAAGTCGACATTTTTCCGTGTTCATGCTAAAGGATGGATGGATGAAGCCCTAACCATTGACTGGTTAAAATGTGTTGGTGCAACACGTCCATGTGGATCTTCCATGTTGGTGCTCGACTCGTTTCGGTGTCATCGGATGCCTTCTATCCAGAAGGAAATGAAAAAAATCAAATCTGATCTGGTTATAATTCCAGGCGGCATGACCCGTCTGTTGCAGCCTTTAGACGTCGCTGTTAATAAGCCGATGAAAGATGCTATCCGTCGTAAATGAAATGCATGGTTAAGCGACGGTAATCACACAAATACTGCTGGTAGCGGTATGCATCAACCGACTCTCACAAATGTCGCAGAGTGGGTACTTGCTGCTTGGAAGGAATTAGATAAGACTATAATTCAACAAGGCTTCCTCAAATGTTGTATTTCGAATAAACTTGACGGCAGCGAGGACGACGTTTTGTGGGAGAAAGAACAGGTGTCATCGGATGAAGATATGGCGATATTTATTGTGATGGCACCAATAATGGCATTGACTCGACAACACTAGATGAGCTTCTTTCTAGTGAGAGTGATGACGAGGGAGTCCAGAGTACCTAAAATTTAGGTGTTGCGTTCCTGTTTCTGTACTTTCAGTTTTTTAACAAATGTTTCATAAAATAAAATCCTGAAAAATTATGGTGCGTATAATACAAGAATTTCCATTTTACCAGAAAATTTTGGGCTAAATCAAGCATGTGTATTATACACGAGTGCGTATTATACGCGAGATTTTACGGTAATAACATTTATTGAATAAAAATACTATCTTTCTGCAAATTTTTGTCTTCGTAGCATGTGTCCAAATATATGCTTTAACATTTTTCTGGGTTATGCAAGTAAAAAATCATTTAAAGCCAACACGTTCAATGTCTGCAGTACATTTAGAAGACTGAGAAGTGGGAATTTGTAAATGAACAGATGTTTAATAACATTTATTGTATAAAAATACTGTTATCTGTCGGCAAATTTTTGTCTTCGTAGCATGTGTCCAAGTATATGCTTTAACATGTTTCTGGGTTATTTCCTCGCATGAGCACCACATAAAGTTGATCATGAGCAAAGGCTGCTTTCGATAGGTATACCCCAATATAATCAAGTGATTGATTGGGATACACCTACATAATCAAATGGTTGCCCCTGGGCTTTGTTTATTGTCAAGGCAAAAGCTAAAATCACATGAAGCTGAAGACGCCTTAAGATGATGGAAAGCTGCTATCGCCAGGCTGTAAATTTCTGCTCCTGGCTATTTGATTTTTTTTTTTTTTTTTTTAAAGAAACTTCAGTCCTCTGTCTTTATTTTTAGCAGAATTAAAAAAACAACATGACGAGGTATTGGGTGTTTCTTTCATTATGAAACTAAATGAATTAACTTCTCCAATAATTCTTGATGGGTTGCGTGTAAAGAGATCTGTGAAATCTGAATAAAATGCATGTGTTTACTAGTCATATGGCATAAAATTCAGAGACCGGACATTTTTTACAGACTGATTCCACCCAAAAAAAAAACCAACAGATTCTGCGACTCCACAGCCCTGGTTATAACTGGTGTTCAAGATTTTTATTTCACTCAAAGAACAGTGCAATGTGCACTTTTTCCGTATATTCCCGTCACACTTGTCAGAATGTTGGATGTACAGACGCAGGGAATTTAATTACCAAGCAAATTCTTGTCACAATTTTTTCTGTCTTGTGACGTTTATTTTTCCTGTAACGTTCAGTTTGTGGAGCTCACATTCAGATCATTAATTATTGTCATTCTGTTTTATTTGGTTTTGATCCCTGATTATTTCTCTTGTCGTTTAAGGTTTTCCTAGACCTTTATCGGTTCCATTTTCTTATTCTTTGCCAGTTTGTCTTGTCAAGTGCATCTTAGATTGCGTTTTTATTAATATTGAATTCAGGCTGTTGGTCACTGAATAAATCGTTACTCTTTATTTGCTGCTTGTGCCACTACTGCAATCTGCTTCCATGCAGAGAATTTTCACCAGAAGTACTTCATGTGCTCTTTCAGTGATGTTTGCTGGTGCACAACTTCATTGCAGTCACTTTATTTATCGTGCACAGTGGTGCTGTTTTATTTTTGGCCTTCTTGCAGACCCTCTGATGGGTTGTTTGACACTGGCTGCCCATGAATACCACAGCATGATTGTATATCATGAGCTGAGTTGACCGCCTTGTCCAATCAGTGAATTTCTCCTTCAGGATATACACGCACTCTTGCCTATCAGATATCCAGAATTTTCATTATTTTATACCAACTGAAGGCCAGTCTTATCTTTCACGCACAAAAAACAGGCTTGTTATTTCTGGGCCATATGCAGATAGTAAACTCAAGGTCATTGTCCTCCCCACCCCAAGGGCTGATCAGATGATAACTGATAGTAAAGGTCACCAGTGGCTGTGTGGGTTACAGTTGCATGGACACTGTATGACCGACCACCCATGCCTATAAATATAAATCAGATTTTGACAGTTCTCATTTGTACATCATCAGCACCTTTCGTTGGATATACTGATTTGTAAGAGAAGGATTTAAAATTCAGTATTTGCATAATGTTAATTTAGGTGAAGTGCATATGAAAGTGGTTTTAATTTATGGAAATCCAGTGATAAATGTATATATTGACTATATTAATAGGTTTTTATTGTGTGGTGATGTAATTTAATGAGACAACTTAATTGTAAATGAGATTAATTTGATGTATAAATTAACAGCTTACGGTATTAATAGGTCTCTCTTTCCATGTTCAGTGCCATTTACCTTGCAAATTTTGTACCATCCGTATCCAGATTGCAGTATTTGGAGACCAACAAATTAAATGCCTGCCAGAGTACCACTTGAAGAGCCCCTTTGTAATGGGGGTGCCCGAGGAGATGGCCCCTACAACAGGTTGGGTCCATACCTTCCAGAGTTTGTTTACAATGGAGAGGTTGCCATCAGTGGCATTTCAGGACGCCTTCCTGAATCAGATCACCTGGCAGAGTTCAGGGAACATTTGATGAATAAAGAAGAAATGACGACAGCAGATGGTCGGAGATGGACAGTGGGTAAGAAGATAATCACATTTTAATCTCAGCGAAAATATGTGGCATTTTGTTTTGCCTCATGTGCAGCCTTGCTTTATTGTGAAAATAGTTAGCTTTATTTAACCATGTGTTTAGTCTTGTAATTACGTTATTGTTCTATGAATTTCATTGTGAAAATAGTCATTAGTTTAGTTGAGCTTACTTGTTGCAGGGAACCTAAAGGGGAGCAAATAATGGTAACACTAATGTGTCATTCATGTCATAAAAGGTAATTGGGGGGTGGGTGCCATGAGGCTGGCTATCCCATCATGTAAACAATTTAAGCCAAAAAAAACACTGCAGCAAATGTGGACAAGTCAACTGGTATAATTAATTTACAATCAAGATTTGCCATTGTGAAACTAATGACAAGAATGGAACTGGTGCCAGTGAAAAAAGGAGATGAGATGCTGGCAATGGCTATGACACATTGAGGAAGCCTATTTTTAGTATTATAAGGCAGTCTGTGGTCAGGAATGCCCGGGGTAAGAGAGGTAGAAAGGGATGAAGATGACTGGGAAAGTACTTGAGCAGATGGTACAGGAAAGTACTTGAGCAGATGGTACAGGAAAGTACTTGGTATGAAGTCTGTGCTAATTTGTAATCTTGTTTCTATCATTGTTTGTACTTCTGTGGTGGATTTCCACTTATGCTATGCAATTTTTGTCACAAATCAGGTTTACATGGATTGCCTCCCAAAAATGGAAAACTCAAGGACCTCACTCGCTTTGATGCTGCTTTTTTCGGTGTCCATCCCAAACAGGCAAATTGTATGGATCCACAGTTGCGGTTGTTGCTGGAAGTATCCTATGAGGCAATAATCGATGCTGGTAAGAGCTGTTTTGTTTTATTTGAAATTAAAATTTGAGAATTTTTGTTTGGCTTGAAACAATAATACACATTGTCTGTGTTTAGGACACAGTATTAATAATGTCACTATCGTAAAACAAGCGATTGTTACCGAAACAGAACCAGGCTCGACAGTAAACATGACTCATTCTAATATCTTGGGGGCTAAGGAGATGTTAGAAAGACTTAAATTGCATGCTGACGAAAAGATCAGAGAAGAACAAGCAGGTTTCAGGCCGAAACGATCATGTATTGATCAAATATTCACACTAAGAACAATTATAGAAGAATCAGTGGAAAGGCAATCGCCACTTATTACACCTTCGTCGATTTTCAAAAAGCCTTTGATAGTCTACACCGCCCATCATTGTGGAAGATACTTACAATCTATGGTTTTCCAACAAAATATGTGAATATAATCAAAGCGCTATATGACAATGCAAGATGTTGTGTTAGAACAAATAAAGGGAATACAGAATGGTTTACAGTAGAAACAGGGGTGAAACAAGGCTGTATTATGTCACCACTACTTTCTGGAATAGCTATTGATTGGGTTATGAGAAACTATACCCACAATGAACAATTAGGTATAAAATGGACAAATGAAAAATTCCTGGGGGACCTGGATTTCGCAGATGATTTAGCATTCTTAAGTTCAACACCCAGACAATCCCAAGAAACAGTAAATAATTTGTGTCATCTCTCGGTTAAAATAGGTCTCCAAATAAATGCCTCTAAAACTAAAGCTATGAACTTTTCTAACGAGACCTTTGATATCATCTTGAACGGGAAAAAACTACAGAAAGTTGAAAGTTTCAATTATTTAGGCAGTAAAATGACCCAGGATGGTGACACAACAAGAGAAATCCATACTAGAATTGCTTTGGCAGCTAGCGCCTTCAATAGATTATCTAACATTTGGAAATTACGATCATTGAATATACATACCAAGCTTCGTCTGTTTAATTCAAATGTTATCTCAGTGTTAACATATGGCTGTGAGAGTTGGAAAATAACAAAATCATTGGAGAACAAGCTGAATACATTCGAGAACAAATGTCTTAGAAAACTCATGAACATCAGTTGGAAAGAATTCAAGACTAATCGACAAATAAGAGAAGACTCTAGGCAGAAATATGTCTCCGACTATATAAGGAAAAGACGATGGTCATATATCGGTCATGTCCTACGAATGCAAAACAACAGAATACCACTACAGGCGCTCACTTGGGTTCCTGAGGGTAAGAGGAAAAAAGGAAGACCAAAAGAAACACTCAGAAGAACAATAAATGGGAATTTGTAAATAATGTAATTACTGAACAGATGTTTACCGTAAAATCTCGCATATAATACGCACAATTTTTACTCATGTTTGCCCGCTAAAACTCGGGTGCGTATTATATGCAAGTACTAAAAAATACGTCATTTTCGATATCGAATGTAACCTACGTTGAAAAGCCTGTCAAGTTTTTGTCACAATTTGACAGTGAAAATGGCGCGAAATTGAATGTGCCATGTGTTTTCTTATGTGTCGGACATTGTTGCAAAACACATTTCGCACTCTTGGTCTTCAATCTGTTTTGATTTTAAGCTTGGTTGTGAAGTTTGTCATTTTATTATTTTGAGCCCTAAAAATGAATTCGAGAAAATGTTATACTGCAGCAGAAAAGCTCTTAGTGGTAAAATATGCAGAATCTAACGGCGATCGGGCAACAAGTCGACATTTTTCCGTGTTCATGCTAAAGGATGCACAGTGGGCTGATCACCTGCTTGCCAACCAATCTGATTACGGAAACAACGATAGATTGTTTGGTCTGTTTTTGTTCCACAAAGACGCCACTAGGCTTGGTGGAAACAGCAATAGATTGATCAATTTGTTGTTGCCCTAAGATGCCACTAGGCGTACTGGCCACATACTGCTTTGCCGGTTGGTGGCTAAGGATGGAAGAAGAAGAAGAAGATGCTAAAGGATGGATGGATGAAGCACTAACCATTGACTGGTTAAAATGTGTTGGGGCAACACGTCCATGTGGATCTTCCATGTTGGTGCTCGACTCGTTTTGGTGTCATCGGATGCCTTTTATCCAGAAGGAAATGAAAAAAATCAAAGGAAGAACGTTGGGCCTAAATAATGTGCAGGAGCTAAGAGGAGTGGCGTCACAACGAACAACGTGGAGAGCACTGGTTTCTGCCTTATGCGCCGTGTTTGGTGCTTAAAGAATTTATTATTATTATTCCCATAGTCAGTTATGACTGAAGGGGCTATTATTATTATTATTATAATGTAAAGTTGCCTGCAATAAATTGATGTATGAGTGTATAATTGTTTATGAAATATTACTGTTTGCTTTCCTCATTCAGGGCAAAGCATAGAGAGTGTGCGCGGCACTAGGACAGGTGTCTTTGTAGGTGTCAGCCAGTCAGATGCATCAGATGCCTGGTCAGTGGATGCTGAAACGTTGGTGGGATACACCATGCCAGGGTGCTGCCGTGCAATGTTTGCCAACAGAGTATCATACTTCTTTGACTTCAAAGGTAAGATATCCCAGTATGATGTCTTATTGCTTAATGGCTGAAATGAAGGTACAGGTGGTCCTCAATATACGCTGTTCCGATATATGTTGTTTCGCATACACGTCATTGATTAATTAGGGCTGGTAAACTCTAAATACATTGTATACATTCACACGTTTGTCATTTGATCAGAAACATACGTGTTTATGTCCCTCGAATCTTCTCTTTCTTCTTCTCTATTTAAATTCCTAATTACATATTGTATATAAAATGTACAAATATATACAGCATGTATCAAAACATAAGTACAATAATAAGTGGGTATTCAATATTTAATGCAACATAAATTTTACAAAACTATAGCCATTACTGTATACCAAACAGCACTGTAAATCATAATTTCATAATGTATTTTCTAATTATTATTTAGCAATTACAATAAATTATACTGTATTACAGTTTAAAGTACAATAAAATAAGCATGTCCTTTTCATATGCCTAAACATTTCCATATACGTTTGAATTTTTTTAGTTGGTCTGGAACGTACCTCCCACATAATATGTTAGTTCAATGGGAAATTGATGTCCGATATACTTTGTGTCATTATTAGTCGTGCTTGTTAGGAACATAACTACAACGTATATCGAAGACCCCTGTACCTGTTTGTTCCTCTTATAACATGTCTAGTGGAAACAGTACTTATGTTGAAGAGTCCTGGCTTTTATCTACACTGTAGATCTAGGCTTTTATTGTGGCTTTTCTGCCATTCCGAAATATGTTGAGTTGAAGTCCTGAGCTCCAGTTTCTCCAGCTTGTCTTGGATATACAGGATCATCACATCTGGTCCTAAGCTAGAAGGAAGAAGCAAGCATGTAGCATACCATGCATACTGCCATCCAAGGGGGCTCTCCAAATATGCAGAGCTAAAATACTGTGCTGTGGTTCTGAGCTCTCCAAAGGAATCATGACATCCTACACAAAGCCCCCCCCCCCCCCGCCTATCTTGGGGTCCATAATGAGATCCTCCAGCATGCAGGCCACCATGTAAACATGAGAGTTATGACTAGGGCTCACGTTATTATTCTGCATTACTGTTAGTGACATTTCCTAGATGTTCATATTTATAGGTTACTAGATGTATGTTTTGTAGACAGAATGTGTTGTTGTACAGTTGACAGTCAGTGCTGAATACTATCTGCAGGTCCCAGTTACGCGGTGGACACAGCCTGTTCATCCAGCATGATGTGTCTAGATCAGGCTTTGCTAGACATTCGTATGGGCCTTATTGACGCGGCCCTGGTTGGGGGCACGAACCTGTGCCTGAAACCTAACACCTCCCTCCAGTTCATGAGGATGGGAATGACGTCTCCAGAAGGCACCTGCAAAACATTTGATATCAAAGGTAATTGATTTTGTGTGGAGAGTACAAGATGTAGTAGCATGGGATTCTAGTTCTTAGTCTTATGAAGCATATCAAGTGATTATATCTTGTTAAATAAATGTGGTTCTTCATAATGTCCTTTTTCACTGCTCATGGAGCATCACTGTAGATGACTCCCTTTGGGAAGTTGACTTTTTTAGCACATGCTTTTGCAGTGGTGTTTTTTTTTCCCAGCCATGCATTTTACATGATGATGTTGCCATCCCCATTCATCTGCCTCATTAATTGCACCTTACGTCTCTCCTGAGAGACCTCCGGGGACTAAGCTGGGTGTGGTTCTTTGTGATGCAGAATATTTCTGGCAGCAACCATTCTTATCATATTTGTGTTTATGTAGTTTTAAGTTGGTTCCTCACTTTTGTTAATAAAGAGACCATTACAGTGAACAACCATGTTGGTGATTACTGTTATACTGATACTAAGAAGAGACAAGCACAAAATTGTTTTTCAGAGCTTTGCCATGCTAGCTGATAAAATCTTGTAGTCCTTTTCAGGGCTTAATAGTCCTCGCCACAAGCAGGCAAACACCTGAAGGACACCAACAAAATTATAAGAAAGAGGTGTACCTAGGTAAGCTGATACTTGTCCTGGGTGTTATATTGTCACGTTAATTTTAGCCCGGATTAAATTGCAACTATTTTGTATGCTTGGTATTCTTTTAACACATTTTATTCATGTCTTCAAGGTGATGGTTACAGCCGGAGTGAGGCTGTCATGGCCATCTTCCTTCAGAGATCTGCTGACTGCAAACGTATATATGCCACAGTTGTTCATACTAAGTCAAATTGTGACGGTTACAAGGAACAAGGTATGATTGTGTGTGTGCGTGGAAACAGTAGTGAACCATTTCTGTCCTAGGCATTTTTTTTTAAGGTTTTACTGCCATCAAAATGGATGTCGTGGTTTGCTTCATACATCTTTCAGCTACCATGGAGCACAAGCCTTCAACAAACTAGTGTCAACCCTTCCTGTCCCATGCCATAAGCTCCAGGTCTATGTCTTTCTCATTTCTTTAATGCCTTCCCCGCTGAAAAATACTTTGATTTGTTGTAATCTTAAGTGTAACATTTGAGTGCAACAGTTAAGTTTGTAAAGTAAGAATGGGTCAATCTAATATGTAACCACACAGGCTTACCAGGTGGCCCTTGGGAGCTTAAGGAGCCAGATCATTGCGCACTAGAGTAGAAAGTGACATTTCCAACTGTCACCAGTTGTTTCTGTCCCCCTGTTCTTTGTTTCTTGGCCTTCTCTTCCTCCTTAATGGACTGCTTTGATTGTGTATAAAGGATTGTCATGTCAGAGTTTGTCTTGCCATCTAATTGAAAGAATTGTGCTTTTAAACCTTTTCTTTTTTTCATGCTTGCTTTGTTTTCTGTAATATTTCTTTTCCACGTCAAAATCAATGTTTGTATCATCCATATTATTTCCCTTTTAGCTTCTTATGGAGCATAGAACTGATCATTGCAGCTGGTTGTGAGGAACCTCGCAGCTGGTTGTGAGGAACCTCGCAGCTGGTTGTGAGGAACCTTGCAGCAAAGTATTCATGTTTTTTGCAGCAGTGGTTTGTGCAAAAAATGCATGTTACATGATTAGGTTGCTAGCCCAGTGCACAAGCTCATGTTTGTCACCTCTTAACCACATTAAGCAATAACCACTTTCTTTCTTTGTCTCCTCAGAGCTACATACATTGTTTATATGAAATATCCTGAACTTGTTTTTTTTGTCTTGTCCATAACCTCTGGTTATTTTTATTTAATGTAAAAATGTGAAAAAATAATGTACTGAAAATGTTGGCATAATTCATTTTGAATACACATAACCCAAGTTAATGATTAGACATGTCAAATCTGTGTCTATTTTTTACTCCTTATTGAGCATCTGGTTCCCTTTTAGGTAGCTTGTAGCCAATGCATTCATGTGCCGTTATAGTGATTGTATCTGTACCAATTTATTTTACACGATGAAGTAGTCGCCCTGTGAATATTAGTTGCCTTTTGCGGCATGCCTGACGTAGCACTAGCCTATTCGTTCTGTTTCCTCAGAGACCCCTGGGAGCTATATCTGGGGCATTTTTGTGTCGTGCTTCCTTTTACTATTTTGAAAGTGACATGTTGGTTTGTTGACACATGCTGTCTTTTGGCAGGTATTACATTCCCCTCTGGAGAACTTCAAAAACAGTTGATCCATGAAGTTTACCATGAGATAGGAATCAATCCACTTGATGTAAGTTGAGTTTAGTTATTCATTAACTTTGTGTGTTTCTTTATGCTTATATAGTACCATTGTCAGATGTGCCTGTTGTAATGGTTGATACTGCATGTTACTTGTTTGAATTTCATAACAGAAGATGTAATTACTTTGTTATATTTCTTGTTAAACACTTGACTGTACAAAATGGCACCTAGTGGAATGATCACTTTACAAAATGGCACCTAGTGGAATGATCTGGGGAGCCAGGAAAAATAAATAATAAAGAAAACTAAAATGATGGGATAGTATTGCAGTATGCAGACCCATCAGTAAAATTTAGTATATGATAGAGCTCATTGCATCCCGGGCAAACCCATAGGTGCTCAGTCTCCCTCCTCAAATGTCGAAGAGTATGAAAGCTAATTGTACCTGTAGCACGCTGGTTGTTCATACGGCGGATGCATCCTCTCACGCCCATCTCTGCTAGTCCTACGTTTGATGCCAAACTCCAACAGTCTCAGCCTTGTTGATTCATCCATTGCAGTGTCATTATCTAGCAGGCGATCATAAATCGCCCTTAGTATCTCTCCCTTATCCATGTCCAGTGTCCCCACTATGGGTGCTTTCAAAGCCAGTCTGTCAGCACTCTCATTGCCACGTACCCCTGCATGACCAGGACAGTAGATCTACAATAGTTCTTGAAGACGTGGGGATTTTATTGGTGTTTTCCATTCTTGCCGCGGCCATCCGTTCTGAACTTTCCGAAGCATGGATTGAGAGTCTGACAATATAACTGCCCTGGTTTATAGAGTTTCAGACAGCCATCTCAGTGCTGCAGTAACTGTCTCTATCTCCATTCTCATGCTGGAGGTTGTTGTCATGTAGGCTCCACTCTGTTCAGCAATGACCCTGCCCTTTATAGAGCTCAGGAACAGGATAAGCATCCAGACTTGAAAGTGGTTGTTTGGAATTGATGTTTCTATTTGCAGTACAATTAAAAACAAAATGTGTGTGGAAACAATGCATGTAATAACAGTTTTCATACACGTATAATTTAACAGGTTGCATACATGGAAGCTCATGGTACAGGAACCAAAGTTGGCGACCCACAAGAAATAAACAGCATTGTGGATGTGTTCTGTAAGGGGAGGAAGGAGCCTTTGCTCATTGGCTCTACAAAATCTAACATGGGACATCCTGAAGCTGCTTCTGGTAAGTTTCTTTATTTCGTCATTACCTTTCAGCTCCCTACGAAGCACAGACCTTCAACAGATACAAGGCTGGCCCTCCTGATCTGTACTGTCCTCTTTCAGGGTTCTGGGAAGTTGCGTTGTCAGTCTTGTTATTTGGCCTGTCATGGATGAGACTAGCAGTGGACTGGAAAGTTGAGCCGGACAACAGTATGAACATCAAAGTGGGAGATATCATGTCCATATATGGCATAGGCCTCCAGTCAGGTCATGCCAAGCTCTTGATCAGTGTGTTTCTGTCTACCTTGACCTGAAGTCTGCCACCCATTCCCTCCATGTGTTTTAGGTCTCCTGTTTCCTTTGACATGTATACCAGAACATGAGCTGCCTTGTAATGCTATCAAATTTCATTATTGTGTGTCCTATCTAAGACAAACGTCTCCTCTTCACTTCTTGTTCTTCTGGTCTATTTGGATAGTTCCACATTGACGATCTGTCAGGGCATTTAAATCATTCTGGTCTGTTTTGATAGTTCCACATTGGTGATCTGTCAGGGCATTTAAATCATTCTGGTCTGTTTTGATAGTTCCACATTGGTGATCTGTCAGGGCATTTAAATCATTCTGGTCTGTTTTGATAGTTCCACATTGACGATCTGTCAGGGCATTTAAATCATTCTGGTCTGTTTTGATAGTTCCACATTGACGATCTGTCAGGGCATTTAAATCATTCTGGTCTGTTTTGATAGTTCCACATTGACGATCTGTCAGGGCATTTAAATCATTCTGGTCTGTTTTGATAGTTCCACATTGACGATCTGTCAGGGCATTTAAATCATTCTGGTCTGTTTTGATAGTTCCACATTGACGATCTGTCAGGGCATTTAAATCATTCTGGTCTGTTTTGATAGTTCCACATTGACGATCTGTCAGGGCATTTAAATCATTCTGGTCTGTTTTGATAGTTCCACATTGACGATCTGTCAGGGCATTTAAATCATTCTGGTCTGTTTTGATAGTTCCACATTGACGATCTGTCAGGGCATTTAAATCATTCTGGTCTGTTTTGATAGTTCCACATTGACGATCTGTCAGGGCATTTAAATCATTCTGGTCTGTTTTGATAGTTCCACATTGACGATCTGTCAGGGCATTTAAATCATTCTGGTCTGTTTTGATAGTTCCACATTGACGATCTGTCAGGGCATTTAAATCATTCTGGTCTGTTTTGATAGTTCCACATTGACGATCTGTCAGGGCATTTAAATCATTCTGGTCTGTTTTGATAGTTCCACATTGACGATCTGTCAGGGCATTTAAATCATTCTGGTCTGTTTTGATAGTTCCACATTGACGATCTGTCAGGGCATTTAAATCATTCTGGTCTGTTTTGATAGTTCCACATTGACGATCTGTCAGGGCATTTAAATCATTCTGGTCTGTTTTGATAGTTCCACATTGACGATCTGTCAGGGCATTTAAATCATTCTGGTCTGTTTTGATAGTTCCACATTGACGATCTGTCAGGGCATTTAAATCATTCTGGTCTGTTTTGATAGTTCCACATTGACGATCTGTCAGGGCATTTAAATCATTCTGGTCTGTTTTGATAGTTCCACATTGACGATCTGTCAGGGCATTTAAATCATTCTGGTCTGTTTTGATAGTTCCACATTGACGATCTGTCAGGGCATTTAAATCATTCTGGTCTGTTTTGATAGTTCCACATTGACGATCTGTCAGGGCATTTAAATCATTCTGGTCTGTTTTGATAGTTCCACATTGACGATCTGTCAGGGCATTTAAATCATACTGGTCTGTTTTGATAGTTCCACATTGACGATCTGTCAGGGCATTTAAATCATTCTGGTCTGTTTTGATAGTTCCACATTGGTGATCTGTCAGGGCATTTAAATCATTCTGGTCTGTTTTGATAGTTCCACATTGACGATCTGTCAGGGCATTTAAATCATTCTGGTCTGTTTTGATAGTTCCACATTGACGATCTGTCAGGGCATTTAAATCATTCTGGTCTGTTTTGATAGTTCCACATTGGTGATCTGTCAGGGCATTTAAATCATTCTGGTCTGTTTTGATAGTTCCACATTGACGATCTGTCAGGGCATTTAAATCATTCTGGTCTGTTTTGATAGTTCCACATTGACGATCTGTCAGGGCATTTAAATCATTCTGGTCTGTTTTGATAGTTCCACATTGACGATCTGTCAGGGCATTTAAATCATTCTGGTCTGTTTTGATAGTTCCACATTGACGATCTGTCAGGGCATTTAAATCATTCTGGTCTGTTTTGATAGTTCCACATTGACGATCTGTCAGGGCATTTAAATCATACTGGTCTGTTTTGATAGTTCCACATTGACGATCTGTCAGGGCATTTAAATCATTCTGGTCTGTTTTGATAGTTCCACATTGACGATCTGTCAGGGCATTTAAATCATTCTGGTCTGTTTTGATAGTTCCACATTGACGATCTGTCAGGGCATTTAAATCATTCTGGTCTGTTTTGATAGTTCCACATTGACGATCTGTCAGGGCATTTAAATCATACTGGTCTGTTTTGATAGTTCCACATTGACGATCTGTCAGGGCATTTAAATCATTCTGGTCTGTTTTGATAGTTCCACATTGACGATCTGTCAGGGCATTTAAATCATTCTGGTCTGTTTTGATAGTTCCACATTGACGATCTGTCAGGGCATTTAAATCATTCTGGTCTGTTTTGATAGTTCCACATTGACGATCTGTCAGGGCATTTAAATCATTCTGGTCTGTTTTGATAGTTCCACATTGACGATCTGTCAGGGCATTTAAATCATTCTGGTCTGTTTTGATAGTTCCACATTGACGATCTGTCAGGGCATTTAAATCATTCTGGTCTGTTTTGATAGTTCCACATTGGTGATCTGTCAGGGCATTTAAATCATTCTGGTCTGTTTTGATAGTTCCACATTGGTGATCTGTCAGGGCATTTAAATCATTCTGGTCTGTTTTGATAGTTCCACATTGACGATCTGTCAGGGCATTTAAATCATTCTGGTCTGTTTTGATAGTTCCACATTGACGATCTGTCAGGGCATTTAAATCATTCTGGTCTGTTTTGATAGTTCCACATTGGTGATCTGTCAGGGCATTTAAATCATTCTGGTCTGTTTTGATAGTTCCACATTGACGATCTGTCAGGGCATTTAAATCATTCTGGTCTGTTTTGATAGTTCCACATTGACGATCTGTCAGGGCATTTAAATCATTCTGGTCTGTTTTGATAGTTCCACATTGACGATCTGTCAGGGCATTTAAATCATTCTGGTCTGTTTTGATAGTTCCACATTGACGATCTGTCAGGGCATTTAAATCATTCTGGTCTGTTTTGATAGTTCCACATTGACGATCTGTCAGGGCATTTAAATCATTCTGGTCTGTTTTGATAGTTCCACATTGGTGATCTGTCAGGGCATTTAAATCATTCTGGTCTGTTTTGATAGTTCCACATTGGTGATCTGTCAGGGCATTTAAATCATTCTGGTCTGTTTTGATAGTTCCACATTGGTGATCTGTCAGGGCATTTAAATCATTCTGGTCTGTTTTGATAGTTCCACATTGGTGATCTATCAGGGCATTTAAATCATACTGGTCTGTTTTGATAGTTCCACATTGACGATCTGTCAGGGCATTTAAATCATTCTGGTCTGTTTTGATAGTTCCACATTGACGATCTGTCAGGGCATTTAAATCATTCTGGTCTGTTTTGATAGTTCCACATTGGTGATCTGTCAGGGCATTTAAATCATACTGGTCTGTTTTGATAGTTCCACATTGACGATCTGTCAGGGCATTTAAATCATTCTGGTCTGTTTTGATAGTTCCACATTGGTGATCTGTCAGGGCATTTAAATCATACTGGTCTGTTTTGATAGTTCCACATTGACGATCTGTCAGGGCATTTAAATCATTCTGGTCTGTTTTGATAGTTCCACATTGACGATCTGTCAGGGCATTTAAATCATTCTGGTCTGTTTTGATAGTTCCACATTGACGATCTGTCAGGGCATTTAAATCATTCTGGTCTGTTTTGATAGTTCCACATTAGTGATCTGTCAGGGCATTTAAATCATTCTGGTCTGTTTTGATAGTTCCACATTGACGATCTGTCAGGGCATTTAAATCATTCTGGTCTGTTTTGATAGTTCCACATTGGTGATCTGTCAGGGCATTTAAATCATACTGGTCTGTTTTGATAGTTCCACATTGACGATCTGTCAGGGCATTTAAATCATTCTGGTCTGTTTGGATAGTTCCACATTGACGATCTGTCAGGGCATTTAAATCATTCTGGTCTGTTTTGATAGTTCCACATTGGTGATCTGTCAGGGCATTTAAATCATACTGGTCTGTTTTGATAGTTCCACATTGGTGATCTGTCAGGGCATTTAAATCATGCTGGTCTGTGCAAGAACTCTTGATGCAGTGATTAGTGATCATTTATTGAGGCAGAATTGACCAGTTTTTACATTTCACGCTACAGTCTACTGAGCTGTAAAAATGGGTAACATGACCCTGCTCTTAAGTTATGGATGGCAAAGTCACCACCTTTTAAGGCCAAGACCTACTATATGTGAAGTCTGTAAAAACATTACACCCCACCTCCCCCCATATTTTTTTTCCTTTTTTCATATATGTTCAGATCAAAGGAAAGCATGTCTTTTTTTGTGTCATTATTCATTCCTCCAGCTTTAAGACATGACACAAAACTGGTCGTATTCTTCCATGCTTTCTTCCAGTTTACTTTCTTTCTTAATTCTTCACACACTCCTGTGTGTTCTCTCACTGCACATTTGCTCTTTCTTTGTTTTCATCATGGCAACACATTTTCTCCTTATATATCAAGCTATCAAATCTTTTCGCAAACATTCCCTATGTGTTCTCTTATTGTACAGGTAAATACTTTTCTTCATGTTCATTTAAATAAGTCTGATGCAGCCTCTGTTTTTATCATTTCAGGTCTGTCATCAATTGCCAAGATCATCATTGCCATGGAAGAGAAAGTACTCCCACCAAACCTTCACTATGAGACCCCAAATCCAGAAATTCCAGGTTTAGTTGATGGCAGTCTTAAAGTGATCACAGAATGTACTCCCTGGGATGGGGGTCTTGTTGCTATGAACTCTTTTGGATTTGGTGGGGCCAATGTTCATGCTATTTTCAGGTTAGATGTGGTTTGTTGTTAGGGCATAGAAAAGACTTTATTTATTAACAGCACTTGGTGGCTGTCATGTAGTGTTTCTGTGGTTGATGCCTGTTTTTACTGGTTGTTCCTACTATGATGCTTCATATTTGAGCTGCTGGTTGACAGATTATTCCTTACTTTGATATCTTCATTTCTCAGGGTTTTTTTTTTTTGGGGGGGGGGGGGCATTTCTTGGTGCTTAGATACCACATTGAATGAGTGATGATTTTGGACAACTCATCTGTGACATAATTACTTTTGTTTTTGTATGTGCCACAACAGGAGATACATACAAGGTGTTCTCAAAGTTGCATACAAGAAGGAAAATGGTTGCAGTCGTTTCACTTCAAACTTCAATTTCAAAAACTTCTTTTACATTTACAAACATCATTTAAAATACAAAGCATGTTAAACGTAATTAATTGTTTTTCATTTGGATTGCAGCTGATGTTAAATTGTGATTGAATGAATCTCTTGCCTTGAAGGGGCACTCTAAAGAGTTATCATTAAATTATTGTGTAGTTTGTCAGTCAGCTTCCACAAGTTGATTTCCAAAAACTCTCTGGCTAGCAATGAAAGTTTCATCAATCATCATTAGCCTTCAGTTCCTCGAGCAGTAGGAGTCCTCAACAGATTTATAGCAGGTTATCTTGTCCTGTGTAAATCGACTCAAGATCTTTTCATGTCTTTATTATTTCATTTCTGTTTACAGTTTTCTAATTTCCTTCTAACCTCTTATCTTGAGGTTTCCAGAAGGAGGCCTACCTTGAAATGCTATCAGCAGGTTTCTTCAGTGTGTGTGTCCTAGGCATCACCAGTGTCTTCTTCTCTTCTCTTATTCCACGGTAACCTGTCTTGTTCTTCTTCTTTCATCCTTTGCCGCCGACCGACAAAGCAGTCCGTGGCCATCACGCCTAGTGGCGTCTTATAGGGCAACAAGAAATTGATTGTTGTTCATCACGCCTAGTGGCGTTTATAGGACAACAAAAATTAATTGTTGTTTCCGTAATCGGAGTGACTGGCAAGCGGGTGATCAGCCCACTGTGCAACCTGTCTTGTTATTTGTCGTCATTTCCATATTGGTGATCTCAATCTATCAGCACTTTTCAACACATTTATGACAGGCTATTAGTTGAAAGAAAGTTTGGTAATTTATTACTTTGTGAGAGCTATTGTGGCACAATTAATATAACACAATTTCAGAATGAAATATAGGTTTGAATAATTTGTCATAAATACTTCAATCTATGAATTAAAAAAATTTTTTTTTTCTTTTTAAATATTCAAAATTTATTCTAATTTCAGATCCCATGACAAAGAATTGACAGAGCCCCATGTCGCGAGCCAGAAGGTGAGACTTTTCACCTGCAGTGCTCGTACAGAAGAGGGTGTGAAAAAGATCTTAGCAGAAGCCAGAAAGAATGCCCATAGTGTGGAATTTCAGGCTCTGATCCAAGATTCAGCAAACATGCCAACCAATATGGCACCATATCGTGGATACACTGTTCTTAATGCTCAGACAGAGATTGAGGAAATCCAGGTTAGCGAGTTTTTTTTTTTTCTTTTTCTTTTTAAATGTAGAGAGTTTACGCAGATTTACAGCAACATTGCCACAATTTTTATTAAATAGTGTGCAGTGAGACAGATACAGGTGAAAGAGTCAAAATATTGCCAAATTTACAGAATAACAATGCAATAATGACAGGCTTGTCCGTATATAAATGTCATGATAGCTGACATTGAACATATCTGGTTATATCTTTTATCCCCTTTCTACCAGAAATGCAGCCCAGATCCCCGTCCAGTCTGGTTTGTTTTTGCTGGCATGGGAACTCAGTGGCATGGAATGGGCAGGCAGATGATGGACATACAAGTGTTCAGAGAGTCTATATTGCGATCCACAGAAATCCTCAGCAGATATGATGTCAACCTGTATGATCTTATCATGAATGGTGACGAGAGCACCTTTGATCAGACCATACCATCCTTCATTGCCATTGCTTCTATACAGGTAAACACATTTTTGTCAGGATGGTTTCAGTTTAGTTCAGACATGTTAGTTGGTTATATTAGGGCAATTCATCATCATCCTTTTCACTCCATATAGAGCATGGAACCACCACCGCTGATATGGCCCCTTGCTGGAAGCCTGCACAAAACATTGACATGGTCTTGCAGCGTTGGTTTAAGTCATTTGTTTTATATGATGAGATTGCCAGTGCAACTCGCTTGAGGGACTAGTAGTCCAATTCTGAGCATTTTCCTATATGTAAATGGTCTGTTGGTTTAGATTCTAATATGTGTGCTCATTGCCAACCATGAAATAACTTACTGGACTCAGTTAAAGAAAAGGTTTTGAAGTCATGCCTGTCTCTTCAGGTTGCCCTTGTTGATCTGCTGACATCCCTGGACATCAAGCCTGATGGTATTGTTGGTCATTCAGTAGGAGAGCTAGGCTGTGCCTATGCTGATGGTGCTCTGACGGCAGAAGAGACTGTATTGGCTGCTTACTGGAGAGGCAGGTGTATATCTGAGGCCACACTGCCTGCAGGAAAAATGGCTGCTGTTGGTAAGTTAAATCACTGATTCACGGAAGTGTTTTCTTTCATATCAGTTCCTTTTTTTTCTATTCTTTCTTAAAAATAGGTTAATTGCATTGATTCCTGGACACGTTTTTGTATGATTGGTTTAGAGCAGTGCATCTTAACCAGGGGTGCTTGCACCTCCCTAGGGTTGCGAGACTCGCCTACCAAAGGTGCGATATGCCTGATATTTTAGAAGGCAAATCATCATACAAATATAATACATGGAACTGTAATGTGTATGGGAGCCGTGGTAGCATAGTGGTTAGTGCACTGGCTTCCTAGCGCAGTGGTCTGGTTCGATCCCCAGATGAGGTGGGATTTTTTTTTAGGCCACAAACGGCTCCTGGGTCGACCCAGCCCCAAATGGGTACCAGAGCAACTCTGGGAAGGTTAAGGTGGCCGGCGTGATGCTGACCACATCACCCCTAATGTGCTGACGGTCAAGAAAATATGGGCCTAACACTATATTCCCAATATGCCTCAATGGGCATCTTAACGGGATCGTCTAATGTGTATGTACAAAATGGAATATTGACAATGTCAATTAGATTTCGAACCCAAGTCAAATGTTTGTAAATATTTTCTCAAAACATACTTTTATCTATTTTTTTATTTCTGGCATATTTCTGTGAGATAAAAGATAATGAGATGCGAGGCTCTTAAGATGCTTTAAAGCGGTGCAAGGCTTCAGAAAATGCTGTAAAGGGGTGCAGGACCTCTAAAAGGTTACGAAGCACTGGTTTAGAGTATCTGGCTCTCCAGATTTGACAAAGTGGCCATCAGGCAAGGAAGCAAACAATAGCAGGAATAAGCTGGAATGCATTGGAGTTGCTTATGCAAGATAGATCTATGTTTAGAATATTTGTGAGATCTGTTAAGCTTTGAGTTTTTATTTTATGCCTGAGATACTTTGTAAAATTCTTGGTTTGATCAAGCAAGTTGTAAGAGGTAACTGCATTTTTTTTTTTTTAAACATATGCCCGCTTTTACTCAAGGAGAAATCTCAGGTTATTATGTCTAATCTGAGACTGATTTTACGTGAGTATCCTATTTTCTCTGTACACTGACAAGTGTCCTCTCACCATTCAGGCAGATACTCGCCGTCTTCGGAGAGTACCCATTAGAGCTGGGTCGGCTCAGGAGCCGTTCAGGTTATTCCAGTCCCAGGTCAACAACACTTTTCAAATGTACTCGCCAGGGCTCGGATCAATCCAGTCCAAATCCCGGTTGACGACATTTCTTGAAATGTACTCGTCCGGGCTTGAACCTGGATCACCAGATCGCCAGCGCAGTGTGGTAACCATTACACTAGCGCGGCTCCCTATTTATTTTTCTTAGTGTGGCTGAAAAAGAAAACAGTTTGTCTTGTGCTTAATTGAATGCTTCACAGTCTCAAAGAACATTTTTATATGGAACAAAGCTAAAAATTGTTCTGTCATGAGTCAATTATCTTCTCCATTAGGTCTGTCATGGGAAGAGTGCAAAAAGCTTTGCCCGCCTGGTGTAGTCCCAGCTTGCCACAACTCAGTGGATACAGTCACCATCTCAGGTCCATATGAAACCACCACCAAGTTTGTGGAGGAACTTAAGGCCAAGGGCATTTTTGCTCGAGATGTGAAGTCATCAAATGTGGCGTACCATTCATACTACATGAATGACATTGCACCACAGCTGAAAGCTGCTCTTATCAAGGTCATCAAGCCCAAGAGGCGTTCTCCCAAATGGATCAGCACGTCGGTGCCAGAAGCCCGCTGGGGTGAAGAGCTGGCCCAGTATTCCTCAGCAGAATATCATGTTAACAATTTGGTTAGTGCTGTGCTGTTCCAGGAGGGCTTGCAGAAAGTTCCCAGCAATGCTATAGCCATTGAGATTGCTCCTCACTGTCTGCTCCAGGCTATTCTGAAGAGATCACTAAGCTCAGAGGCTGTGTTTGTTGGTCTGATGAAACGTTTACATGAAAACAACATCGAGTTCTTCTTTTCCAGTCTTGGCAAGTGAGTATTTGTAGTTTAGGCTGGTAAGTAGTTGACACAAGTCATTTACATCAAATATTTGTAGTTTAGGCTGGTGTCACGTAGGGTTTATATTCATTTAATTTCCTACATCTTCTTCCTATTCTTTCACCCGATTTCTCTCTTTTATTATCTCTGTATTTCCTTTTTCCTGTATATTTTTCATCCATTCGTTTTGATATTATTATTTTCATATAATTCGCAAACTTTACCTGTTTTCCTTTCTCTAAAACTGAGAATCGCGCTAGGACGATATTACGTAGATGTCAGGGCTGCAGGGCGTCAGAAGGCGTGATAAGTCGGTTCGCTGAACATAGGACGTAGCAAATCGTCTACATTCTCACCGAGCGCGCGAGCTTCTTCTCGGCATAAGTCCCGGTGAGGTGTGATACTTTACATCTGCACCGGTCAGTATCCAGACATTTGTCTGGAAAATCCCAAACTGACACGGCGCTCACGGTGGGCCATGGTCAACTGTAGTGTGAAAACTGCCCTGCATTGGAGTCAGGCTGTCTGGGATTTGAAACTGACACGCGTACATCGTGGTCAGTAGGTGACAGTTACGACACGCGTTAAGCGGACGTAAATGTTGGGAGTAGGGGAGATAATTTCGCTTGGCGAAAAAAGTTTGGGCCCTTTGTCTGATTTTTAGATATTGGCCAAGTTTGAAACTTTAATTTCATTCTCGCTCATAGACTCACAGTAGATAGGTTGCTTGTAAACAGAATAGCTGTTAGCGAAGATCTCAGTTTGTTTCGGCAATTTGTCGAACTTCTAGACTTCCAGAAATATTTTCAGCAATCTTATTCTTAAGTTGTGCGACTACCTGTAATTCTGTGGTTGAGGTAATTAATATGATAGATATATAGATTTTGTGAGTGTTAAAGTGTTAAATCGCTTAATTCATTTTAATCTATTTCTTTAGCGCAGAAGAGAAATAAAGTGGTAGGCTATTATATTTTCTAGGGAAGCATTCAGTGGAAAGCAGAATAAAATTAAATTTCTAGCTTATAACGGCAATTGTAGCTATTTATGAATTTAATTTAACCGGTAATACTCAGTCGAGTGTATTTTTCGAAACTAACGTATAAACTCTAGAATCGAGCCTCATGAATGGTGACGGAATACGCACGTGTTCCTAATTCATGAGGATTGCTGATTTTTAAATATAACTTACGTCACGGGAAGTTTAAATGATAAGCAAAGCTCTCTGCTTGCAAGTTTAAATGTAAGTTATAACCAGTACAGATTCTGTTTATTATATTATATGTATTATTTTTCCTCCACACAGTGAAAGTTTTGGGGTGACCCTAACTTTACCAGCACCTAGTAGTAGTTTCCATACTTGTGAAGAAATAGACAGTCCTTATTTTGAACCACGTGGGTTTCTTAAGTACCACTGGTCTAAACAGTGCATATGCAACTCGAGTTAGCCAGAAATACTATATCCCAATAACGGGTTTTCAAAGACTGTAATGATAAATACTGGACCTTGGAGCCAGATCTTAATTTCTTCTAGAAACTCTACGTAATTTTTCTGCCTGGTGGCGCGAAATACTTCTAGTATTAACTAACATTTCCCGACTATATATATATATTCTTGTGGACAAATCTGTGGTGTGACTAAAGTGAATCCTATACTGAGGGAAGGCACCGACCTGACATTCATCATTTCTAGAAACCTACGCTATTGACACTGTGCTCTGCTAACTCCCGCGCCTGGAATAATTGTTAGGTGACTTAATCAGACATTTGAACAAATCTGCACACCCAAGTAGTCGTTCCCGGAGACTCCGAGTTAAATACGTCTTTTGGAACTGGGGACTTCTTGGCAGAAGACTGCATTTTTTTTGAGTCTGTGTGAAAATCTAAAATCAGTGTGTTCCAAGAGGCAGCGAGCAAAGTCGTGAGTACCTGTATGAGAGGCCATGGCGGAATGAATGAGTGTACGCTGGTTTGAGTGATATTTTCACTATTATATCTTTGGCACCTTGTTGCTTTCCTATTTGTTTTTTTTAAATCTGCATAATTTGTTGCTAAGGCTAGAGTTCTTGTGTTTTTGTCTTAGGTTAAATCAGATTTTTTTCAAACTCTGTGCATATAATTACGAGATAAAACAAAGAAAACTCTTAGACTCAAACCCTATGTATCTGTGACTCGGGCGCCATCATCTGTTCTCTTAACGGGGCCGGGCTAAACCTAGAGTTAACACTATAACGGGGCTATCATCCTTGCAACATTTCCTTGAATTTTTTTATGACTATGTGTATATGTATTTTCCTTGATGTACTTTCTTTGATGTTGTGAGCCGATTTTTCCTGATATTAAAATCGCTCTTGAACTTAATAATAGTGTTTGGTCAGCTCGTTCTAGATAATATATATATCATTGTTATAGTTTTCCCACGTCTGTGTGTTTACCTGTCGTCACGTGTATGTGCGTGCCTGTGAGTGATAGAAATATACGTAATATGTATATTGGTGTAGTCTGTCTGACGCTGTAACAACTGTTGTAGAAGATAGGTGAGAGAGAGAAGAATTCTTTTCGCTTTCAGAGACAGCCACTATATCAAAATCTATCATCTCACGTATGTGGAAATTCTATTACCTTTCACTAACTCTCACCGAGTCTATCACCTATTCAAACCTATTCAGAAGGGACCAAACCTAGTCTTAATTCTCCTATCGAAAATCTACGACAGCTGGTGGTAGTTGACACAAGACATTTACATCAAATATTTGTAGTTTAGGCTGGTAAGTAGTTGACACAAGACATTTACATCAAATATTTGTAGTTTAGGCTGGTGGTAGTTGACACAAGACATTTACATCAAATATTTGTGGTTTAGGCAGATGTAGTTGACACAAGTCATTAACAGCTCCATTTATTTACTTGTTATGCAGTATGGCCACTCCACTGCAGCTAGCCCCCCTTGAGGAAGCTTATGCCAAAGAACAAACTCTTGCTGTGGTGGTTTCTGTAACAATTAATTTTACATGATGCGGTTCCTAGACTCATATACAACCTTATAGTAGTCACATTTTATGACATGCCAATGTCTTATTGTCTCCTGAGAGTCTTCTGGATGGGCAGTCGAAATGGATAGTTTTGTTTATTCTGAAAGTACACACGTTCAACATGTACATATATTTACGAGGGACGGTCAAAAAGTAATGCCTCGTAATTGTTAATTTCATTCAATAGGCAAGAAAACAGATGAAATTCACATTGAAATCTAGCCCCAAGTCTGAACTTCAAAAATTTATTTCTCAATGTAGTCTCCGTTATTTGTTACAGTTTTTGTCCATCTTCTCACAAGGGCATGTATCCCTGCACGGTAAAAATTTGTGTCCTTTTTCCTAAACCACTGGCGTACGGCGCATTTAAGGGTCTCGATGTCCTCAAAGTGATGTCCGCGAAGATCTTCTTTCAGTGGTCTGTGGTGGATTAATTGTTATTATTGGTTTCAATATTATATTAATGGTATCTGGTGTGAGGTCAGCTATGCAAGTCCCTGAGGTTTATTAAATATAAATAAGTTTACAGGGTACTTGTCTGCTTCCACCACGACCTCACCCGATTATATATCTTCCCCTACTGAAGTGTATTGGTGTGTGTATGTTGTCTAGCAAGTGTCTAGGGTATATGCAATGGGATGAAATGTATGAACAAGACAACAACTACACCTATTACTAATAAACAATGATTAAACAAGTCACTGAGTAAAGTTTGGAATGTAACTTATTTTTTTATAATTTATTTTCCTGTATCTAGTTATTCTTCTGACACAGGAATAATCAACTCAACATGATAATGAAATTATTTACAACCAATTATTTTACAACTGTCCTTGAGTCGGTGTTATCCCACAATTACTATTATGTTTCAAGCTGGGAAAATGTCAAGTATTTCTTGCTCCTAGAAAAGGGTACAAGTTTATTGAACGTTTTTGTTCCTCACTGTCTGATACTCTAGTGAAAACTGAGAGAGTGGAGTGTTTGTGATATCAATTTCCCAGACAAGTCTTATCTGAGGTCTCTGGAACCAGGCTGGTTGAAGTATGTATAAAACGCCAGTCTCCACTGCCAAGACACGCTTCTGCTTCTATAGGTGAATCACTGTGTAGGCACTCAGTAGTTAGGCCTCACTGCATACTTTAAGGACAGGTGTTAGGTCACCTGGGCTCACTTTCACTCGTAGATGAAACTCTGGAACAATACAAATGTGTCCCACTCAGCATCTAATAATCTCTCTCTTTCATTATTCTAACATGGCAATATCATCAGACATCAGTATGGTAACTAAACAATTAGTTAACGTTCTCAATTTGGTTGGTACCCCCTTCTGGATAAATAACTTTCAAACCCCGTTTGACATTTTCCTTGATAAAGGAAACATTTTACATTAATACTATCAAGTCATGTACAATCACGGTGACTTGCTGAAGAAGACGGCCAGTGATCTTCCTGGTCTTATGTCATAACACAACATTTTTCTTTTCATCATAAATATTTAATTTTCTTTTCTCCCCATATGGCCGAAAGCCTGTCTGGCTTGTCTATACCAGGTTAATACAGTTCCTAACAACGCTGTGAAACAACACAGAGTTTAATGTTAGCTTCCCTCCAGATAAATGTTTCCCCTTTTAGGTTCATACAGAGTCGATAATGCATACATGATACAAATGACAATATAAATGTTAATATAAAGATTTTCATATTTACCGCAATCAAAGAAACTTTATACACTAGGTTGTTGAATAGGGCGATACAGATAGCTGCTATGCAGAATTAGCAACCAAGACAGTACTCTTGCCTTGTCTCTAACAACAACGTCTTTAGTGTAAGAAATTTTTCATCTAGTGGCCCCCTATACCCAATACTAATTGGTTTTATACAACCCTTAGTCTATTACACTACAGCCAACCAGAGGCGGTTAGTGAATAGCGTTCCTTTTCAAATAAAACTGACCTTAAATATTCAAATTAAGGACTCCTTCCCCTCTCCTATTTAATTCAGTACGGCATTTTCAAAAACCAATAGAACGTTAACCTTAATTTTTTCCTTTTATTTTAAACTGCCTTATGCCTGCAGACCTAACGGCGCCACGTCACAATGCGTGTGTCCAGAACGCGGGTCGAGAAAAATTCAAACGCCATTCATGGTATCGCATTTCTGGCACAAGAAAATATTTAAATCTCAAAGCCAACGCTAGCAAAAGTGTATAATGTTAAACCGCGGCAAATCGTTTAGGCCCTTACTTCGGTATGCAAATTGAACGTGCTGTGGAATTAAGCGTTTGTTCCCACAGATTTCACTACATACCTCCCTTCCTAAAACATGCATTCACTGCGAGTTATTATCTGTGAGACAATTAGCGTAAACAAAGTACTATTCCCTAGGTTGTTTCTGATTTGCCTCACAAGGATGTCTACTCAGGAAATCCGCTCCCACGTTTTCCGAACCGGGTATATATTCGATGGAAAATGTATAAGGTTGGATCAATAAAGACCACCTTAATAAACGTGCATTTTCATGCTTGGCCTGAGATAAGAACACTAAAGGCTGGTGATCTGTTTGCACCACAAATGACCTACCATAAAGATAAATTTGGAACTTTTTTATGGCCCAGATCAATGCTAAACACTCTTTTTCACTTGTTGAGTAATTTTTTTCTGCTTTGTTTAACTTGCCGCTAGCGTAAGCAACTGGGTTCAGTTCTCCATCCTGTGAGGTGGACCTCTGTAACAAAGTGGCCCCTAATCCTATGTTACTCGCATCCGTTCTCACCACAAATTCCTGACTTAGATCAGGCAATTTCAATATCGGCTTGCTAGTGAGTTTATCTTTTAACTCTTGGTATGCCAATTCACACTGCGCTGACCAAATGATTTTTTCAGGTTGACCTTTTCTAGTTAAGTCTGTCAGCGGTGCACAAATAGAGTTAAAGTTCTTTATGTATTTTTGATAAAATCCACATAAAGATACAAAAGACCTCACATCTTTTTTGGTTTGTGGCCTCGGTGCGTTTTGTAATTTCTCCAGGTTCTTGGGGTCAGGGGTCATGTTTCCCTGATACACTGTGTGTCCCAAGAATTCGAGTTCTTTACACCCCACACTACATTTGGTTGGTCTAGCCGTCAAATTTGCTTCCCTGAGCCTATCAAATAGCATATTCAGAGAGTTTATGTGTTCTTCGAATGTCTCAGTAGCAATAAGAATGTCGTCCATGAAATTGGTTATACATGGGTTATTCAGGGGATCCAATAACTTGCGCATCATTCTGGAAAACACACTCGGGGCGTTTTTCAAGCCAAATGGTAACATGTTGAATTCATAATGGCCTTCCGATGTGCTAAATGCCAGATAAGGTCGAACCTCAGGCTTCACTGGAATTTGGTAGTAGCCTTTGCTCAGATCCACCTTAGAAAAATATTTTGCCTTATTCAGCCTGGCAAACAGCTGATTGGTATCCGGCAATGGATCCACCTGATTTTCTGTGATAGCGTTCAGTTTTCTGTAATCTATACACAGACGGTGTTCTCCAGAAGGTTTCCTTAGTAAAACCACACTGGAACTGTAAGGAGATTCACTGTGAGAAATGATTCCTTCCTTTAACAGATACTCAATTTCCTCCTTCAAAGCTTTCTCCTTAGCGAAAGGAATGGAATAGGCCCTCATACAGATGGGTGTTGGGTCTATTACTTTCATGTCATACTCTAATAGATTGGTATGCCCCGGCTTATCTGTTAGCACGTCTGTATGTTCAACCAGAACCTTTTGAACCTGCTCCCTCTGGGCTTTAGTCAGGTGCTTACTGATCTTCACCTGTGCCTGTGTTTCCTCTGTTTTTAAGGGATACTCGTGAGAGGCGAGTGGTTCCTTTTTCATTCCTGTGGCTATCGACAAGGTCATGAGATGTGTCTCATCCTGGATCTCTCTTTCCAGGTATTTCTTTAGGAGATTCACATGATAAATTTTCTCCTTACCTTTTTTGTCGATTTTATAATTAGTTCTAGATATCCTTTCTAGAACCGTGTATGGCCCTTGCCATCCAATTTGTAACTTGTTACTGCTGCCGGGTAGAAGAAGGAGCACCTTCTCTCCCACATGAAGCTCTCTATCCTTAGCTTTCTTGTTAAAGTAAGCAGCATGTTTCTTCCTGGCTTGTCTGAGATTGTCATTTGCCAGTTTCCATCCAGTTTTAAGACGAGTGGTCAGTTCGTTCACATAGTTATAAGATGAGGTAACAGTTTCTTCTGCCTTCTCATCAGTCCATGTCCTTAACAAGGCTTCTAATGGACCTTTTATTGGCCTCCCAAATAACAGGGTTACGGGTGCCATCCCGGTTGAATTATGTGGAACTTCCCGATACGCAAACAACGCAGCGGGCAAAAATTGGTCCCATGTATCAGGTTTCTCATGTGCCAGCTTTCTCAGGATAGAAATGAGAGTCCCATTGAACCTCTCCACCTGGCCGTTCCCTTGGGGATGGTACGGGCTACAATGAAAGTGCTTGGCCTGGAAGAGCCTGAAAACTTCTTCCGTTAGTTTCCCCTTGAACTGAGAGCCGTTATCAGTCAAGATTTGGTGCGGGAAACCTAACCTTGTGAATATGGTGAGTAATGCCTCTGCCACATGCTTGGAATCTATAGATGACAGGGCTACAGCCTCTCCCCACATCGAACAAGTGTCCACCAGAGTGAGAATATAACTGTTCCTCCTCTTGGTTCGAGTGAGAGGTCCCACAATATCCACTGCAACCCTCTCAAAAGGGGTTCCCACTATGGGCATCTCCCCTAGAGTTGCAGGAGCAGTCCAATGCTTTGGAGCTACCCTTTGACACTCTGGACAGGATTTCACATATCTTTTTATATCTTCAGTTATCCCTGGCCAGAAGTAATGACAAGCTATACGCTGTCCTGTTGCACTGATCCCCATATGACCACTGAAAGGAATCGCGTGCCCTAGTTCCAACACTTTATTCCTATATGAAGTAGGAAGAACCAGCTGGCCATGACCATTGGATCCAGTTCCGGCCTTCCTATACAACAGTTTATTCTTCATATAGTAGTCTCCTTTCGTAGGAGGTGTATGGCACTTAGGTAATTTCTTAAAGCACGGGTTGAGTGACCTATCTTCCGCCTGTGCCTTCCTCATCTCCTCTGGATGAGTATTTATGGGTTCATCCTCCTCCTTTCGTGACTGTGACCTGGTCTGCACTGTTGCCATGATCACAGGTTTCCTGGGATTCCCCAAGAATACATAACGACACCCCAATATCAGAGGATAGATGGGTTCGTTTATCACGGCTGCCTTGATTACTCCTTCCACATAGCGAGTTTTTACACAGATTCTAGCAATGGGAAGTGTCATGGTTGCTACGTCCTTGGTTGCGGCTTGGATCTCCACTGTTTCTGTGGTGTATTGATCTGCTCGCACCAGGTGAGAGCTCACGACTGAGTCATAATCTAAACCTGTATCGTAAAGGCACCTAATGATGACACCATTACATACAACATCCTCACACACTGGGGGGTGGTAAGGTTCCTGCTGTCCAACAGGTTTAACCTTT
Source organism: Oreohelix idahoensis (assembly GCA_024509875.1). Classification (NCBI taxonomy): domain Eukaryota; kingdom Metazoa; phylum Mollusca; class Gastropoda; order Stylommatophora; family Oreohelicidae; genus Oreohelix; species Oreohelix idahoensis. The sequence continues at coordinate 267,684 of JAMPIV010015675.1, forward strand.
TGTCCCTTTCTCCCCATTTTCATTGCAGCAAAGTTAGGAGGTTTTCGAGTACACATTGTGGTGTCATGATTATTTTTCTTGCACCACTTACACCATTTATTTCCCTGAGGAAAATGTTTCTTATCATTCAATTGCGAGTTTCTATCTCGTTGGTCAAACTTGGCTTTATCATAATAGGCTTTACCCTTGTTAAATTTATCTCTGTGCTCAAATTTAGGTTGATTTTGGTTTTGTGGAGCTTTATTATGGTCTATAGGCTTCTTCTTTAAACTTGCTATCTCAGACTGGGCTGCCTGATATCTCTCAGCCACATTTAAGATCTCCCCCAGCCTCTCAGCACCCTGTTCCGTGAGAAATTTTCTCAGGTCTGGAGCCATGGACTCTCTTAACTGCTCAGTCATAATCATTTCCTTTAAATCTTGGGTTTTCCCCAGAGCAGTCCATTTCTCCAGGTATGTCTCCAGGCGTGCAGAGAACTGGTGGTAAGTCTCTCCAGTCAACAGTTTGGCATCCCTAAATTTCTTTCTGTAAAATTCACTGTTTTTCTCATATCTAACTAGAAGAGCTTGCTTAAGAATGTCGTAGTCATCTTGATCATCCTTGCTCAGTTTGGCGAAGACCTCATAAGAGGTTCCCCTAAGCCCCTGAGATACCTTCATTCTCCACCTCTCTTTCTCTAGCCCATACATAGTAGCTAACCTTCTAAATCTAGATAAAAATGACTCAATATCATCATCTTTTTCTATAAATGTGTCCAACTGGAACCCCATGGCTGAGGTTGAGGCAACCTGGCCTGCAGCAGAGTCGGAGGTGGATGAGCTACTTCCATTATCAGGAGCATGGCCTTGTAACTCCAACTCCCTTAGTCGTAGTTCATGTTCCCTTTGGAGTCTTTTATCTTCTCTCTCAGCCTCCAATCTCTTTTCTTCTTTCTTGGCCTCAGCCTCAAGTTTCCTCTCCTCTAACTGCAGCCTCTTGATCTCAGCCTCCCTATCAGCCTCTAATTTCTTAAGCTCCCTAGCATCCTCTAACATAATTCTCTTCTCCTCAGCTAATCTCTTATCTTCCCTTTCCATATACTTATCGCACTCTGATGTCACATACTGAATCAGAGCTTGCCCATCTAAATTCATTTCCTTTGCAGTCTGCACAGCAGCAGATCTGTATTTAGCCATATCCGCCATTTTATAGTTAACAATATGAAATACTATCCACTACCTTAACTAATTAATCAACTCTAAACACAAGACAAAGGGCAATGATATCTCAAACCACTCTCAGATTATTTTTACTATTATATTTTACAAATACTGGGACTAGTGACTCACTTAATGTAGGGTACTAAGAACCTTTAAATCCCGGAAGAGCGTCCCAATTAATGTGGTGAATTAGTTGTTATTATTGGTTTCAATATTATATTAATGGTATCTGGTGTGAGGTCAGCTATGCAAGTCCCTGAGGTTTATTAAATATAAATAAGTTTACAGGGTACTTGTCTGCTTCCACCACGACCTCACCCGATTATATATCTTCCCCTACTGAAGTGTATTGGTGTGTGTATGTTGTCTAGCAAGTGTCTAGGGTATATGCAATGTGATGAAATGTATGAACAAGACAACAACTACACCTATTACTAATAAACAATGATTAAACAAGTCACTGAGTAAAGTTTGGAATGTAACTTATTTTTTTATAATTTATTTTCCTGTATCTAGTTATTCTTCTGACACAGGAATAATCAACTCAACATGATAATGAAATTATTTACAACCAATTATTTTACAACTGTCATTGAGTCGGTGTTATCCCACAATTACTATTATGTTTCAAGCTGGGAAAATGTCAAGTATTTCTTGCTCCTAGAAAAGGGTACAAGTTTATTGAACGTTTTTGTTCCTCACTGTCTGATACTCTAGTGAAAACTGAGAGAGTGGAGTGTTTGTGATATCAATTTCCCAGACAAGTCTTATCTGAGGTCTCTGGAACCAGGCTGGTTGAAGTATGTATAAAACGCCAGTCTCCACTGCCAAGACACGCTTCTGCTTCTATAGGTGAATCACTGTGTAGGCACTCAGTAGTTAGGCCTCACTGCATACTTTAAGGACAGGTGTTAGGTCACCTGGGCTCACTTTCACTCGTAGATGAAACTCTGGAACAATACAGTGTCCCACTCAGCATCTAATAATCTCTCTCTTTCATTATTCTAACATGGCAATATCATCAGACATCAGTATGGTAACTAAACAATTAGTTAACGTTCTCAATTTGGTTGGTACCCCCTTCTGGATAAATAACTTTCAAACCCCGTTTGACATTTTCCTTGATAAAGGAAACATTTTACATTAATACTATCAAGTCATGTACAATCACGGTGACTTGCTGAAGAAGACGGCCAGTGATCTTCCTGGTCTTATGTCATAACACAACATTTTTCTTTTCATCATAAATATTTAATTTTCTTTTCTCCCCATATGGCCGAAAGCCTGTCTGGCTTTTCTATACCAGGTTAATACAGTTCCTAACAACGCTGTGAAACAACACAGAGTTTAATGTTAGCTTCCCTCCAGATAAATGTTTCCCCTTTTAGGTTCATACAGAGTCGATAATGCATACATGATACAAATGACAATATAAATGTTAATATAAAGATTTTCATATTTACCGCAATCAAAGAAACTTTATACACTAGGTTGTTGAATAGGGCGATACAGATAGCTGCTATGCAGAATTAGCAACCAAGACAGTACTCTTGCCTTGTCTCTAACAACAACGTCTTTAGTGTAAGAAATTTTTCATCTAGTGGCCCCCTATACCCAATACTAATTGGTTTTTATACAACCCTTAGTCTATTACACTACAGCCAACCAGAGGCGGTTAGTGAATAGCGTTCCTTTTCAAATAAAACTGACCTTAAATATTCAAATTAAGGACTCCTTCCCCTCTCCTATTTAATTCAGTACGGCATTTTCAAAAACCAATAGAACGTTAACCTTAATTTTTTCCTTTTATTTTAAACTGCCTTATGCCTGCAGACCTAACGGCGCCACGTCACAATGCGTGTGTCCAGAACGCGGGTCGAGAAAAATTCAAACGCCATTCATGGTATCGCATTTCTGGCACAAGAAAATATTTAAATCTCAAAGCCAACGCTAGCAAAAGTGTATAATGTTAAACCGCGGCAAATCGTTTAGGCCCTTACTTCGGTATGCAAATTGAACGTGCTGTGGAATTAAGCGTTTGTTCCCACAGATTTCACTACATGGTCCAAACAGATGGAAGTCAGAAGGTGCAAGATCGGGACTGTAAGGGGGATGTAATAATGTCCAGCCAAATTCTGCAGTCGCATCAATGGTGCATTTAGCGGTATGTGACGTGGCATTATCGTGCAACAGTAGTGCAGTTCTCTGATCTTTTAATGGGTAAAGTCGCCGAAGATGACCTCTAAGCTTCTTCAAAGTTTCAATGTAACGGTCTGCATTCACCGTGTTTCCCTGTTCCAAGAAGTCGAGAAGAATCACACCCTTCTCATCCCAAAACACGGAGGCCATAACTTTCCCTACAGATGGTGAACTTTTGAACTTATTTCTTGTCGGTGATGTTGTGTGATGCCATTCCATTGACTGCCTCTTGGATTCTGGTTCAGAAAAATGAACCCAAGTCTCATCACCTGTCACAATATTCGATAAAAACTCTTCTCCTTCAGTTTTGTAACGGTGCAGGAGGTTGATGGCTATGGTTTTCCTTGTTTCTTTATGTCTGTCTGTCAACATTCTGGGTACCCACCATGCACAAACTTTTGAATAACCCAGGTCTTTAATGATGTTCTGGACACTGCCTTTACTAATGGACAACATGGAAGACAGTTCATCCAGTGTTACCCAACAGTCACCACGAATGATGCCATCAACTCGATGAATGTTGTGTGGAGTCACTGCGGTAGACGGACGGCCAGTCCGCTTTGCGTCAGCCATTGAGGATTGACCTACTTCAGCTTCGTCACAACGATGTACCCAACGTCGGACAGTGCTAACATCCACTGTTGAATCTCCATAAACATTCTTCAAACGTTCGTGGATGCGAATTGGGGTCTCGCCTTCAGCATTGAGGAATTCTATGACATAACGTTGTTTTAACCGAACGTCTTTGGCAGCCATTTTTAAACTGTTACAGTGGTGCCACCTGTTACTGAAACAGGTTGGTAATGCTATACAGTGCAGAAGAATGTTTGAGGAATCCTGCTAAATTTACAAATTGCACACCGATGCAGTATTTACATACATAAAAAATAGGAGGCATTACTTTTTGACCTTCCCTCGTATTTGCTGTTTAAGCTGTTTAAAACTGGCTGTGTGATAATCTGTTTTCTGATCTGACAGTACAAACAAGTAAGACATTTAAATTTTGAGTAGCCATTGATACAAGCTAAATGGGTATATCTTTTTTATGAGTGATAGTTTTGACTACATACAATTATTACTGTACATGTAGATATAAAATTAATGTTTCAAATTTTGAAATCAACCTGACATTCTATACTAAATGTCTTTTATTAGGTGTTTTGCAAGTGGCCTGAACATGAATCCTCTGAAAGCATTCCCTCCAGTCCAGTTCCCAGTCCCAAGAGGAACTCCAATGGTGGGGCCAGTCATATCAAATATTTGGGAACATACAACTGTGTGGGATGTCCCAACAGAGGAGGATTTCGCTGTCAGTAAAGGAAGTACCTCTTCTGATGCTGCTTTTGAGATCGATGTGTCTGAGGAGTCTCCTGACCACTACCTGGTGAGATTTCTTTCTCTGAAACTGCACCTACACAGAGATAAACATACATGTGTGCTTGTGATGTTATTCTTAGAATATACCAATTTGCACGGAGAGTGATTATGAAAGGATAACAATGTCATTTCAACTGTACTAGTTTTATGTTAAAATGAAAGCGAAAAGAAACAAATGCATATATTTTTGTGTATGCACTAGTTGTGCATGTGTGAGTGAGAGAAAGAGAGATGTATTGGTATGAAATTGTATTTTGAAAGGGACACAATGCTTTGGCAGAATATTAAATGGATTGTCACTTAGTTGGCTAATGATGACATGTTGTTTTAATATATGAACGTTTAATATGTTGCACTTTTATGTCATGCCTGATGGATTGGCAATCATTTCTTTGCACTACTTTACTTACACCATTCTAGAATTTCTAATGCGTCATGTTTTCCAGGCCACCTTGTTGTGTCATTCCAGATTTTCCTATGTGTCTTCTTCTTTTCTCTGTTAGCCTAGATCTGTCTCATTATCACCAGCTTTAAAGTTTCAGTATCTCTTAATTATCTTGATCATGTTCCCCCACCAAAAAAAATAACGTTAGATTTTTTTCATAAAGTTTATTACTGTGGTGTTTATCCTTTACCATGAACCAAACAGGTTGGCCACAAAATTGATGGGAGAGTTTTGTACCCTGCTACTGGATACCTTGTGCTAGCTTGGCGAGCCCTGGCCAGGCTAAAGGGACAGCTGTATGAACAGATGCCTGTTGTGTTCCAGAATGTGAACATCCACCGTGCCACAGTGCTCCCTCCTACAGGTACCTGCTTTAGTACTGGTTTTTTGAGACATTGTTTATTGGAGCAGGCATGTGTAACATTGTAACAATACAGAACTACACAATCTGGAACAAGAGAACGTGTCTTCTGAAGGATGAGACCCAGAATGCCCTCACAGAGATGGAAGGGAAATAATGCATGTTGAATGTGCTGTCTAGAGCAGCAGCGAGCAACCCAGTTTTGTGGATCTGTTTTAAAACACCGAGCTCTAAAGATTTACTGTGATTAAATCATGTCTGTGTTTTTACGGTTCAGAGTATTTGGAATTAGGAATAAGTGCCGCCTATACTTAGGGGACACAGCGGATTGATCAACCGCTTGCTTGTCACATCGATTACGGAAACAACAATTAATATTCTGTTGTACCAATAAACGCCTTTAGGCGTAACGGAACAACGGATAATTTCTTGTTGCCCTAAGACGCCGCAAGGCGTAATGGCCACTGACTGCTTGGTCAGTCTTTGGCTAAGGACGGAAGAAGAAGAAGAAGATACTTAGGGGAGGAAAATTCAGCCAAAATGTTTAACAGAATTCTAACGTTGCCTCAAAGAAAAGATTGTGTCCCTATCTCAAATATTTCATGATTAAAATGTTTGTAAAGTAGTTCATGACTTTTGACAAGTAACACTGGGGAAAAAGATACCTTTATTCATAGGGACAGTCTTTAAAATGCTGGCTAGACAGAGCTAGTTCCACATTTCTTTAGCTTTAAAATTCTTTCTTGTCCCCGTTTATCATCTAGAGATCTATAAAATCATGCCCTGTGATCTATGGATTCCAACCCCAGATCTAGATTAAGAGAACAACATGCACTCCGCAGATCTGAAGATAGGAAATCAAGAGAAGAAAGGATTCACTGCTTGCATTAATACACACATACAGTGAAGAATGAAAACGTGATGCTCAGCAGTGTGCAGTCATTGTTTTGGCACTGTTAAGATATAACCTACAAGTCACTTGAATTGTGAAATTGTTGTTGATGTGTAATTTGAATCTGTTGATAGTTTGATCAGATTAATGTTGTGACATTCAGTGTATGGTAATCAGTTGAGCAGAATTAGTGTTCTCCATAATTTCCTGATGAAAAGATACTGCATCAGATCTGAAGCAATTTGATGTCCACCCACTTGTCTGGGATGAGTGTCGTGTTACCCTTCTGTCCTAGAGGGGAACTGATCACCCCATCTCATAAAGCGGAGTCCTAGTATAGGTGACATCTGCAACATTTTACTCACCTATGGCAGTATCTGTCATACAAGAACCAAACTAGTGCCAGTGGAACAGATTAGATGATGATGCTGGTGATGGATTGGGCACACAGTGAGGAAACCTGTTGATAGCAGTCTTTTGTCTGGAATCTCCAGGTTACGGGATGTAGAAGGAGACAAATGAAAAAGAAAACTGAAGACGAAAGAAATAGAGAAGACAAGGAAGCATGTGCTGAAGTCTGACTTGGGAACAAGAGAAGAGGACACCTTGGTGGACAGAGGAAGTCAAATAGAAAATAAGAGAGAAGAAAATGGCATGGAAACAATAAAAGGTAAAGGTAAAGGAACCCGTTACACGCCCATTGAGGCATATTGGGAATATGGTGTTAGGCCCATATTATCTTGACCGTCGGCACACGAGGGGTGATGTGGTCGGCATCACGCCGGCCGCCTTAACCTTCCCAGAGTAGCTCTGGTACCCATTTGGGGCTGGGTCGACCCAGGAGCCGTTTGTGGCCTAAAAATTTTCCGCCTCATCTGGGGATCGAACCATAGACCACTGCGCTAGGAAGCCAGTGCACTAACCACTATGCTACCGCGGAAACAATACTTAGGAGATAAAAACACAACAGGACAAATGGAGAAATATAGAGAATATGTGACACTCAGAACAGAAGCAAAGAACAAGGTGCTAGCAGCAAAACAGAAGTCCTCGGAAGAATTTGGAGAAAAGCTAGAAAAAGATGCGCAAGAAAACCAGAAATTGTTCTATAAGACCCTAAAGAACATGAGAGAGGAAAAACAATGCCCTCTCAAATTTATAAAGGACTAGCAAGGCAAATCCCCGAAGGAAGTAATGGAAAGATGGAAAGAATATTTCTCAGAACTCCTGGATGGTGAGCAAGGTCAAGCATCAGAAATGATAACCACTAGCACAGAAGAGAAAACCAATGATGGTGAAGATGACATAAAGATGGAAGAACTGAAGGCAGCAGTGGAGAAAATCAAGATGGGCAAAGCAGCAGGGCATGATGGTATAACACCAGAAATGGTTAAGTACATGGGAGCATCAGGCGACCTATTACTCTTAAGGGTCCTACAGGCAGCGTGGTGCAACAAGACCATACCAAAGGATTGGGAGATTCCATCATAACACCAATTTTCAAAAAGGGTGACAATGGACAAAGTGGAAACCATAGAGGCATATCCCTTCTCAGTGTCCCTGGTAAAATCTACTCTAGAATCCTAGAGCAGAGACTCAGATGCCTAGCTGAGCCACAATTGGATGAGGTCCAGTGCGGATTCCGAGCAAACCGAAGTACTCAAGACCTAATCTTCACACTCAGACAGCTGAGTGAAAAGGTCCTTGAGTATAAGAGTGAGATCCATCTTTGTTAAATAGATCTGGAAAAGGCGTTTGACAGGGTCCCCTGGAGCAAACTTTGGGACTGTTTGGCAAGGAAGAACATTCCAGAACCTCTGATTCATGCTATACAGAGCTTCTACAAGTCTTGCAGAAATTATGTGAGGACAGCAAACCATAAGTCAGAAGAGTTCAGGACCACCACTGGTGTAAGACAAGGTGATATCCTGTCACCTTATCTTTTCATACTCCTCATGGATGATGTCATCAAGGCATGTAAGGAGAGAATAAAAAAGTATTCAGTGGGGTACTGGAAGATGAGACAGGTCTGTATTTCAGAGCTGGCATTTGCTGATGTTGTTGCCCTGATTGCTAAATCAGAGGCACATCTCCAATCCAACCTGCAAGTCTGGAAGGAAGAGCTGGAGAAGAGAGGGATGGTCATAAGCAGCCCTAAAACAAAATCCATGGTGATATCTTAAGAAGAAAGAATAAGTTGGGAGAACTGGTCCTGGAGCAGGTCAACCACTTTAAATACCTCAGAGCTATTATAGACCGAAAGGGAGGCATCAAAGAAGAGTTGGCCACTCGAAAAGCAGCAGCTGGGAGACTTTTTCAGGCCATAAATCGAGGATTCCTCAGCAAGAGAGAGGTTGGTAAGAAAACGAAGATGGCTGTATACCGCACCACCTATGTCCCAGTCTTGACATAGGAGGCGAGTCATGGGCAATGACTACAACCCACAAAAGCCAGATCCAAACCTCAGAAATGAGGTATCTGAGGAAGGTGGTTGAAGTAACAAGAAGAGACATGGTCTGCAACCAGGTGATACATCAAGGCCTAAAATCCCACCCCCTGCAGACCCAAGTAGAAAAGTCCCAACTAAGATGGTTTGGCCATGTCTGCAGAATGGGAGAAGATCGGCTACCATGACAAGCATGGGAAACGAGCCAGGGATCCAGACCCACAGGACGACCCAGAGTCCGCTGGGAGGACATTAGACAATCTTTGAAGGACCGAGGACTAGAACGGAACCAGGCCAGGAGGAAGACGTCCGATAGGATAGTCTGGTGCTGTCTCTTCCAAACCTCTACACCTTACGGTAGAAGGGGAACGTCTAAGTAAGTAAGGAAGGACCTTGAGCAGACAGCACAAGACAGAGGACTTGGTGTGAAATTGTTGATGGCCCATGCTGGCCCAGGAGCTGCTGGGTAATGACTGAGTAGTTATGTATATTTATGAAGAATTTGACAGAAACTGATGTTCTACCTGGTATATGTGTACTGAACACCTCCCTTCTAATTTATACACTTTTATTTTGTACATTTCTAATGTAAGTGTATCAGAGGCATGCTGAATAGTTAATGTTACATATTTTTCTTGCACCTTTCAGGAACAGTGACTCTTAGTGTCAGCATCATGCCAGCAACAGGAGACTTTGAAATATGTGAACATGATGCTCTAGTGGTCAGCGGTGTTGTATCCACACCAGAGGGAACTTTCTTGGACAGGGATCAGTATTCAGCTGTAAAAGAGCTGCCCAATAAAAAATTCTCCACAGAGTTTGAACTGAACAAAGAGGAAATCTACAAGGAGCTAAGACTCAGAGGCTATGATTATGGGCCCAGTTTCCAAGGTGTGGCCAGAGTTAACCAGACAGGTAAGGGCTACACGCAGACATTATTGAAAATTATTTGGTAGTCTTCCTCGAGTTGTCTGCGGCTGCACTCACTTCTTGAGTATTTTTTTTTCCTTAAAAAGAGTCGGGAGAGAACACAACAGGATGTCGCATGTCTGTTCTCGTATTTGAAGAAAAAAAAAACCAAACATTTATACAGATGTTAAAATGGCCTTCTTGTGCATTCATATATACATCTCTGTGCCTTCGTAGACTGGTGATTCAGTAGAACATGCTGTCATTGATTTTTCTTTAATTGTTTATAATTATTAACGATAATATTGACATTGTGTTCCTTTAAGAACATCCTATATACTGAGAACGATGTAATTGATTGTTCATGGGTTTATGTCTTGACATTCCACCAACACACATCCTGGTTACTTCTGCTCATATGTTAGATGGAAAATAGTTTTTTTTTTGTTTTAAATATTTGACATATTCATGGAATGCTTGCATCATAGCAGGTCAATTTATAAACATGTTTTTCAGATGGATTACACTGGGATTCAAAAGGCAGACCAATTTTAAATAAGCAACAGTAAAAAGTGCATTATCAAGGTGTCTCATATGTTTTTTCTTTTATTTCTTGTACTATTTTGTAGGTGAGACCGGTGAACTCACTTGGAATGGCAAGTGGATCTCCTTTATGGACACAATGTTACATCTGCAGATTGTGTCCAGCCGATCTCTTCGTCTGCCTACAAGGATAAAGTCTGTCAAAGTGGACCCCAGACTACAGCCACCAGCACCACCTGAAGGAGAGGAACCAGTCAGTGAGTATTTACAGCCCCAAAGCTTGTAGAATTGTCTTGAATCCTCCAGTTGTGGCTCATAAACTCCATTTGATGTTATCCTTGGTTGTACTTTAAAAACTTGTATGTCTGATTCTTTAAGGAGGTGGAAAATATGTGTTTAAATATAATATGAGTTGAATATTGTGATAATGGGTATACATTTTTGCACTATATTGATGTGAAATATAGATTCTTAATAGTACTTCTTTTGTTTACAGCGATTCCAGCCTATGTTGACCGCATCTTGGATATATCTATTTGTGGCGGTGTGGAAATTCAAGGGCTGCATGCATCTGTGGCTCCAAAAAGAGGACTGCAAACTCCACCAACACTAGAAGAATACCGTTTTGTTCCTTATGTTGAAACTTCAGACAGTGTTACTTCACCTGCATTGGAGAAGTATACTCAGGACTGTGTCAACTTCACCCTGGATAACCTGAACAGGTTGCTGTTAGAAGATAAAACAGACTCCTTACCAAATAAAGAACTGCTGCAAGAAGTAGTGAAAAACAACAAACCTACAAGAAGTTCAGATCTGCAGGATGTATTATCTCAACCTAATTCTGGTCTTGCTCAGGCTCTGGTGAAAGTATTCAGTGTCCCTGTATCTCCTAACTTGAAGGAGAATGTCCGTAATCTCCTGCAGCAGCTCCAGTCTGAGCTGGCCTCAGATAGGCTTTTATCTGGTTTGGACACTCAGGATATTCTCAAACCTAGTGTTGATATAATTATTGACAATATTCTCACAAACAAGATAGCTGTGTTTGAAGCTGGAGCTAATCAAAGTGCCCTTTACCGCAAACTCATTCCCATGATCAAAAGTCAGCCCTTGTTAAATTTAAACTACACTGCAGCTGACAAATCTCCACTGGATAAAGATGCAAAGAACTTGGGAGTAAAACCCTCACAGTGGGATCTTAGCACAGCCACATCAGTTCCTCCAGGGCAGGTGCATTTGCTTATTCTGAAAAATGTCCTTCATAAGCAGGCTGACGTTGACACTAGCTTCCAGACAGTTTCTGATATGGTTTCCCCAGAGGGTTTCATCTTAGTAGAAGAAGTCACTAAAAATTTCCCACTGTATCTAGCACTAGAAGCACTAGTAGGACAGCTAGCAGGGAATACAAACTCCTCCAATGTCTGTAGAATGTGTGGCTGCTACCTTACAGAGGGCTCTTGGGTGGAGGTATTTTCACGCCAGGGTTATGAAGTTGTCTACAGAAGATCTGACAATCTCTTGTCCACAATTTTCCTGCTGAGAAAGAAAGTACAGATAAAAATTCCCCCAATTCTGTTCCCCATAGATGACCTTGAGTGCACTTGGTTGGATAATTTGAAGACCAAGATGAAAGAACTTGAACAAGCATCAGATGATGCCAGGCTTTGGCTGGTTGCTACTGAGGCAACCAATGGTATCGTTGGTTTCTTTAATTGTCTGAGGCTTGAAGCTGGTGGTGAAAAGGTGCGAAGCATTTTCATCAGTAACTTGAGATCTTCCTCCAGCAAGCCAGCAATCCTGGCTACCAGTCCTGAATTTCAGAGAATAGCAGAGAAAGACTTGGCTGTCAACATATACAGGGATGGACAGTGGGGATGCTTCAAGCACATACCCCTCCCTGCTGGTGAGTATAGATTGAGTTTGAGTCCAGAGAAAGCAGACATATTCTGACTTTTATTTAACTTACATATCTTCATTTGTTACTTAGCAGCAATTCTTTACTGTGACTGTGTTGATATGGTTGTATTTATGACTGGATTCTTATCATCATCTTCCACACACTTCCATCTTCTATGGAGCATAGAACCAGTCCATGCTAAGCTCTCCACCTGTTGACCATTTTTCTCTCTTTGAAGTCTGTGATTGTCATATGTTTTAGTTTCTCTCAATTTCTTTAACTTTGGGATTGAAGAACAAACACTGCTTTATAATGTAAACCCCTGGTTGCCTCAGTGTGTGTGTCATGTCTCACCCAGTGCCAATATTTTTTGCTAATCTTGTGTTGTGTTGGTATTTGACTGGGTATTTCCATCAGTTCCACAAGTTTAATCCTGGTCTGTGCTAGCACCTTTTTATTAAAAGTTTGTAACGTCCTTGGTTCTGGTTTTTGTTGTTCTTTATGCATCATAGCCATCAGTGAGACTGAGTTGAGTTGAAGTTTGTTAAACTTGACTGCCTTCTGTTTCCAGTGGATATATAGTGGAATCTCTTTAATACTTTGAGTACCACGGGCACTTTTTGGTGACAGGCTCTATTTTTCAGTAGAGTACCAATGTCGCCTTTTGGCGTAAACATAGCATTAGTATAAAAAGTGAGCACGGCAGCCGTCTGAAGATACGCAAGTCAAGGGAGGTAACTCATTTTATTGAGGAATGGTCAATGGTGGCCGGACAATTTTTTCACGTGTTTTGATTAATCTTTAGGTGGAAATTTCTTTAAATATGAGTGAAACTAGTGAATGTTGCAATGATTTGGATTCTGGCTCTCAGCTTATCTTTGAAAGTGACAACAGTTGGTCTAGTTTCGATGCAGGGCAGCCTGAAATTACTGAAACAGACAGCAACAGCCCTAGTTCCAGCATTCGTGAAGCTGTCAGATGTGTTTATATCAATTTTCAGGGCCATAGTGAGAATCAGGGGTGTAGAAAAAGACCTGCTACTAGGAAGGGGTGTGGCAGAGAAGCAGCTGATTAGTTTCAGTGGTACTTGTATGGCTTTGATGACCCCTATGTGAGCATTATGATTAGGGTTAGACTGTTAACAGACAGTAGAAGAGGGTTTCCTGTAATTTTGAAAAAAAAAAGCAAAACATAACATGAAGCTTGGCCGTTATCTGTTTTTGCTAGGTTGGGAAACATGGTTGCTTGTACAATGGCATTATAGAATTTGTTCAGCACAGTCCACACAAACAATGTTACTGACAGCAATATGAAGACAGTTGACAGCGACCAAGATGTATTGTTTGCAATTCTGCTGGACTGAGAGTCCAGAATAGATTCTTTTGTATTGGTTGTGAAAAACCACTCTGCGTTGTGCCCTGCTTTTCATTTTTTTTATAAGTGAGGACAATGCTGCTGCCAGGAAGGAAATAGGCACCCAAGGCCAGAGAAAAAAGCAACAATAATTGCATCTGTGACCGTATTTTATGTTAGACTATCACACCCAGCTAAAGCAAATTGATAAGTATGTATTTAAAAAAATTCTTTTTGCATGAAATGTCAGTACTTCATGCATATTTATATTTTGCCATTATAGACCCTGGAAATTTTGTGTCCATTTCAAATAGCTTTTTAACCCCAATATCATTTTAAGAGCATATTATACTTGCCTTTTTTTTAGAAAGAATGTACAATAATATTGTATCTTGGAAAGTCATGACTTTTGAGTTGATTATATTTTTTATACTATTTTTCAATAGTGCATGCCAATATTTGTCTATTGCCTCATTAATATTCAAAATGGCTGCCATGATCACATGACCTGAACACAAAACTAGGTCACCACGCGACACCTTATCTACTTCCCATATCATCCTGAAAGTTTCATGTCAATCTGTTGACTCATTCGGTCTCAGTGATTTTTTAAATTTCATCACCCCAAATGGGAAATTATTGCTAAAAACCCTTGGTACTTGAAGGTAATTGCTACCTAGGAGCCTTGGTACTCAAAGTGTTAAAGATAAGTATGCTTTGCCAGATAAGATGATGAATAAATGCTGTAAAAATATGCAGGGCTAAAATACTGCTAAGTCTGGGCTTTACAGTGAAACACAATGTCCTACAAAGAGCCACTTCCCAGCTGTGGCCTGTAATCCATCAAATGTGGTATCTCATCTCTATAGAGATTCATGCAGTCGACTACCTGGGGCTCAAGTGATTCCCCCAGCTGTGTGTGCCATGCTAAGTTCTCTCTACAAACATATGTCAATATGATGTCTAAGAAGAGAAAAATCTTGCTGTGTCTAGATAGTGTGCATTCCTTTCCTCCAACACAATAAGACACACATATTCTGTGCATGATTTTTAAAAAAAACTTTTTGTTACAAATATGTACATCTTCAGAGAATTTCTCCTTAGTGCATTTCTTGCTATGATTTTTTAGCCTGAAAAGTTTTTGAGATTCTGCTGGATGCAGTGGAAACTCTTCTTGATGTGCGTTTAATTATTTTGATGTTCTGTATTCTGCTGTTCTGTATGTTGATGTGAAGATCCGTATATGAATCATCTTGTTAGAGTATCTCTCCAGGTGAAATCTGACTCATTACCGCATTTATTATCACAGTTTATCCTGTTAATTTTCTGTTCCCATCAGCTGTTTTGCTGCCCTACTGCATTCTTTCTTTATTTTGTTGTCATCGTTCAGTTTGTAAGTAGTTAACAGAGGAATGGTAACAATATCGCTATAACACTCAGTTCTTATCCATAAAGCCACCACTGTAGGCTGGTCCCCTGGCAGACAACCTGCAGCAACCATTCACATTCACTTGCACTGGTGGTTGTTGTTTTACACGATGAGGTTGCCAACTTTATGCACAACCTCATGCCTGAGAAACAGTAGGCCTGTCCTTTGTCGCATCACAGACCCCTGGGACTACACAAGGCAATTCTTATCCCTGTGGCTTCTCTGTCCTGCCCTTTATGAAGCACTCAGCATTTCAGTTCTTTATAAATAACAATGGAACTTCACAGTGTGTCATCAAATACCAGTTATCACTAGGTACCACTAAAATGTTCATGTCCAGGTTCTGTTATGCTAAAAGAGGCCATCTGTTTTGTACAGGATCTGTTATATCAGAAACCTGCTTTCTCTTTATGGCCTCTTTTAATGTAAAAAATAATGCTGTTTAACAACCTAGTAACATTCCTCTGTAATTTGTGCATTCATGCCATCTCCCTGCTTTTCCAATTTTCCCAGATATCCTTCTTTTTGCTTCTCTCAGGTATAAGCAATTCATTTGTATAAGATGCCTAGAGATTTCTATGTCTACTTTGGTGGTCTCTGTTGGGATGCTGGCTGGGCCATAGCTTTTACACCTTTTCAAAACTTAGCTTTATTTCTTCTTTGCTTGCTTTTAAATATAAATTAATTTTTAACTACTTTTTTTTTTTGTCTGCTGTTTAGATGTCCAGGAAGTTCTCAGAATGCTCTGTCACTTCTTCTCTTCTGTGTTTGCAAAGCAATTTTCCAGTTTTCTTATTGAAACTTCTCAAACCACTTAATCGCTAGACACTTAGTCATCAGTACACTGAGTTAATGTGCTGTCTGTAATTTTGTGTCTTAGTCCTATCATTGTGTTTTGGTCACCCATCAAGATTGTATTACATCTGTTTTTCTCTATGGCATGTTGGAGCCTGGTGTAAAATTGTTCTTTCACAAATTTATCTTTGTTGTGTTTGGCACGCCTTTTTATTTGGTAGTATTGAATGTTGGTGATATTATTCTGGGGCATTTGTTTCCCACTGTATAAACATCTTCTGTTCTTTGCTTGACAGCAATAAATGCCGCACCTTCATTGTGAGATGCGCTTTCTTTGTCATGTTCTGAGGACAGCACTGTTTATTATGTGTTCACTTTGTTTTGTGTGCTCATTATCCTACTTGCTGGAGGGTCCGGTTCTGTTCTGAATTACTTGATTTTAATTACTTGTTTCTGAACTGCTTGAACTGTTTGTACCTTTGATGGATGGGGCAGCTGGTTTTATTCCTAACCTTCCTTAGGTTACTTTTATGACATACCATAAAGGTTGTAGTGGTACTACCATTTGCTCCTTTGGGCCTGATAACCAGGTGGAGTGAGCGTGTTATGATGACATATTATTGTTACTGGGCATGTATGTTGGTATTTTACTGGAATATGTTTTTACTGTAACTGCATGTTACAGTGATATTGTACTCTTACTGGATATGTGATGGTGGTGCTGAAAGGTGACTGGACATGATGTGATGGTGGTGCTGAAAGGTGACTGGACATGACGTGATGGTGGTGCTGAAAGGTGACTGGACATGACGTGATGGTGGTGCTGAAAGGTGACTGGACATGATGTGATGGTGTTGCTGAAAGGTGACTGGACATGTGGTGGGGCATGGTTTGGTACCAGCTTATGTTGTGACTGAACATGATTGTTGTGACTAGAAAATCTTTGATGGTACTGTATTGTGCCTGGAAAGTTTCTAGTGGTTCTGTGTTGTGACTTAACATGTTTTGTTGTTGTGAATTGGACACAGTAAGATTAGTATACACTGCCTTAAGAAAACAAATATTATCCTGTCTAGATGAATCAGTGAAAGAGAAGACCACTGAGTATGCATATGTGAATGTGACAACACGTGGAGACCTGTCAAGTTTGAAGTGGATTGAATCTCCTCTGAAGTTCTTCCACAAGAATGGCCACAACACAGAACTATGCAGCGTGTACTACACCTCTCTCAACTTCCGTGACGTCATGTTAGCCACTGGCAAACTTCCACCTGATGCTATTCCTGGTGACATGGCAACCCAAGATTGTGTTCTAGGCATGGAATTCGCTGGTAGGGACTCCACAGGCAAGAGGATCATGGGAATACTACCTGCTAAGGTTTGTTATTTATTTACATCAACACTGATTTCCTTGTCATTGACAATAGTGCAAACCACAAGATGACCATGTTTTCCTTGAATTATGTTTATTATTGTTGGCTTGTCTTGTATTCAGCAGCTGTAATTTAAAAAAAAAATGTGTTTGTGCTCTTGTTTTTCTGTACCATTTGTCACCATTTGTTTTTCTTATCAGTTATGACTTGCATGTTTTGTGATCTGTTCTGAATATCTTGCAGGGTCTGGCAACCGCTGTAGACACACAAAAGCGATTCTTGTGGGAGATACCAGACAGCTGGAGCATGGAGGAGGCTGCCACAGTCCCTGTGGTTTATTGCACAGCCTACTATGCTCTTGTGACAAGAGGAAGAATCCAGAGGGGAGAAAGAGTCCTCATTCACTCAGGCAGTGGTGGAGTGGGCCAGGTAGAGTCATAGCTGTATCGTAATCGTGTGTTGCTGTTGTTGATCAGAATCGACATCATTGCACTCCAGACAAACCCACAGCAGATGCCAAAGGGTGTGAATGCCAATTGTTCCTGTTGCGCGCTGGTTGTATACACACTGGATGTATCCTCTGATAGTCCATCGCTGGTGGTCTTGCATTTGATGCCAAATTCCAGCAATCTTAGCCTTGATGATTCACTGATTGCAGTGTCATTCTCTAATAGGCAATCATTAATTGTCCTCAGTATCTCTCCCTTATCCATATCCAACGTACCTTCTATGGGTGCACTTGAAGCTAGTCTGTCAGCTCTTTGATGGCCGTGTACATGTGTGAAACTTACCAGCATTGATGACTAATTGCTTCACAGCTGTTTTCTGATTATTCCATTGCTTCAGATAGTTTTCCTAACCATTTTATCGTGCCATCCAAAAAATGTCTACTCTTGTTTTATTTGCTCTTGACCTTTCATATTGCTTTAAGTTAGTGGCCGTTAACATGTGATTTCCTATTTACTTTTGTTAGCATGATTTTATAATGTTACCTTTTACAGCTAAATTGTAAAAATTAATAATTTGCACAAATGTTTATTCTTGTACAGAAATGTCATTTTTAAACTGCATAAGTCATCATTGCTGGGCAAGCGTTAACGTGAAAGATTACAAGTGAAAATTGTCTGTCCACAGGCAGCTATTTCTGTGGCCCTAAGCTATGGATGTGAGGTGTTTACCACAGTTGGATCCAAAGAAAAGAAGGACTACTTGAAGAGCATTTTCCCTCAATTGACAGACAGAAATTTCAGCAACTCAAGAGACCTTTCGTTTGAATATGACATTTTGAAGGAAACCAATGGTGAAGGTAAGCAATTGTAGTGAAGGCTGCTACGTTTTTTGGTGAAGGTTGTGTCAGAAACTGGGTGTAAATCTTCGTTCACTGCGTATATTAGACTTTACTTTGAACATCCAGTTAGTGAAGCATTGTAGGTATCTGATGGGTATGTGGAATAAAAACTCTAAACTATGATCCCTTGCCTAATTTGTATGAAAGACTACACTGGCACAGGATCATTGAGTAGTTCAATATTATTTAAAAAGCTAAAAATTTAATCTTCATAAGGAATGTGTTTTATCATGTGAATTTAAAATGTGATCTTGAGCATTAACATTACTGCTTTTCCATCTTACAGAAGCTTTATGGCTTTCTTTATTTCTTCTCTACTTGGTTGTTCACAGCTGATTTGTAGCTCCTCTTCTCCTGACCAGATAATCTTCCTTCCATTCTGCTGGTATTTCCTCTCTCTCCCTGACTTTGCCAAGTAGTTTGTATAATATCTCTGTAGAAGTATCAATATCTGTTTTGATGGCCCCTGCTGGAATGCCATCTGGACCAGTTGCTTTTCCATCTTTCAGAAGCTTTATGGCTTTCTTTATTTCTTCTCTACTTGATCGTTCACAGCTGATTTGTAGCTCCTCTTCTGCTGGCTGGATGTCTGGGGAATTAGTTGGAGCTGGTCTATTGAGAAGTTCCTCAAAATGTTCTGTCCATCTCTTCATTTGTTCTTGTATATTACTAAGCAGTTTTCCATTCTGATTTTTTATGAGGCCATTTGCTTGCTTATATTTCCCTGTTAGCTTCTTTGTGTTGTTGTACAGGTCCCTCATATTTCCTTTGGCTGGAGCTTCCTATGCTTCCTTTGCCAAATCTTCAATATACTTTCTCTTGTCTCTTCTTTGTTTGCTTCTATGTACACCATGAGCCTTGGCTTTGGAGCTTCTGGTTTTGCTTCTGTTTAAACCTGCTTTCTTGTTTTTCCTGTCTTCTATCTTACTAATGGTTTCTGTTGTTATCCATGCTTTGTGCTGATGTTCTCTTTTTCTCAGTACTTCTTTACATGTCTCGTTCCATATATTTTTTACTTGTTGCCAGTGGTCTTCCGTATCTGCTTCATCTTCCAGCTGTTGGAGTACTTGGTATTTGTTGGATACTGTGATTGAACATTTTTCTCTTACTTCTTGATTTCTTAGATATCCCACATTATACTGTTGTCTATAGCTATATACTGTTGAGTTTTAATTTTGTTTTAGCCAACAGAAGATGGTGGTCTGATACCACATCTGCTCCTCTACATACTTTTACATCACGCAATGATGACCTAAACTTCTTACTTATGCATATGTGATCAATCTGATTCTCAGTTCTGTGGTCTGGTGATATCCATGTTGCTTTATGCATTCTTTTATGTGGAAATATGCTTCCTCCTATAGCTAGTTGATTTGAAGCACAGAAGTTAGCTAATAGTTCCCCATTCTCGTTCATCATACCTAATCCATGATTTTTTCAATACAGGTGTTGTCTGTTCCTATTTTTAGTGTTTAGGTCCCCCATCAAAATTGTGATGTCCTTTCTTTTCTTTTTGCCAAGACATTTTGTTGTCCGGTGTAAAATTCTTCTTTATCATTTGTTGGTGCGTAACATTGGATGATGTTTATATTTACTTTCTTTTTGGCTGATTTAAACCTTGCTGTTATAATTCGGGGTCCCGTTGCTTCCCTAGACAGCATTAGAGCCACCCCTTCACTGTGGTGGGCTCTTTCCTCCTCATGTCCTGAGGACAACATCATTTCTCCTGTGATCAATCTCCTCCTCTCTATGCCCTTCCACCGTGTCTCGCAGAGACCCAGGATATCAATCCTGTAATTTGCATTTCTGCTGCTACCTGTGCAGTTTTCCCTTGTTCACATAGAGTGCGAACATTCCAGGTGCCAATCCTGGAGATTTTCCTAGATGAAAAAGGTTAGTCGGCAACCCAGATTCCTTTCGGCTTTCACTGGGTTGCTTCATGCGCCTGCTTTCCAGAGGACCTTATTCTGTCTTGGGCGGCTGAGTTGATTTATATTCTTTATTTGACTTGTCCATGTTTGTTGAAGTTTTTGTGGTAAAAAGTTTTTTACGGGATGGGGTAACCAGCCCCATGACCCTCCTTAGTCGCTTTTTACAACATGCATGGTAGGGTACAGTGTTACTATTCTTTGCTCCCCTTTCGGGCCCGGTAACACACGGGTGAGAATTTTTCATTTAAGTATCATAATTTTGTTGTTGCAAGAACTTTGTGTGTGCCTTACTGTGTTGATTGACAACTATTTTTCTGAAATCTCATTTGATTTTCTGGCTGTCCAGAGTAACCATCACATCCTTCTTAAAATGCCTTTTCTGTCTCTAATTTTCATTTTGTTTGTGGTCCAGGTGGTATTATATTCTTTAAGACAACAAGAGAAAGAGCATGATGCCACATGCATCAAACACCTCAGTGTAGGCAGGAAAACAGTTGTCTAGTTAGAACAGGGGTTCTTAATCTGTGGTCCATCAACCCCATGGAGGTCCGTCAATGGATTCTAGAGGTCCATAAAATGTATACATTTTTATTATGCTTTTATGTACACTTTTTTAATTTTTACAATAAGGGTTCCTTAGCCTTCATTCGAGAATTTAAGGGGTTATAGCGTTCATCGGACAATCACAGGGGTCCGTGGCACCAAAAAAAAGGGTTAAGAAGCCCGTTGTGACTTACATATGGTGAAACAAATGACCTAATTGTCACATTTTCTGATACTATGCATTATTACCTGCAGGTGTTGACCTTGTCCTGAATTCCCTTGCTGAAGACAAGCTTCAGGCCAGTGTTCGTCTCTTAGCTAGACATGGCAGGTTTCTGGAGATCGGCAAATTTGATCTCTCAAACAATTCTCCATTAGGTGAGTACCAGTGACGGAAGACCCACTTGAAGTAAAAGATAACTAGTGTTCTTTTGTGTTGTGTGTGTGTGAAGAGACCTCTTCCATATTATCCCTAGTGTGTATTGGGTTGCACAAAAGTGTTTAATTTTGCACACATAAACATTAGATTACATATTTATTTTGAAGGCTGTTTGTTTGCCTTTCAAACTGTTATTGCTAAGCATCATCATGTAGATCCTGTTGTAACAACATTGTTTATAGGAGTGGGTGTAGTAGTGTTTGAGTTCAGCCACACAGATAATGTGTAGTGTTATATGAAGATATTGTATTATGTATAGTGTTACATGAAACATATGGATATTTAGTATATAGTGAAGTTTGTGTTATATGAAGATATTGTATTATGTATAGTGTTACATGAAACATGGATATTTAGTATATAGTGAAGTTTGTGTTATATGAAGATATTGTATTATGTATAGTGTTACATGAAACATGGATATTTAGTATATAGTGAAGTTTGTGGTAACTGACATTGTTTTGTGATGAGTAATTTTAACTCAGGTGCAAACAATATTACATTAGTAAGAGATAAGCACGGAAATCTCATCACGACAGTAGAGGGACAGGAAACAAGATGGGCAGAGCATTTCAGAGAAACTCTGAATAAGGAACCACCAGAGACACAATTGAATGTTCCTGAGGCTGAAAATGATCTAGATATTAATACAGACATCCCACAAAAAGAAGAAATCATCACAGCAATCAAAGGGTTAAAGAATGGAAAAGCTCCTGGTCATGATAACTTAAATGCAGAGCTATTTAAGACAGACCCAGTGCTTCTTCTTCTTCTTGCGATCGCATCTTTGATGATTACACCGTCAGACGAGTTCTCATGATGAATTCGACTGTTGTTTGAAGTTCCTCTTTAACTCCATATAGCTTTGAGTTTAGTGTTGAGTCATTCGGCCAGTATATCTTTCTTAACTGGTCATACAGAGGACAGTCCTGTAGAACATGCTCAGCAGTTTGTTCGTTTAATCCACATGTGCACAGTGGTGAAGCAGACAATCGTAGCTTGTGCATGTGTTTATTCAGTTTGTTATGCCCTGTCCTGAGTCGAAAAATAGTTATCTGTCCCTGCCGGTCGAGAGTGTGATAGTCGTCTTTGGGTTGGTTCTGTTCTCTTCTGATAGTCTGGATAGCTCTCTTTTTCTCAAAGTATGTGACTTCATTATCTTCTTGTTCACATTCTCCTCCCTTTTTTGCAAGTTTATCTGCCTTTTCATTTCCGGGTACACCACAATGAGATGGTACCCACTGAAGTATGGTTCTCTTTTTGGCAGCTACCTTGTTTAGTTCATTTCTCAGATGCGGGAGTTTACCACCCTTGAGAGCTTGCAGGACAGACAGTGCATCTGTGAGGATGACTACCTGGTGGCAGTCAGAGTTGGTGTTATAAATCATATTTGCAGCTTGCTCTAGAGCTTGAACCTCAGCTGTATAGTTGGAACAGAATTTACCAGTGGGAATGTGCCTAGTCTCATAGTGGTTGTCAGGATATGAGATAAAGATACCGGCACCTCCATTCCTAACAGCATTAGTTGCTGATCCATCTGTATAGGCATGTATCCATGATTGATCGGGATAGCTTTCTTGGATCATACTCAATGTAGCAGTTCGTTTTTGCAGATCATTATACTCACATCCACTTGTGAGACCACTGACTGATGTATTAATTTGGAGGGCACTGCTGGCCTGCTCCCATGGTACAGGGTATAGGGTGGGCTTCAGTGGTGTTGTCTTCATGGATAGGTCTTCTTGATGCTGTCTTATAAGTCTTTTCCCCCGATGCACAAAGCTGCTACGCTTTAGACGTCCCAATGCCAGATCATCTAGTCTTGCCTTCATTGGGTGCATTGGCATACTGTTGTACTTTTCCATCTGGATCATGGTTTTTGTGTCTCTTCTATGGGACAATGTCTGTAATCCAGCAACCTTCTGCATCTCTGTTATTGGTGTAGTTTTCATGGCTCCTGTAATGAGCCTGAGAGCTTGATTTTGCACCTTGTCCAAAGACTGCAGATGTGAGTTAGCAGCTGATGACCATGCTGCTGAGCTAAACTCTAAGTGTGGTCTTATTACTCCATTATAAATCTTCTTTAGATTTCGTTCATTTGCTCCCCAGTTGGTACCTGCTAATTTTCTGAGTATGCCTAGTCGTCTTCGGGCCTTTCCTTCTGCATTTTCAATATGCTTATTCCATGTAAGCCTTTGGTCAAATGTCACCCCAAGATAGGTGGGGTAGCTTTCTTCCTTGATCACGGTTGTCCCTAGGTGTATGTTAGCTGATTTGTCCTTGGGGGCGAGGGAGAACAGTGTTGTGGAGGTTTTGTCTGTGTTTATTGTGATAAGCCATTTCTCTGCCCATGACACTAGCATGTCTGCTGCCCGCTGCATTCTATAATTTGCTGTGGTGACATTTTCATCAGCGCACCAGAGTACTAGGTCATCTGCATATAAGGCAGCTTTAACTCCTGCAGGGAGATCTTTCACCAGGTCATTGATGTAAACAAGGAAGAGTGTTGGGGAAATTACTCCTCCTTGAGGTACCCCCTGATGGAGCAACACTTTTCTGCTCTGCAGACCGTCAAGAGTGACTCTAGTTCTCCTGTTATGCAAGTATGACTGGATCCATTTCATCATGTTGCCTTGGATTCCACTTCTCCTAAGTTTTGCAATGAGGCCATCTTTCCACACCTTGTCAAAGGCCTGCTTGAAGTCGACCCAGATCGTTAGGACCTTTTTCTTCTCCTGGAAGGCATCTTCTATTGCTTGAGACAAGTAAGTAACTTGGTCTTCTATACTGTAGCATTCTCTAAATCCAGCTTGTTCCGGCACCAGGATCTGCTCAGACTCTAAATACCATTTCAATCTGTGGTTGACTATTCGCTCCATAGTCTTCCCAACACAGCTTGTGAGACTGATTGGCCGGTAACTTGCAGCCTCGGTCTTACATTTCCCTTTCTTTAGTATGGGTATTGTGATGGCTTCTCTCCATACTTGGGGTACCGTTCCTTTCAACCAGCTGTGGTTGAATATCTCAAGCAGTTTTGTCTTTGCTGCTGAGCTCAGATTTACTAGCATTTCGTTGCTGATTTTGTCTGGGCCGGGTGACTTTTGAAACTTAAGCTTGGAAATAGCCTTCTGTAGTTCTCCTAGTGTGATGGGTTCCCTCATTGGGGCAGGAGTATCTGTCTGTCCCATGGTTGCCAGTATTTCTTTTCTTATCTCTCTCTGATGATCTATGTTAATGGGTAAGTTGCTTTCTGAACTGTATCTTCTAGCAAACAAGTCTGCAGCTTGTTTTCCTCTGAAAAGTTTGCCACCTTCATCCAATGTGATAGTCTGCCTAGGTGAGGAACGCTCTTCATTTAGAGACTTGACTAATCTCCAAAGTTTCCTGCCGTCTTTCTCAAGGTTCAGCGATGCCGTTTTAGTTCTCCAGCTTTTCCGTTTTTCTTCTAGCTTTGTTCTCTGAAACTCTGCTACAGCCTTTTTCCATTTGTTGTGAGTTTCAAGTGAAGGCTGAGACTCTGCGTCCTTTCTAGCCCTGTCCATAGCTTCCTGACGTTCTTGGAGTGTGCTGGACCAGTATGGTATGTAGTTACGCCGGCATCCTTTGGGAATGGTTTCTTTTGCAGCTTGTAGTATGCATCTGTTGAAGTCTTTTACCACTTCATTAATGTCTCTGTTCTGTACCTTGAGGGTAGACAGCAGCGTGTTCACCTGATGCCTGAATAAACCCCAGTTGGCTTTTTTGTAGTTCCATCTTGTAATGGCTGGGCCTGTACTGAGAGTTGCACTCTGGACAGTAAGAAAGATTGGGCGATGGTCGCTTCCCCCTAGTTGGTCTCCTACTTCTCTACTAATAGATCCAGCTATATCTGGTGTGGAGAAGGCAAGATCTGGTGTTGAAGTTGTGTGCCATCCTCTGGAGTAGAAGGTAGGAGTATCTGTGGCATTATTGACTAGGATTAGGGAGTGATCATCTTGCCAAGTTTCAACCTCTTCACCTCTGTGATCCAGATGGTTATAGCCCCAGCTCTGGGAGTGGCTATTAAAGTCTCCAACTGCTATAAAGTTGGTGGCTGGTACCTGTATAGAGCTGAGACTCAGGGGTTTGTTGTTCGGACAGTAATAGTTCAGGAGTTCTATTTCCATCTTGTCTACCTTTATCTGCAACAGCTGATATTCTGCTCCATCCATGAAGGTTTTCCTTTCGTGTGCAGGAATGTTATTCCTTACAAGAGTAAGTACTCCTCCTTTTCGTCTATCTTTTCTGTCGGATCTGAAGACCCAGTGCTAGCAGCAGAACTATTAGAACCACTATTTGCACAAGTCTGGAAAACAGGGACAACACCAACAGAGTGGAGAAAAGGAATAATTGTCAAATTGCCCAAGAAGGGAGATCTTGCAGACTGCAATAATTGGAGAGGAATAACTCTTCTCTCAGTTCCCAGCAAAATACTAGGCAGGATAATTATACAGAGAATCTCAAAAGCAGTAGACCACAAACTGAGGAAAGAACAAGCAGGATTTAGAAAGAACAGAAGATGTGTAGATCATATATTTACCCTCAGGAACATTATAGAGCAGTGCTCAGAATGGCAAAGACAGCTGTACATTAATTTCGTTGATTTTGAAAAGGCTTTTGACAGTATACATAGGGACAGTTTCTAGAAAATACTGAGGGCTTATGGAATTCCAAGCTGCATAGTGTCAATCATAAAAAGCCTTTATGCCAACTTTACGTGTAGCATTGGGCAGAGCAACCTAACCTTTGAAGTGAAGACAGTAGTACGACCGGGATGCCCCTTTTCAACCACTCTATTTTTAACAATCATAGACGGGTGATGCGCCAGACAACAGAGGGCAATCCAAGAGGAATAAGATGTACTACATTTTCTACATTGGAAGATCTGGAATATGCAGATGACATTGCACTGCTAGCACATTCACATCAACACATCCAGGAAAAAACGGATAGACTTAATAAGTATAGCCAACAGGTGGGCTTGAACATCAACCTAAAGAAGACAGAGGTCATGACGCTCAGTGTGAGCAACCCTGAGCCCATATCAGTAAGGAATCAGCAACTGGAACAGACAGATGCCTTCACATACCTAGGATGCATAGTAACACCAGACGGCGGAGCAAGCAGAGACATCAACAACAGAATGAACAGAGCAAGAACAGCCTTTTTTAGTCTTAAACAACATCTGGAAGTCCTCTCAGTACAGCACAAGCACAAAATTAGGATTATATCAGAGCTGTGTGCTTTCTCTGCTTCTCTATGGCGCGGAGAGCTGGAGAGTTACAGAGAAGGAAATGTCGAAATTGTCCTCTTTTCACACAACATGCCTAAGAAAAATTCTCTGAATCTTTTGGCCGAATACCATCACCAACCAAGATCTGCTTACTCTGAGCAAGCAAGAAGACATGCACACCATCATAGCTGGCAGATGCTGGAGCTGGGTTGGCCATGTCCTCAGAAGAGACCCCGATGCCATCACAAGAACAGCTATGCTATGGACCCCTGAAGGAAAATGAAAGAGAGGCAGACCAAAAACAACTTGGCGGAGGACTGTGGAGGCTGAGATGCAAAGAATGAACCAGAGTTGGGGCACTGTACGAAGGATGGCCGCCGACCGAGCAAAGTGAAATCAATTTGTTGTTGCCCTACAAGACGCCACCAGGCGTAATGGCCACTGACTGCTTTGACGGTCGGCGGCTAAGGATCAAAGAAGAAGAATTTTAACTCAAAATCAAAAGCCAGAAACAAACTGGAGGCAGAACATGACGTACGGGTATCTCTTTCAAAAACTGTATCACGAATAAAGCTGTTGGTGGAAATAGAACCAAATATCTCACTAAATTTATTTTAAGCTATATTCTGATAAATACTTTTCTCAACAGTTTTAAGATGCTAAAAATGTTATATGCTGAATAAAGTTTTTTTTTTTTTTTTTTTAATTATGTGCATACACAAAGTAAACTCCTGAATTGGTTAAGTCTCTTATTGAATAGGTGGGTAGAGATAGGTTTATTAAAAGCCAAGGAGATACGCGGACTGAATGGGAACGCCTGGTACAAGAGAAAGAAATGGTCACTAATAAATAATTTATCCACTGTAAAACTTCAATGTCTAGGTAAAGGTTGAGTTTGAAAGTGCTGATCTTGTTTACTTGTAGGTATGTCAATTTTCCTGAGGAATGTCAGCTTCATGGGCATTTTGCTGGATGCTCTGTTTGAGCACAACACAAAAGACTGGGAGGATGTAGCAAATTTGGTTCATGAGGGCATGACCAGTGGAGTGGTTAAACCCCTGAAGACAACAGTTTTCAGCAAGGATGAGGTGGAGGATGCTTTCAGATTCATGGCCCAGGGCAAACATATAGGAAAAGTTTTGATCCAGGTAAGGCGTATGTGGTTGTATTCGTTGCTTAATTGGCAAGTTTAAATTGTGACCATAACCAGTGCTTTTAAAGCTTAGCATGCCATCTCTGATGATCATTGAATTTTAATAAATTGTTGACATATAACTGTATTCATCTTTTGGCCCCCAGTTGTCTTTCAGCTATTTGGTTGTATTCTACCGGTTGTCATATCTTTGAGCTTTTCATACTTTCACCGTTACTTTTAACAACATCCTAACATGCCTAAAGCTATGAACTTTTCTAACGAGACCTTTGATATCATCTTGAACGGGGAAAAACTACAGAAAGTTGAAAGTTTCAATTATTTAAGCAGTAAAATGACTCAGGATGGTGACACAACAAGAGAAATCCATACTAGAATTGCTTTGGCAGCTAGCGCCTTCAATAGATTATCTTACTTACTTACTTACTTAGTCGTTCCCCTTCTACCGTAAGGTGTAGAGGTTTGGAAGAGAGAGCGCCAGACTATTCTATCGGCTGTCTTCCTCCTGGCCTGGTTCCATTCTAGTCCTCGGTCCTTCAAAGATTGTCTAATGTTGTCCTCCCAGCGTACTCTGGGTCGTCCTCGGGGTCTGGATCCTTGGCTCTTTGTTTCCCATGCTTGTCGTGGTAGCCGATCTTCTCCCATTCTGCAGACATGGCCAAACCATCTTAGTTGGGACTGTTCTACTTGGGTCTGTAGGGGGTGGCATTTTAGGCCTTGACGTATCGTCTGGTTGCGTACCATGTCTCTTCTTGTTACTTCAACCACCTTCCTCAGATACCTGATTTCTGAGGTTTGGATCTGGCTTTTATGGGTTGTAGTCATTGCCCATGACTCGCATCCATATGTCAAGACTGTGACATAGGTGGAGCGGTATACAGCCATCTTCAATAGATTATCTAACATTTGGAAATTACGATCATTGAATATACATACCAAGCTTCGTCTGTTTAATTCAAATGTTATCTCAGTGTTAACATACGGCTGTGAGAGTTGGAAAATAACAAAATCATTGGAGAACAAGCTGAATACATTCGAGAACAAATGTCTTAGAAAACTCGTGAACATCAGTTGGAAAGAATTCAAGACTAATCGACAAATAAGAGAAGACTCTAGGCAGAAATATGTCTCCGACTATATAAGGAAAAGACGATGGTCATATATATCTGTCATGTCCTACGAATGCAAAACAACAGAATACCACTACAGGCGCTCACTTGGGTTCCTGGTTGTAAGAGGAAAAAAGGAAGACCAAAAGAAACAGAAGAACAATAATAAGAGAAGGAAGAACGTTGGGCCTAAATAATGTGCAAGAGCTAAGAGGAGTGGCGTCACAACGAACAACCTGGAGAGCACTGGTTTTTGCCTTATGTGCCGTGTTTGGTGCTTAAAGAATTTATTATTATTATTATTAACATGCCTGAGAGCAGTTATTCTGGCCATTGACAGACTTTGTGGCGTTCTGAATCCATTGCTTTTACCATGTGTACAAGAAATTATGGAAATTGTGTTACGCCAAATGATGGAAGAATTATGGCATAGGGCAGAGGTTTTCAAACTTTTTTGGTCCGCGGCTCCCTTGACCTGTGCATAAATCACCGCGGCTCCTCTCTATACTATATATTATATATAAGCAATTGTACCCAAAAAGATATTAATGACTTCTGAATGTGCATATTTTACATCAGCATCCGCCATGATGACATCAGAGTTAGTGATCAGCTGTTCGTAACATAGACCTGCTCTGGAGTTTTATGGTGCATTTGTCAATAACTTCTAGTACCTAATGACACGTATTGGTACATGTAATAATACCTCGGCGCAAACATGTCGTCCTACGAAAATCTATATTTATTGATGGACCTTGGCTCATAATATCGAGCCCAACACTTTTCCCAAGCCACCGCGACGCCCTTAGCCGAGGGCCGCGACGCCCCTGGGAGCCGCGACGCAGTTTGAAAACCTCTGGCATAAGGGGGAAAAATGGGTGGGGTTGAACAGTGTAGACTAAAGAACTAGCTACACGTAAAGTGCAATTGTGCTGAATTAAAGGCAACACAAGACTAGTATAATGTTACTTAGTCTTGCAGAAAATTATCATTATGGAATTGTCAGGAAATTAGACATTACAGTGGGAAAAGGTGACGCAGACATTTGAATACTATACACATTGAGGAATTTATCTTTTGATATCACAGGACAGTACTTTTGTTGGAACATTCAGGGTCTGTCTGTTCTAACTTCTGGTAAGAACAGACGGACACATTTACTTACCTAGGATGCATAGTAACACCAGACGTCGGAACAAGCAAGGACATTAACAACAGAATGAATAAGGCGAGAACAGCCTTTGCTAGTCTCAACAACATTTGGAAGTCTTCCCAGTACAGCACAAACACCAGATTAAGACTGTATGAGAGCTCTGTACTTTCTGTGCTTCTCTATGGTGTGGAATGCTGGAGAGTAACAGAGAAGGAAATGTCGAAACTGTCCTTCCACACAATCTGCCTAAGGAAAATTCTGAATCTTTTGGCCGAATACCATCAGCAACCAAGAACTGCTTATTTGGAGTAACCAGGAGGACATGCACGCGATCATAGCTGACAGATGCTGGAGTTGGGTTGGCCACATCCTCAGAAGGGACCCTGATACCATTACAAGAACAGCTATGCTATGGACCCCGAAGGAAAGTGAAAGAGGCCGACCAAAAACAACCTGGCGGAGAACTGTGGAAGCCGAGATGTAAAGAATGAACCAGAGTTGGGGCGCACTGTACGAAGGATGGTCGCCGACCGAACAAAGTGGAATCAATTTGTTGGTGCCCTATAAGACGCCACCAGGCGTGATGGCCACTGACTGCTTTGACGGTCGATGGCTATGGATCAAAGAAGAAGATTAGAATAAATACGGGAGCAAAAAAAAAAAAAAACGTGGAGAAGAAACAAGAGACAAACATAGGAATAATACAGACAATATACATTGCCTAAGAAAGGAAGCTGTAGGTTAAAAGGCATATACTTTGTAGGAAGGTGAAAAGCAAAGGCAAATAAAGTGGTCAGATTTCTTGACTGAGCTTAACTTCCCATCATCTTGTAGTTTTACTATTCTTGATCATTTCTCTCACAGTGTCACTTCCCCACTTTACCTCTGCTGTCCTTTCTCATTTTCTTTCTGCTGTTTTAAATGTGATGTTAAGATTTAAAGTGTTTTTTTGTGTTTCTTGCTCAGGTGAGAAGTGAAGAAAAGGAGAAAGTTGCCATAGCACCAAAAGTAGCCATTCCAGCAGTGTCCAGAACATCATGTGACCCTTCCAAGTCATACATAATCACAGGAGGTCTGGGAGGTTTTGGCCTTGAACTTGGGCAGTGGCTTGTGGAGAGAGGAGTGAAAAAGTTGATCCTTTCATCCAGGTATGTGTGTGTGGTAACATATAGTTGCTTGAGCATTTTTACTGTGGTTGTACAGAATGACAGATTTCATACTGGGCTAAACAGAATGACAGATGTCATAATATGGTAATACAGAAGGTCAGAGGTGTGACTACGAGATAAGAAATCTTCTCAGTCAAACAACCTCATTTTGTTAACATTGTTGCATGAACCATCCATGCAGGAACGCACAAAGTGCTTTGGTGCAAGGCTTACTGGAAGTATGCCAGTTTGCTGCATTGGTGACCCCACCTTCACAGCAACAACAATAAAATATAGTAATCAAATAGTGGTATTTTAGTCATTTTCCATGTAATGCCAATTGCTGTAATAAAAATGTTTGAAGTAGTCATTGTCACTGAAAATTTTACATCATTGGTACAATTTACATTTTGACAATTAATACAGCTAGCAAATGCTACTTTATCAGTACTACAATTACTAGCCTGTGCTATTTTGTTATAATTACTGACAATAGCACAAGTAAAGTTTTAAAATAATTGATAACATTTGCTTCTTTTAAAACAAATGAAAATTACTGATGATAGGATAGTTGACATTATGGTGATTACTGTGTCTGCTCAATGTCTTCTGTTTCCCTATTCATCTTTTTAGCTCTGCCTCTGTTTCTCTTACCTTGGGGATCCCAGAATAATTGACTTATAATGTTGTTAGTTGGTTTCTTCAAGATTAGTCAGGCTTGGTGCCATCTTTTCCTCACATCTGATTCCACTGGTGTTTGTTTTGTCCCTTCCATCAGTTCTACGAGGGAAGGTCAAAAAGTAATGCCTCCTATTTTGTATGTATGTAAATACTGCATCGGTGTGCAATTTGTAAATTTAGCAGGATTCCTCAAACATTCTTCTGCACTGTATAGCATTACCAACCTGTTTCAGTAACAGGTGGCACCACTGTAACAGTTTAAAAATGGCTGCCAAAGAAATTCGGTTAAAACAACGTTATGTCATAGAATTCCTCAATGGTGAAGGCGAGACCCCAATTCGCATCCACGAACGTTTGAAGAATGTTTATGGAGATTCAACAGTGAATGTTAGCACTGTCCGACGTTGGGTACATCGTTGTGACGAAGCTGAAGTAGGTCAATCCTCAATGGCTGACGCAAAGCGGACTGGCCGTCCGTCTACCGCAGTGACTCCACACAACATTCATCGAGTTGATGGCATCATTCGTGGTGACCGTCGGGTAACACTGGATGAACTTTCTTCCATGTTGTCCATTAGTAAAGGCAGTGTCCAGAACATCATTAAAGACCTTTGAAGAAGCTTAGAGGTTGTCTTCAGCGACTTTACCCATTAAGAGATCAGAGAACTGCACTACTGTTGCACGATAATGCCACGCCACACACCGCTAAACACACAATTGATGCAATTGCAGAATTTGGCTGGACATTATTACCACATCCCCCTTACAGTCCTGATCTTGCACCTTCTGACTTCCATCTGTTTGGACCACTGAAAGATGATTGCGGACATCACTTTGAGGACACTGAGACCCTTAAACGCGCCGTACGCCAGTGGTTTAGGAAAAAGGACACACATTTTTACTGTGCGGGGATACATGCCCTTGTGAGAAGATGGACAAAAGCTGTAACAAATAACGGAGACTACATTGAGAAATACATTTTTGAAGTTCAGGCTTGGGGCTACATTTCAATGTGAATTTTATCGGTTTTCTTGCCTATTGAATAAAAATTAAAAATTACGAGGCATTATTGATCTTGTCTGTAACTTCGTGGTTGTTCTCCATGTTTGAGCCATGTGGTAGACTACTGCTGTGACGTTTGAGTTGAAGATTGATTTTTGTGCCGGGCTTGGTTTATTTACTTACTAATCACTTATATCCCATGGTAGCACAGTGGTTAGTGAACTGGCTTCCTAGCTTGGTGGTCCGTGGTTCAATCCCCAGATGAGGCGGGATTTTTTAGACCGCAAACAGCTCCGGGGTCGACCCAGCCTCATGAATTGGGTACCAGGTGGCCGGAGTGATGCTGACTACATCACCTCTAGTGTGCCGATGGTCAAGAAAATATGGGCCTAACACCATATTCCCAATATGCCTCAATGGGCGTGTAACAGGATCCTTTACCTATATCCCCATGCAGTGAAAGATTCTCTTGCCTTATGTATTTTTTAATATTTTCCTCTAATTTTCGGTAACCATCTAAATTTAAAATGTCACCAGTGTTTCAGCTTTGGCTTTTTTGGTGTATCATTGAATAGGTCAGGAGTCAAAACAGGCTACCAGTACAGAAAGGTCCAGCAGTGGCGAGCTGCCGGTGTGACAGTAGAGGTCAGCAAGAGAGATGCTAAGACTTTAGATGGGGCTCGTACTCTGCTAGAAGAATCAAGCAAGCTGGGACCAGTGGGTGGTCTCTTCAACTTAGCCATGGTGAGTATGATTCTCTGGGCATAGTTTGTCTTTTTCTGTAAGCATGTTTGTAAACAGTTGTGTGTCATGTCCTTCTGTATGTGGAGTTTATTTGAAAAGTTGTGTGTAATATTGTGCGTAATATTGTGCGTGTTGTGTAAGCCTTGTGTTTATAAAGAGATTTGTTCGTGCACAGAGGATTCTTCCAGTATCAAGTCAGTCCTTTTGTATGGCATTGAAACAAAGAGAACAACCAAAAAAGCTTAATGGGGTATTTATAGAAAGCTTAGACATGGTGGATGCGTCTGCATTCTGTATCGGTAGAAAGTAGGAAGGACTTAACAGCAATTATGGCATTTTATAAGTGTTTGAAGACACAGGTCCCATGCAGTGTCTGTACTTTGATGCCTCAGTGTACTTTAACACTTTGCTGACCAGCAATCCGGAACATTACTGTCTTCCATTACCAAGGGTGTTTGCAGATTTCTTTAAAAATTTCTTTTTTTTTTAAATTCATAAAAAATTTAAAAACAGACATAGTGCTTTGAAATTTTCAGATCACCATAATGAATAGTTGCTACATCTGAAAAAACTTATTTTATGCAAATTGGTCATATTGATCATGGTGGCCATCTTGAATTTATGTGGCTATTTATAGAAATTTCAAGCGATATTTTAAAACCATAATCTTTTTCCAGTTTTTAGTGAATCTGTTGAATGTCAGTGCAATAAAATGTTAGGGAAATGGATGGCAACTAATAAAATAAGCTTGATTGACGTACTGATTTAACAATTGACCACGTATTTCAACATGAACGGCTAACGAAAATTGTGAATATAATGCAAAAAAATTTAATTTTTGTATTTGTCTTTTTTGAGGGGATTCTGTGTCTGTGGCATCTGACAATGAGTGTTTGTGAATGTTGGAGTCTGAGCTGCTTCCTTCATTAACTAGGGTTGAAGTTGTAGCTGTAGGCCTCTGCAAGAGTCTTTGTCGTGAATGTTGATAATCCTCGACTGTGTGGTATAACTTGAAGCAAGGGTATCAGGCATAGAGGTACATTGCAATCTGGGCAGTACATGAAAGTCTGGCTTCTTTTCCCTGCAGCCGTACACACTTTACAGTCTGGTTTGTGCCTTGCCCTTTCATATTTGGCAATGAAGTGGTGCTCAGAAAGCCGTGTTGTTGTGACATGGTTTTAAAGGTGTTACTTTGCTTCGAAGAACTGCAGGCTCAATAAGAGTGAGATGACACTGTCTGAACCTCTGCTTTGATCTTTTTTTTGTAGAGTTGGCAGTGTTGTAGGTTATGTGGGGCAGTGTTGTAGGTTATGTGTGGCAGTGTTGTAGGTTATGTGTGGCAGTGTTGTAGGTTATGTGTGGCAGTGTTGTAGGTTATGTGCTCATTGTCCAGGGCAGTAGCAACTAAGAAATGATGTAATGGCAGGTACCATTTATAAGGATCTGTGTGGGAAGGGGTAGCTTGCACCCAGTTGGCCGAAGTGGTTAACACCTCCCATACTTTTGTTGTATTTTTCTGCAAGCACTGGCTTCTGAATTGTTCTGCCCTCAGGAATTCCTGTTTTTCTGTCTAATCCATCATATCATTGGAGTGAACAGTAGATATAAGATTAACTCTTTTCGTATCATGCCAGGTGACTGCCAGCGTGCCTTTATCTTCTGTGGCACAAAACAGGATGATTTGCCTTTTTCACTTTGAATTGCTTTTCCTTCAGTGCTTCAGGAAAATGCTTTCTATTCTCAGCTACTGTTCTATATGCACCAATCTAAATTTCTTTCAGCTCTTGAAATAAAGCTGGGGTTGAATAAAAGCTGTCACAGTAAAGAAAATGTCCTTTGCTGCCATATCCATCAAGAACTTTCACAACCCTGGAAGTTGCCCTACATAACCATCATTTTTCTTATCAGTATAATTGTTCATGTTCAGGCAATAGGGGCCTATTGTGTTTTAGCATCAGTGAGAACAAATAGTTTGAATCCCCACTTTGTGGGTTTTGCTGGCAGGTACTGTTTGAAATATATTCCTCCCTGTGAGCTGAGCAAGGTGATTTTCACCATACCTATTCACTTCGTCAGTGATCAGATCTATGGCAGTGTCAGGAAAATAAAGTTCGAAAAAATCAGTGGACTTGAATTCAGTTAAGTCTTCTTTGATACCTTCTTGCTCTTCATATGGAGGAAGAATGGAAAGCTCAATAAGTTAATTTTGAGCAAGCTTTCTCCATTTCCAAGGATTATTTTGATGTGCAGTCCTATTATGGTCCCTTGTGCCACGCCCATCTTCTGCTTCAGACCTACCTACATCACCTCCAATTTCGTTTTCGCTGCTGTGACTAATGTTATTATTCTACTTTGCCATGAGGTATCACTTTCAGCCCCAGATTCGCTGCCAGTCAGAATCATCTCTGTTATAAGTCTGGTTTTCGTGATCACTCATGGCGAAAATGAAGAACGGGCTCTTGTACTAAAAATAATCAGATTTCCTCTTCTAACACCGCTACACGGATATGAATCATGGGCACAGCCATTTTGGAATGCTACAAATACCCGGATGAGGCTTGTTTTGTAAAACTTATCAATACGGCGGCCCTGTCGCTTTCATAGTCATGCTAATTCGACGATCGTCGAATTTGGTCACCAAGGGTATATAACGGAAATTCGACGATCGTCGAATTTGGTCAGCAAAGTGTTAATGTATTTTTTCCATATGCTTGTGTACACCTATATGGGTACCTCATATCTAGGACAGATTTTGATATAAAGTAAACTCATTATTAATTGTCTTGTCAGGTGCTGCGTGATGGCCTCTTTGAGAATCAGACCATCGAGATGTACAAGACTGTCTGTGAGCCAAAAATACAAGGTACCATTCACCTGGACCAGGCCACAAGGGAATTATGCAAAGATTCCTTGGATTGGTTTGTTGTCTTTTCATCAGTCAGTTGTGGGCGAGGCAACCTTGGGCAGACTAACTATGGTTTTGCTAACTCAGTAATGGAGAGAATTTGTGAACAGCGAAAAATTGATGGTTTACCAGGTATGTATATGTAATTTATTCACTGTAGTTTCACATATATCTTTTTGGTTATTCTCTCTCTTTTTCTCTTCCTCCCTCCCCCCATATGGCGTGTACAAGTATCATGCGACGAACCAGTTTTCCTGGACAAACTCTATGGAGATACTAACAACCTCTGGCTGATCACTGCTTTCTTTAAACATATTCAAGTTGACGTCTGAAGTGTATGAAGAAAAAATCAGAATTTATTAGTTTTAGCTGTTTCAGCCTGTCTACATTATTTAATTTACTAGTTTTTATGAAGTGTAATTTTTTCCTCCTCAGCTCTGGCAATTCAGTGGGGAGCTATTGGAGATGTAGGTGTCATTGCAGAGAGCATGGGTGGTAATGACACAGTCATAGGAGGCACTCTTCCTCAGAGGATGTCATCCTGCCTGAATGTCTTAGATCACTTCCTCAACCAGAGTTACACAGTCGTTTCCAGCTTTGTCTTGGCACAACGGGAAACTGCCAAGACAGAAGGCTCATCTCATAAAGCCAACGTGGTAGATTCTGTGGCGAGAATATTGGGTATGTTATCTACAGAATCCCTGTTCTTGTGCGTCAGATTGCTTGTTGGTTGTAGAAATCAGTCCAGCCATTGATTGTGTCAACAATATTTTTTTCCCCCTCTAGCAGTAGTATTTTTGTCAGCTGGCTTGCTAGTCACAGCTCAAGTTAACACTTTTACATTAAAAAAAAAAAAACATTGATTGATGATAATGCTGAAGCTTTCAGAAATGGAGCATGTACCATTGTACAGGTTATGGGGAAGTCCCAACACTGCCAATGGATATTTTTGCCAGTGAATAATTGGAAAATGTAGTGTATGTAATAAATGTATGATCCTGATTAAAGATGAATAAGTTATGGTGTACATCATTAATGTGTAATTTGACAAAAATATTTATTTGCTGTATATGTGACAAGGCGTAGCTATGTTTTTGGTTAGCTGCTAATGTTATTTTTTTGTTGTTTTCAGGTGTGAAAGATCCCTCCACCGTAAATCCTGATACCTGCCTGGCAGATCTAGGCCTTGACTCACTCATGGGTGTGGAAATTAAACAGTTGCTAGAGCGAGATTTTGATCTGTCACTTAGCACCCGAGAGATCCGCTTGTTAAACATGAAGAAACTCCAGGAAATCAGTATGTATTTCTGACTACCCTGGTGATTTTTTTTTGCATGGGAGGAGTTCTGTTGAATTGCCTATCTGTTACTTTTTATGGGGGGGGGTCATTTTTGATGGGTTTTGGAAAGATGAATGACTTGTGGCAAGAGACAAAACATACTGTAAAATCTTGTAGACTACCAATGTTTGCTTGTTTTGTTTCCCGTTGAAGCAACATGTAAGAAGACTTAGTCGAGGACTTGTGTTATCTGCTGCCAGTCTAGTATCAACTTTTTCAGTCTTTCTTGTGAAGTAAAGAATGCTTCGCCCAGTGTGGTTTGTTCCTGGGGGGACGGTTATGAGGAGACAAAGAATCAGGCTACTGCTGCCTCTGGATGTCGCAAGAGGTGGCTAATGTACGATTGGGCATGGTGCTGGTAACCTCATGTAAAAAAAAAAAAAAAAAAGCTATAAAAACCAACTGTTGCAAGAGCACGTGAATGCTTTGATGCAAGCTTCCTGTAAGGGGACCAGCTGCAGTAAAGGTTCTATGCTCTGTAAGTAGCGAAAAGAAAAACAAAGAAAGAACGCTTCAGCACAGAGGTGATTATAAATATTTGGTCACTCTTACAGATGGTGCTGAAGATGATAGCACAGAGAACCAAGAATCTGAAGTTTCAACCACTGCAGATCTTCCAAATGGTCCATCATCCGTGGATGATAACAGTCTCTCAGTTAGATTTGACTTCAAGCATATATTACCCAAGAACCCAATCATCAACATGAATGGCGTCCAGAATGGCCTGAAGCCTTTGTTTATTGTGCACCCAATAGAAGGTGAGTTGGTATTTTTTTCTCCCTATGCCTTTTATTTGTGATTGTTTTGAGTTTGAGAGTTACTGAATGGCCAAAGCTACATGCAACAACACGAGACAGATATTAATATCTTAAACAACTAACTCTTACTTAGTCGTTCTTCTACCAAGAGGTGTAGAGGTTTGGAAGAGAGCGCCATACTATCCTATCGGCTGTCTTCCTCCTGGCCTGGTTCCATTCTAGTCCTCGGTCCTTCAGAGGTTGTCTAATGTTGTCCTCCCAGGGAACTCTAGGTCGTCCTGGAGGTTTGGATCCCTGGCTGTTAGTTTCCCATTCTGCAGACATGGCCAAACCATCTTAGTTGTGACTGTTCTACTTGGATCTGAAGGGGCTGGGTTTTCAGGCCTTGACGTATCGTCAGGTTGCGGATCATGTCTGTTCTTGTTACTTCAACCACCTTTCTCGAATGCTATATATGTATTCTTCATTATTGTATGGTGTAGAAACGACAATGAAAAAAAGCAATTAGAAGAAAGAATTGAGGCTACGGATATGTAGTAGAATGGGGCTTGCCTCATGGAAAGAGAAGAAAACAAATAAAGAGGTGCTAGAAAACCAAGGAATCAAAAGAGAATTAATGAAGGAGATCAAAATTAGACAGCTAAAATATTTTGGCCTTGTAAAAAAATGATAAAACCTGACAGAGAGGACCATAATAGAAAGCAGAGTTGATGGCAAATGTGCAAGAGGAAGACAGTGCTATAAGTTGGAAGATACCATCAAGATATGGACAGGAAAAGAGTCTGTTAGGTTGCACCATCAAGACAAGAGATAGCAGACATTGGAGATCCGTTGCAGCCGACCTTCGAAATGAAGATGGCAGCTGATGATGATGATGGATGGCTATCCTCATTTGTCCATTAACTCATTTGTTACCTTACATCTCCACTTGGAGCATAAGCCTTCAACAAATACATGCCAGGCTGTCTGGTGCCATCCAACAGTTTTAAATGTCTAGAACTGGGTGGTCACTGGGATAAAAGCTTTCTTTTTAAATTCACAGTTTTAGCTCAGGATTTGACAATTAGTAGTGTGCTGTTTTGACATTGTTCCAAGACATGAGTGCTGCATCCTATTATTTATAAACGTGAATAGAGACTGGGCGTAATCATGAGTGATACATTATGATATTTATCTTCTGACATAATTTTTAGATTTTGATCTTGATTGTGTACCTTGTAATTAAACATAATAGTGATACCAGTTTGAAATATTTGGTGTTACATTTCCGCATATATTTTAAACATAATTAAGCTGTTCACACTAGACATAGTAACATTTTGATATTGACCCAAGACATCATAATCATTTTGATATTGATTCCAGGTAGTGTTGTTGCCTTACAAACTCTGGCTAGCTCCCTGCCTTGCCCTGTGTATGGCCTCCAGCTGACAGCTCTAGCTCCCTTGACTTCTGTAGAAGATCTTGCTGGGTATTACTTGGAGGTGAGTACAGAACACACAACCATATGTGATATCTTATCTTCTGTAATAGTTGTCTTGGTATGTACAACAGTCCCAACTACGATGGTTTGGCTATATCTGCAGAATGGGAGAAAATCGGCTACCACAACAAATATGGGAAACTAAGAGCAAGAGCTCCAGGATGACTCAGAGTTCACTTGGAGGACAACATTAGACAGTCTTTGAAGGACCGAGGACTAGATTGGAACCAGGTCAGGAGCAAGACAGCTGATAGGATGGTATAGTGCACTCTCGGGCAAACCTCTACACCCCAGGGTAGAAGAGGAGTGACCAAGAAGTAAAGTGTGTCTCTAAGGAACTAACGCTGAGACTGTGGGAGACAGTCATTCAAATGGTTACGATTAAAAGATTCCAAGGCTCGTCAGTGGTTAGAATGTTTGCCCTTCTAGTGTCCCATTCCCGGCAGAGGTACAATTTAAATAAATAAATAAAAAAATTTGGGAGCCGCGCTAGCGTAGTGGTTACAACACCGCTCTGGCGACCGGGTGATACAGGATCAAACCCGGGCGACGGCATTTGAGGATTTTTCGTCGACCGGGATTTGGACTGGATTAACTCGAGACCTGGCGAGAACATTTGAAGGAGTGTCGTCGACCAGGGACTGGCGGCTTCTGAGCTGACCCAGCTGCAATGGGTACCTCCGAAATCGGCGAGTATTTGCCTGAATGGCGAGGGACACCTGTCTCTGTACAAGAAATAAAGGGATACTCACGTAAAATCAATGTCAGGTTAGACATAAATAATAACCTGAGATTTCGCCTCGAGTATTAGCGGGCGTACGAAAAAGAAAAGAAAAAAAAAATTTGGTCACTCGTCTTCAGTATTTATAAATATGTTTTATTAATTATAGTTTCCAAGCATTTTGTGTTTTGATGGCTTACTTGCTCAGTGACAGCTGGAAGAGATTGGAAAGAAAGTAATTGAATGCAGGAGAAACGATGCTTTTCAAGAACTTGACAAATTGCACACCATAATTCTTTGCTGTCATTTCTTAACGGCTACTAGCTTGTTAGCTGTTATCGTTATTAAAAAATTGCTTCTCTGTAGCAAGACATTTTGGTGTGATGCTGTATTTGAAATAATTACTTTCAATCATAGAGATGATGCAATTATCTACTTACGCACATTATTATTGTGTATTTTGCAGCAACTGATTTCTGTGGATCCAAAGGGACCATATCAGATTGCAGGATACTCATTTGGTTCTATGATTGCTCTGGAGCTGGCCAATCAGCTAAGGAAACGGAATCCCAAACAACCTGGCATTGTGCAGTCTCTGACACTCTTAGATGGCTCACATCGTTTTGTGGAGTTGTATACCTCTGTCTACCGCAAGGCTATGCAGCTGAACACACCAGAAGAAGAGCAGGCTGCAGCGTTGTGTGCGTTTGTCAAGCAGTTTATACCATTTGATCAACCTCCGGTAAGTTGCCTTGGTAATACATAAAAATATTATGAACCAGAATTTGAAGGTACAACAGCACCAGCTACTGGACTTTCACAGTTTGTTCTGGGGTAGGTGGGGTTATTTGGTGTGAACATGATGCAGACTGGGTGTTTGTTAAAATGGAATATAGGAATTTAGCCTTTCAAAATTACTACAGGCAGGTTAAATGGGTATGTTAGAAAAGTGTTAAAGTTACATCTTATCAGAGAACCAGTTTGTATTGTTTGCTCTCATGTCCTGACAGCACATGAATAAAAATTCCATAGATTTGCTTAAATGTATATTGGGAATAGGTGGCTGTAACTGATTATTGAACCTAGGTTTTCATCCAAATGGCAATTATAAAGACCGCAGTTTAAAAACATTCTGTACTGCAGTATTTTATGGGGACCTTATTTTAATATATGTATGAAATTTCTTTCAAGTGTGCAAGAAATTGAATGAACTTCATGGAAATATTTTATTTCTGAAGTATGAATAATGCATTATGTATTTATTCCTGAAGTTTATTACAGAATGTATGGAAAATGTGTCTCTTCCACCCATAAATGCCACACACACACAAAAATGTCTCAGCTTGAAGGGAAAAAAATGAGATAAGAATAATAAAGCTAACAATAATTTTTGTTGATGTCAAGTCATTTATAAAACATATAAAAAGTTCACGGAAACATTAAGTTTTACACCTTTATTAATTTCTTCCAACAAATGGGAAACGAATTTTAAATACACTTTTAAAAACAAAATATTGACCATCTTGGTCTTCACCAAAAAAAAACAAACAGCATTTGTACAACACCAGCAAGCAGGGAAACAGTTGTGACAGTTTAATTTTCTTTAAAAAAAAAAAAAAAAAAACATTACAGATAGTTATTAGTTACAGAGAACAACATTAATGTTGAAGAAATGGCAGTTATGATCCTGGGGGGGGTTCTTATTGAACTGTTTTGTGGGTAACACTTTAAAATCTGTATTATCTGTTAATTGAAGAACCTTTGACTGTTAGTTAAGAATCAACATCACAACCGTATCAACATCACAACCGTTGCAGGTCTTCAGCCAGATGGTTTCAGCAGCAAACTTCAGTGCCAGACTCCAGACTGCTGTAGACCTTTTGATGGCCACTGGAAAGTTTAGCTCCCGCCAGGATCTCGAGATCTTAGCCAATGCCTTCTACTCCATGTTGACAATCAGCGAGACCTACAAGCCTGACAGCTTTGTAGGGGACATCACTCTGATTAGAGCCCAACAGAACAGCGTTAATTCCAGCAGTCTAGGAGATGACTATGAACTCAAGCAGGTTTGTATGCACGTCCGTCTGATATATCTTCTGGGTTTATACAGTGAATATCTCAGCGATCTCTCTCTTTTTTTTTTTCCCCACGTAACTTTAGGTGTAAAACATATTGCCATAGAAACAACAGCTACAAAAGCACATGAATAACTTCTGTGTAGGTTTCTTGTTCCAAGTCTGGTATGTTAAAGGTGTTCCAAGTCTGGTATGTTAAAGGTGTTCCAAGTCTGGTATGTTAAAGGTGTTCCAAGTCTGTGGTATGTTAAAGGTGTTCCAAGTCTGTGGTATGTTAAAGGTGTTCCAAGTCTGTGGTATGTTAAAGGTGTTCCAAGTCTGTGGTATGTTAAAGGTGTTCCAAGTCTGGTATGTTAAAGGTGTTCCAAGTCTGTGGTATGTTAACCTTTAGCACGCTGCATAAAATTTCAGAAAACTTGCCCTACAGCTGCATTCTTTTTCACAACCCCCCGTTTTTATAGTGGGCGACTTGTAATGTCTATAGTTTTTGTGTTTCTTGGTCAATTGCTATCATTTTTGGAATTTATGTAAATAAATGAATGGTGAATCTGATGATATAAAATTTGTTTGTGTACATGTTAGATGTGATAGGAAGAGAGGAAAGGAAAGATGAAAAAAACGAAAAAAATTAAAAAAAAAAAAAAAATTTTTTTTTTTAATTTTAAAATTAAAAAAAAAATTAAAAAAATGACCAACGAACGAAGCGTCCATATCCCTTGCATCTCAATGAAAGTCATTTGACCAATAGAGCAATACAAATCAAATGACGATCTTCCAGCCGTGACATTCGGCCGTAATCCTATATTTTTCCGATATTCCTAATCCTAACCCCGAAAATTATACATACTTGAAAGGCCATTTTACTTTCGTTTCCATCTCAGCCATCAAACATATTCTGAGAACCGATTTCAGCGCTTATAAAGACAAAAATTT
Organism: Oreohelix idahoensis; assembly: GCA_024509875.1. Classification (NCBI taxonomy): domain Eukaryota; kingdom Metazoa; phylum Mollusca; class Gastropoda; order Stylommatophora; family Oreohelicidae; genus Oreohelix; species Oreohelix idahoensis. The sequence continues at coordinate 311,615 of JAMPIV010015675.1, forward strand.
CATCCCCACCGCATGGCGTCAGAATGCAATAAAATTAGAGCAAAATGGCCGCGCGTCTGATGCCGATTCATTTCGATTTAAAAAATTTACAAAAAATAAACGCGGATACACCCATCACTTTTTTAAGATCGGAAACGGAAGCTAACTCTCTTGCAATTAAAGTTACAACTTAACATCCGGGGCTGAAAATCACGTGTACACAAGTCATGTGCTAGAAACGATGACAGCCGCAAGGCGTAACATATCGCCTCCAGCTGGCAGAACATAGGTTACCTTCGGCGATATGTCTCGCCGGCAGCGTGCTAAAGGTTAAAGGTGTTCCAAGTCTGGTATGTTAAAGGTGTTCCAAGTCTGTGGTATGTTAAAGGTGTTCCAAGTCTGTGGTATGTTAAAGGTGTTCCAAGTCTGGTATGTTAAAGGTGTTACAAGTCTGTGGTATGTTAAAGGTGTTCCAAGTCTGTGGTATGTTAAAGGTGTTCCAAGTCTGTGGTATGTTAAAGGTGTTCCAAGTCTGTGGTATGTTAAAGGTGTTCCAAGTCTGTGGTATGTTAAAGGTGTTCCAAGGTACTTGATGGGTAAAGGTTGTCCCATAGCAGATAGTGCTGTGGGGGAGTGAAGTGTTCACCATACTAGGTCCAGCTTTTTCATAGGGTGAGGTGACTAGTTCCCTTACTTGCTGCCTTTCGCCATAGCTAACTTGAGCAGAGTCAGGTACCCATTTACAGCTGGGTAGCTTAGAGTGTGAAGCTACCAGGTTTCGGTTCTGGAACTCGTAACCTCACTGTGAAAGGAAAGCACTCTTACTGCTTAAGTCAGTTGGATACTCACGGTTTTGGAATAATGGGAATAAGTTTAATATAAGCTATCATTGTTTTGTTCTGCATGCAAATATATCAGTCAGTTTGCTCATAGCATGCTATTAGTAACCATCATATTTTATATGTTGCAGATATGCAAGGGCAAGGTAAATGTGCAAGTGGTGGATGGAGACCATGAGACTTTCATTCGAGGAGAGAGTGCCAAACATGTGGCCAGTATTATAATCCCCTTGTTGCAGTCACTAACAAGCAGTGAATGCTGACATCTGAGATAACTGTGTTTGTTCTGTTGTAGTGGTGATGAAAGAACTGATTTGCTGGTGTTGTGGAGTTAATGATAGCAGTCGCGATTCAAGGTCTGAATATGGCCACCATTTTCTGTACACATCGTTGAGACCATGTTGGCTAGCAGTGTCAGCTTGTTAAATATTCTCTGTGAAATATTTTTTACCTCATGGAAACAAAGACCAAGAAATGTGGGATTGAAAAAGCTCACACTGTAGTCTTGTCAGTTTCGTGTAAGATTTTTGTCATGAAAGTGTTAGGAAATCCTTTGTGGTTTTGATATTTTGTTGGTTTTGTTTTATCAGCACCAGGCTAATAGCTGATAATTAGAAGGGGAAGATAGGCGGTTCTGTCAAGAATGAAACCCCCCAAAAAAAAGAATGTCTTGAATCTTTCCTGTGGTAGAGGATTCAAATGTAAGTCCTTGGGGTCTCCATCTCGGCACTAGAAAATATTTGTGTTAACTGCAGTTTTGTACCCGTTTATAGTTTGTGCTACCTTGACTTTTAGTGTATAGCCTTAGATATTGTACAATTTTTTTTTAAATTGTTGTTTGAGGTCAAGTCGATAGTTATTGCACTTATAGAGTTATGTTGTTCTAAATAACTGCCCTGATTTTTGTCTGCCACAGCAGCAGTTAGTGTGGACCAACTACCTCTGCTATTGTGGTAGCCGTATCAATTGAGTATTGAAGTAGAATCTCTGGGCACGATGCGTGTTTACACAGTCGGTAACTTTATCTGCCAGATGTTTTTTATATTTTTTATTAAACTCCTTTTTTGGCAGAGATCATTTGAAATTATTTACCAGAGGCTTTTCTTTAACATAATGCAGAATTTAATTTATTTTTTTCGTGTGCATCATTCCCACAACCATTTGTCATGTGGCTTTTTAAAAACGGTTTTGTCCTCTCTCACAAATTTGGTGTGATACGGTTTACAAACATAGATAGACAAGTCTTCTTATCTGTTTTAATTTATCAGAAAACAAACGGAAACGTGCTTTAATTCATCCGTGTTTGTCGTAAGGCATGGAAGAACAATCATTATTCAATTTGGTACTTGTATTCATGTTTTTCATATTACCTCTCTTTAGATGAGAGCTTCTTAACCTTTTTTGTTCCACGGACCACTGTGATTGTCAAGTGAAGGCCATGGACTACTTTGATTGTCAAGTGAAGGCCATGGACTACTTTGATTGTCAAGTGAAGGCCATGGACTACTTTGATTGTCAAGTGAAGGTCATGGACTACTTTGATTGTCCAGTGAAGGCCATGGACTACTTTGATTGTCCAGTGAAGGTCATGGACTACTTTGATTGTCCAGTGAAGGCCATGGACTACTTTGATTGTCAAGTGAAGGCCATGGACTACTTTGATGGTCAAGTGAAGGCCATGGACTACTTTGATGGTCAAGTGAAGGCCATGGACTACTTTGATTGTCAAGTGAAGGCCATGGACTACTTTGATGGTCTAGTGAAGGCCATGGACTACTTTATCCAGGGAAGGCTACAGACCCCTCCATAAAAAAAGTATACATGAATACGTCATTAAAAATTTTACTTACAAATAATACATTTTATTACAAAGAAAAATAAATCTTTAAGCTTGCATATAGTCATACTGAAATATAAAAACTATATGTGAAAGGAAGGTATTTCTTTAAATACAGAAATCTGTTAATTTCGTGAACAAAAATATTGTTAAACATAACATTCTAATTTTTAGAGTGCCGAACCTCTAGAATCCATTTGCTTTAGTTTCATGTACATCGTTGAAATATCATCAGGATGCTTCTCTGTATAATTGCTATTAAAAATGTTGCAACATCTCATGAAGCCCTGTGTAACATATATGTTCAGATTGTCACCTCCTGGAAGTGAAGTCTGTATATTATTTAATGGTGTGAACATCAGTTGCGGGTTAAAAGCATTGTGCTGTTAAATGTTTGGACTTCAGGTAGTGATTGTTAATGTTTCCAATAGTTGTTCCATCTTGATATACAACTGCAGATACTGTCACTCTTTCCTTACACAACCTTGTAGAGAAAAATAGCTAGCAGTATGTGCTGCAACTGTGTTGCTACAAAACTTTGAAAAAAACATGGAGAGTCTATCCTCATATTTTAAAGGCAAACAAGGGCTTCTCGTTTCTAATTCTCTCATTCAAGAGATTGATGTCTTGTCATCTAGTCAAGCAGAGTAAACTGTAAAGTGATGGAAAGATTTGTGTCATCTTCTGCTGTCTCCAGACATTGGTCTTCTCATGTCATCATTGGACATTGATCTTCTCATGTCATTTGACATTCAGCTGTTGGTGTCATTTAACATCCATCTTCTGATACAGTTAATAACAACATACACAACTGCAAACTCCATCTATATTCTCCAGTCCTAAAGTTTGGTTAGTAGTGTGTGTGAATCTGTGGCTGAAGCTGGTTTGGCTTGAACTCGCATGTGTAGTGACATTAGACATGTATTTTTATGATTGGCTGAGCTAACTTGATAAGCATCTCCAGCACTATTGATCTCTCTTGTATCAATTTGTGCGATGGTTATGATGGCAGAATCTAGCCACACATGGTGAGAAATAAGATTTTTAGTGCATGGTCACCCATCAGTCAGTCAGTCACCTGTGTTTGCAGACTGGAACTTAAAGCAGATACTCGCATGCGATTATTTTACATAGTCAGTAGATGCTGACTGTGTTCACTGACCTCCATGTTCCAGCTATAAGGTTAGTGTGTGATAGATAATAACTTGTGGGCATGAATTGGTTGGCTATAAGGTCGGGAAAACTATAATTTTATTTTGGGGGGAAAACATGTTCCAGCAATATGTACCTGGTTGTTTCAGTACTGCATTTTTTTGCTCCTTTTAAAACATTGTTCCATGTATTCAGTTGTGTGAAATCCCTTACATTGAATTCGATATTGACAATTCCCAGAGCTGAAGTCTCTCTGACATGCTGACCTCTGTACAGAATGACATGTCTTTGCTACACTCCACTTTTTCTTTGAAGGTGCATTTATTTTGCATTCCACATCTACATTGTCTGGTTTGTTGTTGTTTTATTTTTTACACAGCATAACTTTATACATCTGGTGTGTGTTTGTGTGTATTGTAACTTGTTTGTTTTGTACATCACTAATACAAGTTCATGTTACCCTGCAACAGTATTCTCAAGTGACTAGATTCAGTGTCAAGAAATGTGCTTGTGTGTACTGTATTTTATAATGTGTCAGAAATTGCTTGACTCCTTCGTGTTTCATGAAATATTTTCTAGTCTTGAGAGTAGGATGTTTACATTATTTGTGTATGTTGTGCACGAGCTTGATTGTTGTTAAGACTGAGCACATGTGTTTATGTAACCAAGTTCTGTGAGAGATTGTCTACTTATATGTGGTGTCCAGGTTTTTCCCCAAAACTCTGGCTGGCTTATGTTTCTGTAAGTTTTGACTTGACAAGCCCCAAGTTTCTGCTAGTGGACTTTGTAGCCAGTTGTCTTGTCTCAGTTGTGGGTATGAATTTTGTTATTAAGATGAACTTATGATGTATGATTATATTTTTGTTTAATGTCAGAAATGAGAGCATGAAGGATTTACCCTTGTAATTTTATTATGTGTAAAATAAAGTTTCTTGTTCATTCTGTTTGTTTTTTTGTCTGTGTTTTGTGGTCTATGCTTTTGCATTTTTGGTACGCTTACAGTGCACTATTTGATTTGTAGTCTTTGAACCCATTGACTGTGCTTGTAGTTATCTCTCGGGTTCTTTAACTCATATTCTTGTCTCCCTTGTTACCTGTCTGCCTATTATGTCAGCCCTTGTATTTTGCTTGTGTTATTTTTTGTGGGTCTAAACCATTTTTCACTGTCTCATTTATGTCAATCTGCTTTTGTTTGCTCCAACTGTCTTATTTTCCTGTTTTTATTTGCTGATTTCTGTGTTGATTATGTTTATTGTTTGTGTTTTCTTCATTAAACTACTTCATGTCTGTTTTAGACAATCATATTTTCTTCTTTTCATCTGTCTCTGATCTATTTTTTGTTGATGCCGTTAATGATTTTGTCAAGTTTTTAAAAATATATTAATACCTAGTTTTTCAGTATAAATCATTACTTCTATCTCTCATTATTGTCTGTGTGGTTGCAGTTTCTGTGCTTATTTTTTTAACTGATTCTGTTCATATCAATATTTGTGTCATAGCTTCTGTTTGTTACTTTCATGACGTCTGTCACCATCACAGTTTAAAACAGAAAAATGTACTAGTCCTCTTGTCATATTTGTTTCTATACCTCTTTTTTGTTGTTTCCACTTTGTGTGTATGATAGTGTGTTTGGATGTCTGTTCTTTGGTATATTCATGTAATTTCTAAATAAGTTTGAGTTTCCTGATTGTATAATAAAGTATTTGAACATGATAATAGGGACCCAAGACGCAACAAACGTGAGGATGCAGTAAGTGACCCATAGCTTGACTGCCTGCGCCAGGGTCAGCGAACCAGAGCTGACCAAGACCCTACTCCACCTCCAAGTGTGGTGGTCCTGGAAACAGGCTGCATCACTGCAGTCTGGCTGACGGAGTAGGGATCGAAGAGGAAAGGCAAACCCGGTCCCAAAAAATGCCGTGCGGAAGTCGGATGTGTCGGCCGAAAGGCGCAAATATCGCAGTTTCACTGTAAACGGACACAACGCAGCCAACGTCCTTTTCAGGGCGAACGAGGAAGAAGGATGTGATAAACACTTTGAGCCCTAAGGAAAATGACCAGTATGAGGGATCTACTTGAGGCAAAGAAGAATTTGTGACAAAAATAAATAAAACAAAATGACTAGCAAGCCATTATAACATGTATTCTGTAAGGGTTCACAATTTTTGTCATCTTTTTTCTTGGCTTTTGTCACACTGAATGAAACTATACAACAGGACTGAGTTGAATAATTCTTATATTTTCTTTTCAATCAGTCAATAGCCTTTAGCTCCCCAGGGAGCATATGTCTTCAACTAACACATGCCAAGTCTTCCTGTCCTGTGCCATCCACTCAAGTTCTTTCCATGTTTTCCTCATTATTTTCACTTCTATATCTAGTGCTCTTTTCCTTGTGTTGTTTTTTGGTCTACCTCTGCCTCTCTTTCCTTGTGGATTCTATGACAAGGACTGCCTTGTAATGCTATGAACAGGTTTCCTCAATGTGAGTCCTAAAGTATTTGTTGAAATTTTTGTGGTTAATAGTTTTTAACGGGATGGGGTAACCAGCCCCATGCCCAACCCTCCTTAGTTGGTTTTTACGACATGCTGGTAGGATGCAGTGTTACCTTTGCGCCCCTTTCAGGCCTTGGTAACACACTGGTGCATTTTCTTTTGATTACCATATATTTTTCCAAAAGCAGTGAAAGGTTCTCTTGCTAATTGTATTCTTATTTGATCACTGTTTCTCTAACTTTGTCTATATTCCTGCCAAGATATAGGAATGAGTGCATGTCTTGTAAGAACATTTTTCCAGGTACAAACGTGCAATCATTTGCTGCATTTATTCTTATTACCCTTGTGTTTTCTGTGTGCATTTTCAAACCCAGTTGCTAATATGCTGTACGCCAGGGGTAGGCAACCCAGGAGCTGTAAGATCTACTTTTAAAAACACTGAGCTCATTAATGATCTACCTTGGTAAAATCATGTCTGTTTTGTTTCTGAGTGTCTGGGTTAAATCGAGCCTTCATGTAACTTGTCTGTTACCTGTAATCCCATCATCAGAGCAGTGAAAAACTCAAACTGAATATTTCACCAAAAGTTAACTTCGCTTCACAGAAAAGATCAGTTTCTATCTTACACGACGAATTTTAGAAAGCTAGCTTGTGGGTGAAAGTACCTTTAAACCTGGGGACATCGCACTGTTCAGTGTCGGTTGGAGAGGGCTGGTCCAAAATTTACCTTGGTTACAAATTCTTTTTCTCCCCTCCTTCACTTAGAGATCTACCAAATGATGCCTTGGGATTTACTAGTAGATCAAGATTAACCGGTTCCCGCTCCTGCTCTACGCTAAGGTCAGAATAGTGACGCTACAATATAAGGAATAAAGAAATGTTGGCAACCAGAATTTATTATGAGCCTGTGGTAGAACAAATGATGAAGGGGAAGTAACCACCAAAAAATAAAAATACAATATTAGATTAAAAACAATGATGTTTCAGTCTTGTTATCTAATACTAGCCATCATCATCAGGTGCCATCTTCACCTGCAATGGATCGTCTTCTGTCTCTTGTCTTGATGGTGCACTCTTGTTTCCTGTCCAGCTCTTGATGTTATCTTTCGACTTATAACGCTGTCTTCCTCTTGCACGTTTGCCTTTAACTCTGCCGTCTGTTATGGTCTTCAGTAAGGTGTTACGCCTATTAACATTGTCAAAATATTTTAGTTGTCTAATTTTGATCATTTCTAGGTTTTCTAAGACCTCTTCTCTTTTCTTAGACGTGCTCCGTTCTGCTATATATTCAAATTTCAAGGGCCTAAATTCTTATAATTGCTTGTTCATTGTCCATGTTTCTACACCACCATTTCTCAACCTTTTTATCATCGAGGAACCCGTGAAATAATTTTCAGATCTCCGAGAACACCTGCATAAAAATAATTATATCTACAACTCACATGGTACATTAGCGTGATCAGTAAATTATAAATATAATACTCCAATAAAAATTGGCAATGCTGTTTTGATTAGAGAATATGTTTTTTCTCCGCGGATCCGTTTATTTTGTCTATTTATTAATCTACTTTTGTTGTGTAGCTCGCGGCCTCCCCCAAAGTATATTAACTCTAATGCAAGTCTGTAGTGTAGGTAGAAGTACTTTAAAAAAAAAAATATCTTGCTTGATTTTTTTTTTTTACAAGTTGCCAATGAAATATGGTATTTCGGGATGGAGAGGCTGACGCCATCGGCCTACAGTCCTGCCCCTTCGTGCAATACAGCACTTAACACATTAACTACCGCAAGCCGCTGTCAGCGGCTCACAAAATAATCACATTTGGACCGCAAGCCGCTCAGAGCGCCAATCTAATTTTAGTAATAAAACGAATGAAAAATGTACTGAAACACTCTCTGATCTGGTTTGAGATTTTAAGTTGCCACCGGAAAACAAATTCCCAAAGCATGGTTGTTGTAGAACACTGGAAAATTGATATGTTCATATTTTTCAGTGTTTTGGGTTAGTTACCAAATCGTGTAAAACTGTTTACCGTGGCAACTAGTGATAGGACTACAAAAAATGCGTGTACATCTCGTCTAACGGCTGAATAGGATAGAAACGTGTTTCAACAATTGACTGATAGATCTAGCGACGAGGACAAGAGTGAAAACAGTGTGCACATTGATTGAAATTGTGATTTTGATAGAGATGGGGTGCAAGCAGTTATAATTGTGAAAATATTGCAAGTCCTCGGTCATCGGAGGGCCGTTAAATAGCAACAACCTCTATTAGAATTACAACCGGTGTTTATTGTAATAGTACATTCATTTATCTTTAAAATGACGTGTAATTCATAAAAATCTGTAAACAATTACGAAAACTACAGCTTACTTTGTGCAAACACCTACTGGATGAAAATGGGAAAAAAAATTTAATTCGGCCACAGTGTGTTTTTCAATTCGGTAGTTAATGTGTTAAAAACAATCAACAGCCAACCCTGTCTCGCGCCAAAAACCGTGAATGGGCTCAACCATGTGGACACGGCCCTATTGCAGATCTCGCACTGCGAGCTCTAACATTGCCGGGCTCGCAAAGTTAAAAAAACATTTATTTATTTTTCTATCTCTCTCGGAACCCTAGGATTCCGTGGAACCCCAGTTGATAAACCCTGTTTTGTATACCACAAGGTAATGAAGAATTTATATATAGGTAATAATCTAGTCTTGATAACCGCACACAAATGACTGATGCAGGATGTACTGGAAAGATGCCAGAACAATGCTGACGTCGTTTTGTTTCAAACGCTGCTTCAGTGGAGCAGCTAGCCCAACAACAAATAATGACAACAGTGACTCGTAATAATAATTATTTTATTGTTTGCCTGTTCTGGAGCATAGCACCAGCACTGCATCTAGTACCCTTACAGGAAGCCCGCAGCGAAGGTTTCAAGTGTTACTTGCTGTTATGGATTCTGTAGCAATTTATTTTACACGAACAACGTACCCGCCAAAATATGGCTGGAAATAATTATGGTGTGCATTTCTGCTGCTGGCCGTGATGACGTCACTAATTCTGTGGTCGTTTATATGGATGCATTTTTTATAAAGCTGTGAAGTAACGCGTCAAAAATGGCATGAGATGTGAAAAAGGCCAGTATACTGACATTTGACTAATTAATTAACAGCTGATTTATCACAACCTGTTTTGTATATGTATAGGTTTAAAAAAGAGAATCTTGCCTTGGTACGGATAAAAAAAAAAAAAAAAATTCAATATAAATTTTCTATTGCTCCGTTTCCGAATGAATTATTTCAGGGAGGATCGAATTGTGCGGCTAAATCGACTGCGTTACAGCAAATGTAACGAACTCCTTTTATTATCTACTGCTAAATATACGTACAAGATCTTATATATTCATGCTCACCTGAAATGCAAATAGGAAAATTCTGGAATTTATGTCAAGATTCAAACATCCGACATTATTAAGAATGGAAACAAAATGCGCGTCATTTCGAAAGGCGCGCTGCGCTATTCAGTTCCGCACCTTGAAGGAAGGGGGGGGGGGGGGGTGGGTGGGGGGGAATAAGACAATTCTTGGCATACGAGCAAAATACCCGTTAAAATATCTTCTTCCTTGGTGCTTGGCCGCTGACTGACAAAAGCAATCGATGATATCACGCCCGGTGGCGTCTTGTATGGTAGCAACAAACTGTCTCTACTTTGCTCGGACGGCAGCCATCCTTCTTGTGTTGCCCCAGCTGTGGTTAATGCCTTGCATCTATGTTTCCATTTATAACACATAAGGAAGGGAAACCCGAGGCATGTCGCATGGAAGGTCCTGGGTTCGAGTCCTGGGTGGGCCACTCGCGTCTGTTGTTTTTCTGTTGTCTAGTGTTCTACTTCTTTGGATACAAAATGGCTGCTGTTTCACGCAGTTAAGTTCCAGCCCCTACAACGCACCATGAAAAAGATTGCAATCTTAGTGGGAAAAGATGTAACGTTATGTTAGGGAGGAATAAGGTAATTCTAAGATTAATATAATGAGTTTGACAGCCCCTTTCACCATCTTGTATTAGTTGTCTCTTACGACATGTCTTAGTTATTGATCCAGCGGCGCTTGGTCTCTCATCCTTCGGCCTAATGCCATGTCGTGATGTCTGCATGTTTTCGCAAGTTGTTTTGTTTCTCCGTACAAGGTGTTCCACTTATCTGGCCTGGGAGAAAGAAGCTTTTCCCTAACATCATAAGAGTGCTGGGCACTCAAAGAAGTGATGGTCAACAGTGTCGTAGGGGTAGTTACATAGCTGGCACTCTGGAGAGAGTTGTGGTTGGATTCTATTCAAGTAACTGTTGAGTGGTATATGTTGTGATCTGAGTCGAAAAATTGTACTCTGAAACCTCCTTGTAAGAGAGCCAATGTTGTCAGGATCTGGACCAGCCATGTCTGTAAACCTCTCTCCCGGTGTTTCATATGGCCCATCAGTTCAGCTAAGTTTCTTTGTTGTTCGTATGAGTGATTTGGCTGCTTTGAGAGTTGTTGCTGTGAGTGGTTGTTCTTGTCTTGTTCCCTTCTTCGCCAAACTGTCTTCTCTGTCATTACCTGGTGTTTTTGAGTGACCAGGGATCCACTACATAACTATTCTGATGTCATAGGAAGTGATCAGCATCCAGGATTGGTTTGGCTAATTCAGTTCTAAAATGTCCACTGCCTTCCAGAGCTTGAAGAGCAGACATGGAGTCAGTAAAAATGACTATGTTTTGAGCCTTTGAGGGAAAGGCATCAAATACAGTACATGCCTTAGAGAGGAGTTCATATTCTTTCTTTGTTTCCCCAGGGACCAACGGGCAGTACATGTGACAGTTACTGGCAATGGTAGCACTCAAATATGCAGCCCAAGTGCGATTACACTGGATTTCCAGAGAATAATCTCTGCTGTGGGCGTTGTCTTTAATTGATTGGCTACACTGCAAAAAATTTGAACAATTTCCGTTTAATTTATTGGTGACACTGCACAAAATGGGAATAATTTTCATTTAATTGATTGGCTACACTGCAAAAAATCTGAACAATTTACAAAAATGTCACAAACTGTTTATATTTTAATGATTGGAAAACTTAAAAACGCACTGTTTTAAAAATGGTGCCCCATATATAGAATTGTTATAAAGCAGAGTTTCTTAATTTGTGGTCCACTGACCCCTTGAGGAATAATGAATAGATTCAAGGGGGCATGTTTACATAAACTCAAAATGTGAACTTTATTTTCATCAAAATTTGTACTAAAAAATAGTGTCATAGATTTTTTGTATTTAAAAAACAATATTCTTTCTATAGACTTTTTTGCATTTCAGTACGACTGTATTAGCTTTACGATTTTTCTTTTGTAAATTTTTTACGCAGACATTTTCATTATGCGCCTATTAAAATTCTTTTCTTAGAAGGGGTCCTAACCTTCACCGAACAATTAAACGGGACAATAGCACGAGAAAGGTTTAAGGATCCCTGGTAAAAAATGTCATGCCATAAACAAATTTCCACCAACGTGCAATCTTTGACGGAAATACCGCGCATTGCGGCGTGGAAACTAAATTGCACGCTGCTTAAAATAACCCGCATTTCTTCCCATCGATCACAGGACTTTTTTCAGAAATATTCATGCCTGTTATTTTGACAAAATTTCGGCAGCATTAAAGCGGGTAAGTATGAATAAATATCTCCGTACATTTGTTTACTTAGCCAGAGAAGCATTACAGCACATCATAGACTTTGCGTGTCAGTCATTTACTTCTGAGGGAAAACGGAAATGTATGAAATAACACAAGGAGAATTAGTGACGTCATCAGGATATGCAGCAGAAAGAGCAGAGCGTTATTATTCCGACGCCATGTTTTGACGGGTTACTTAACTCATAATTTAATAAATAATTTTAATACAATGTGACTTTTGGCGGCGTGGTTACTGACCCCTGATGCAGAAGATTGTCCAACACATACACATACCAAAAAGAAATGCCCCTTTTGCATTAACTTGCGTTGCTGACATTTGTGGCGGGCCTTCTTAGCGTGAGTCACCGCGTCTGAACATAGTCACAGAGTGTTGTGTGAGCAGGTTGAGACATAGAAGCAGAGTGATGTGTGAGCAAGTTGGGACATAGAGGCAGAGTGTTATGTGAGCAAGTTGAGACATAGTCGGAGAGTGATGTGTGAGCAGGTTGGGACATAGAAGCAGAGTGATGTGTGAGCAAGTTGGGACATAGAAGCAGAGTGTTGTGTGAGCAAGTTGAGACAAAGAGGCAGTGTGTTGTGTAAGCACGTTGCATCCATGTTTTACCTTCCAAACAACTTCTTGTCGTTTTCGTGGTTAAAAAAAAAAAATTTATTTTATAACCTATTAGATAATTTAACTACTACTTAATGTATGCCTCTCTCCCCTCTCACACGTGCACCTGTTCAGCTGCCGCTCTTTGCAGAAGGTACTGAACTTTCAAGCAGAAGCTAGAACATCCCTGGAACATCAAGCAACTTATCGCAAATGTTCAAAAATATTAAATGTGACGTGTAATGTGAGAAACGATGGCTGTTTAGTTGTGTGTAACTAACCGTAGTTAACTGTTATGTTTTTGCAGTCATTTCATGCACAATTCAGTCTAACACTTTTATTTCTTTCCACTAATATTCTCTTCTTCTATCTCATGAGCGATTGGGCTACCGACTTTTGTATGAAGTTTTTACAAAAGGTAAGAGGTGCTTCCACTGCAATTAGGAAATAATTGGAAATCAAAAGAAATCAAGTCCAATACATAAAATATCAATCCTCAAATATCAAGTCAGTCTTATTGAAACACGGAGAACAAGAAAAATATCAGCCAAGAACTTACAGAGTGGTTGCTTGCGTAAATATAAAAGGATTGAAATGGTGTGACAAGGTAACTTATGGTGTGACAAGGTGACTAATGTGGGAACTCAAACCCTCGGTGAAAAACAGGGCTTGTCTACCTAGCATGTGAAGACTGGATTTGGCGGACGAAGCCATCAGCTGGCTCAACGGATATGAAGGCAACTACCAGCAGCGCGGAGTGGAACGCAAAGAGCACGGCGAGACACTTAGAACGCCCTGGTCATCCACTGCATCCTGTGTTGTCTCCAGTCATCTCGATAACATCTTGCCACTGGACCAGATAATTCAGGACGAGAGAGTGAGGATGACGATTAGCGCAACTCTTCCTCACTTAAATCCAATTACAGCGCAAGTCACAGCTTCAGACAGAAACTCAAGTCTGAAGCTGTCGCCATCTTCGCTTGCGATGGGCAACTATTATATTATTATTAATGTGGGAACTGATGACAAGAACCAGACACATGCCAGTGAAAAAAAAAATGATAAGAAAAAGACGCTGGCGATGGATTGGACACACATTAAGGAAACCTGTTGATAGCATTACAAGGCAGTCCTTGTTCTGGAATCCTCAGGTTAAGAGAAGAAGAGGTATACCGAAAAAACATACGGAGAAGAGAACTGGGGACATAAATAAAAGGACGAGGATGGCACGGGAAGACCTTGAGCTGATGGCGTGCGACAGGAAGACTTGGCATGTTGTACCCTTGGAGAGCTAGATGATATTGATTGGCTGATAATCTTTTCACCTCACATCTCAGCCACAGTTGCCTTGTTAACTTCTGTATGACGTTAACAACAAAGATATTGCCTTCGTGGTCAACCCAGCAAGAAATGCTGTATACCCACACACGTATTCTTCAAGGTTGCAGGCATAAAATAGTTTTAACAAATTCTTTCTTTCTTGTTTGATTCTAACATTAATTTCTTGTCAGTAGTGTTTACAATTTCCATTATAACTGCTTATACGCCGGCGGCACCACGATTCTAGGGGCCCCATGCTGGGATGCTGCCATATTGTTCATAAGACATCTCTTGGCAGAGTTGATAATTATTCGATCTCTCGCTGGAAAGGCCTGGGATTCAAATCAAACATGACACGGGTACGTTGACGAAATTTTTGTTCACAGTACCATTACATTATAAATCTATAGGTTTAATTTTATTGATCGTTTACATTTTTATTCCCGTGGGTGGGTAGGGGCCCAGTGCATTGCTTTGCCCAGGGCCTACAATGCAGTTAAGACGGCCCTGCGGCCTTGTGTTTTGTTATGGCATCAGAAGAGACCCCAAAACCCTGACCAGAATGCCTATGCCATTAACCAATCTTGTTTTTGAATTGTTTTTCATGTCATGGTGTCAATCTGTTGCATATGTTGTCTTTTTGTCCTACACTGTCTCATTTAACGTGGATTTCGCCCATTGCCACGATTTTTTACACTTTTTCTCTTGTCACGAAATGCTAAAAAAATAATGGCGATAAAACATATGACATTCAAGAGGAAATCACCGTCGTATAGTTCCTTGCATGGTAGAGTCACACGAACTAGGTATCATATGAATACAATCGCAAGCTAGATATACACCCCAAGTGTATCCTGAGGCCTGAATTATTAGAGTAAATAACAGAATCACTTCCGTCTACAAAGCATGTCGTAAAATTATGTTTAGGTGGGCTAACAGCTTCATTAATATCATGCAAATTAGGCTCCTGTTACAGAGTCAACGGTTGAAGCTGAAATCATACTCACGTGTTGTTTCTATCTGAATCTGTAGCGGTGATGCCTTTACAATGTCACCCACACAGTTTAAATAATTTTAGTAGACAGTTTTGTAAGAACTGACAGCTTTCCTCTCTAGGTCTCGTTATCAGTGGTATAACTATGATAAGACAGGTGGGGCATGTGCCCTGGGAGCCAAATTTGAGGGGCGCCATTGTATGGTTAAAAAATGCAAAAATTCCACTTCTCATTTATGACAATCCCATTGATCCCACTTCTCATTTATGACAATCCCCTTGATCCCACTTCACATTTATTTGTAATTGTAGGAAAGAGTCAGGTGATGGTATACTGCAGAGAAGAGCAACAGCATCAGTTGAGAGTTTGTTTGGAAGGGAGAGGGTTGGAGGAAGTGTACAGTTTCAAATACGTAGGGTTGCATGTGTCAGCAAAAGGAGGAATGGAAATAAGGATCAGACACAGATAAGATGTTTGGACGAAAGTTTTCAAGGGGCGCCATATTTTTATTTGGTCTGAGCGCCATCAACACTAGTTACCCGTCTGCTCGTAATGTAAATGACGTTGTGACACCACTGTCATTGAGTGCTTCATCCTGGTAGCTCATGCACGAGAATTAAAAACAAGTATTTCTCATGTATGGTATATTGGGTTCAACCGCACTTGGGATATAATGTCGGAGTAGCTTTTCGGTTGTTGTAAATTAATTTTATCGATTGATCGATTAATTAATTAATTAATTCCCTTAGAAAAAATGGGACATTATATTTTTGCAAGGATGTTTTCACGGCCTTCTTTATTTTATACTACATTTTCTTCAGATTGTGACACCACTGAAAAAAAAAAACAAAGTAAAATATTTATTGTAATAACTAGCAAGTTACCGGTCAAGAAATGATGGGAAAGAACTATGGTGTGCTCTTTCGACCTATGTCCGGAGGACGGCACTATTTCTTCTGTGTTCGTTGTTTCCTTTCCATTCCCTATCTTTTTTATGTCAAGTTCAGGAGTTGTGCACATATTTGACTGAATGTCAATAAAGTTATAAAATAATGTTTTTTTTTTTCACGAAATTAGTTTTTATTAATAATGAAATGGCCAGGAAAAAAATTGGTTGCCATATCTGATCTGTGTAGACATTTTTTCGACCTTTTACGTCCTTGACCCTCTGGAATGGCATTGGTACTTTTCAGCCTTCATAGATATTCATGTACTCACTAAAACACAATTATTCTAGTACCAACAGACGCACACAAATACTTGCTCGCACAGAATGAATAATCACAAAATAAACCTTGCACAGCGCCCTTTATTGTGAGCCCTGTGGTCTGTCCAAGCAACATCCACATTCTAGATTGGGTCATTAAGTCTAACACAACAATAATTATACGAAGTAAGATAGTAAACATCGAAACAAACTCTTTAATCAAATAGTCGACATCGATTAAAAAAAAAAACAAATTGAATACAATAATCGACATTGAACAATCTGAACAAAACCGTGGCAAATGTCGTATCAAAGCAGAAACAATGTTTTTGTTGTTGTATCAAAGCCGAAACAATAACACCAAAACATAACCACTGAGTAATGATCATGTACAAATATATAAAATACTGTAATGGCTTATGTACCGTATTTAATAGTTTGGAGAAATAATTCCACGAGAATTAAGTGCCCTTGTCTCATGTCGCTCTTTTACTGTGGAGGAGACAAATATGCTCATCATCGCAATATCCGTCCACAGCATGTCGTGAACTTACTCTGTATGATCTACAAGTGATGTTCACATATCACATTCCTAAAATTTATGTCTAAAAATGATGTTCATATGAGAGATTCCTATCATTTATTAGGCACAAAGGATGATCATGTCACAATTAAATAATTGCGTGAGTCGCAAGTGATGTCCCCGAGTCACATACCTATCATGTGCGAGTCATAAAATATGGCCAAGTCACAATCGTATTGGGTCACAAATGATGTTCACATGTCACAAGTCTATCATTCATGACTCATAAATGATGCTTAAGATCACAATTTTATCATTTATGAGTTACAAACTTATACTTTGCGAGTTGTAAATAATGTCCACAAGCCCTTGTTTTGTCTTTAGTGAGTCACAAACGGTATTAAAATGTTTTTGTCCTGTGCATTCCCCTCTCAATGAGTAACAATTTCTCACACTTAACTGTCTTGTATTTCCTAAGTAAAATGACTACTCTTTGTAAGCTTCCGTTATGTCTTATGTGAGTCACTGTCGCTAAAAACCTTTTGAAGAACTTTGAAGAACATTCTTTTCTTCATAACCCACGACTGACGCTCAATTATCGCCCTCCTGTCATTCGGCAGTGTGTTGTTATCAGTATGTTATCGCCCCGTTCTGAATCTGTTGCAGCTGTTATCCACATACTATTAGTTCCAGATCGTGTCCACCTATCACCCTCGTGTGACTTCATCAGTCATAACTGTTAGCCACAAGTCACATTCTTATTCGTTAGTTACAATCTTTGTTCACTACATGTCACCATCCTGTTTTTCGTTTGCCTAATTCAGTCAATACCCTTATCTCCTTAAGGAGCATAGGCATTCAACAAACACATGCCAAGTTCTCCTGTCACATATCATCAGCTCATGCTCTTTCCACGTTTTCCTCATCATCTTCACTTCTGTGTCCAGTTCTTGTCTCCGTATGTTGTTTGGTATTACCTCTCTGTCTTAATTACTGTTCCAATTTATGTCCAAAATAAAATACAGCTTCTGTTGAACAGTAAGTACTTGTAATCGCCAACAAAATGTGTGGAAAATCGGTAAACAAATACTTCTTTAAGTTGTATTGTTTTGGCAGCTGTTAAAACAGAATAAGTAGGCAATTTGAATTGGGGTACCTGCTCAGTAAAATCGATTTGTCTGTTAACTATTGTTCTCTGTATGACGTGGTGTATGTTTGTATGTGTTCGGGTGGGGGGAAACGGACGCAGGACCATGTCGGGAATCAATTTTGCATGAATACTGACACAGACAAAACCACACAACGAAACGAACATAATACATCACGAAAACATCAACAGAAACATTTAGTGAATGGAACTTGGATGTAATAATTCACAATACAATATTCAAAACAATGAAACAAAACACTGTTAATAGCGAACCCCCGTCAAACCTGAGTCTTCACTTAAATACCAAAAGTCTTCCCCCAAGGCCACACAACTCGACATATATTCACAGTTTCACAAACATCAGCACAGCCAAGTTTCATATGTCAAACAAATGGAGACTTAAAAAAAAATGAACGCTGAAATTGACGGATCCACGTACGATGTCTCCCGGCGAGTACCGAAATTTGACGAACTATCATGTAAAGATCTATGCGATATATTGTCCTGACGGTAAGAAATTTATTATGGCAAGAATACGAATTTTGTTTATGAAAAAAATTTAATACATTTGTTTTGTTCGGTTATTGCGGGAATTTCTTCCGAGAAGTATGTTTTGAACAGAATTAATTGTCCTAAAACACTCCCTGTTCCACAGTCTTGGCTTGCTAAGAAAATCTGAGAAGAAACAGATCTTAGCTTGGCCTGTGGATTTAAAAAAAAAAAAAATCAGCAAAACAACAAAGGCTTGTTCGGACATGAGTTAGGATATTATCTGTGGATGTTATCAATAACATTTGGCCAACTTGCAGACATCAAGACCAAGAATTTATCAGACGACTCAGATCAACTCCTTGTTCTGAGTTGACTTGTGTTTCTGCTGTGAATGTTCGTCCAATGTCATCTGGCCCACGTTTCACCGCCCATGGTAGGGAAAATGACGTAGGCATGATAAGCCTTTTCTGCTTAAAGGTACGCAAGGAGACGTAGGCATGCTGTGCCCTTTCTCTTATTCATGATCATATTTCTTCACACTCCTTGTTGAATATGGAGACGCCATTGCACCTGGCCACTTGCAGGAAAAATGCTGTAAAAACCAAAGCTGTAGCATTTTTTTTATACACGATGAAGTTGCCAGTCACATGCACAACCCCATATTACTTGCCTCTTACGAGATGCCGTATCTCATTTTAAAGACGAACAAATGATAAATGTAAGTTTGACCGACGCATATTCAAAATGCTAATTTCACCTACAGCAAAAAATTATAGAACAATTATAGAAGAATCAGTGGAAAGGCAATCGCCACTTATTATCACCTTCGTCGATTTTCAAAAAGCCTTTGATAGTCTACACCGCCCATCATTGTGGAAGATACTTACAATCTATGGTTTTCCAACAAAATATGTGAATATAATCAAAGCACTATATGACAATGCAAGATGTTGTGTTAGAACAAATAAAGGGAATACAGAATGGTTTACAGTAGAAACAGGGGTTAAACAAGGCTGTATTATGTCACCACTACTTTTTGGAATAGCTATTGATTGGGTTATGAGAAACTATACCCACAATGAACAATTGGGTATAAAATGGACAAATGGAAAATTCCTGGGGGACCTGGATTTCGCAGATGATGTAGCATTCTTAAGTTCAACACCAAGACAATCCCAAGAAGCAATAAATAATTTGTGTCATCTCTCGGTTAAAATAGGTCTCCAAATAAATGCCTCTAAAACTAAAGCTATGAACTTTTCTAACGAGACCTTTGATATCATCTTGAACGGGGAAAAACTACAGAAAGTTGAAAGTTTCAATTATTTAGGCAGTAAAATGACTCAGGATGGTGACACAACAAGAGAAATCCATACTAGAATTGCTTTGGCAGCTAGCGCCTTCAATAGATTATCTAACATTTGGAAATTACGATCATTGAATATACATACCAAGCTTCGTCTGTTTAATTCAAATGTTATCTCAGTGTTAACATACGGCTGTGAGAGTTGGAAAATAACAAAATCATTGGAGAACAAGCTGAATACATTCGAGAACAAATGTCTTAGAAAACTCATGAACATCAGTTGGAAAGAATTCAAGACTAATCGACAAATAAGAGAAGACTCTAGGCAGAAATATGTCTCCGACTATATAAGGAAAAGACGATGGTCATATATCGGTCATGTCCTACGAATGCAAAACAACAGAATACCACTACAGGCGCTCACTTGGGTTCCTGAGGGTAAGAGGAAAAAAGGAAGACCAAAAGAAACACTCAGAAGAACAATAATAAGAGAAGGTAGAACGTTGGGCCTAAATAATGTGCAAGAGCTAAGAGGAGTGGCGTCACAACGAACAACCTGGAGAGCACTGGTTTCTGCCTTATGCGCCGTGTTTGGTGCTTAAAGAATTTATTATTATTATTATTAAAAAAGGAGCGGAATAACTGCCAGTTGTACTCGCTCATCTTCAACCAAATATAGCAAACATTTAACGAAGAGAGGATAAAATGCTTCTCTCCCTTTCCCCATAGATGGCGCATGAACAACGTCTTACAACTAGACCATGCCGGATTTAGATCCCACGCGGGTGAACTTATTTAGCTAAATAAAGTGTTACAATGCCGAGTAAAAAAAAAAAAAACAGCCTGGAGTTTAGTGTAGTTCCTGAAGAATTGGAATACTGCTCTCTCAGGTATGTCGTGAAAAGGAAATAATAAGACGTTGCGCACGAAACTGGCAAACCAATCATGTAAAACCAATGGTTACTTAATCGCTACAAGATAAGTTGAATGATGTAGAGCCGGCTTCTTGTAAGGAAACTGGCTACAATGGTACCTCCCTGCTCTGTCGCCCATCCCTTTGAATACAAAGCACAATCTATATTTGCAGCTGATTATTTCCCTTACTTTAAAATCCTGACTTTAATGGACATCTCCACCAATAGCTACTGGTCGTGATAATATTTACAGCCTGCTATTCGCCCTGTTTCAACACAGGCAAATGCTATTCTGAATGTCCAGAGTATTCCCTGCCAGGAATACCTCGCTTTATTGCGCTTCGCTTTATTGCGCTTCGCAGATATTGCGCTTGTTTTTCAAATTATTCATGTTTATTTATTAGAACGTGCCCTCTTCTTCCAATAGATTTTGGCAAAAAGATTACGATTCGCTGAAGGCTCAGATAATGAAGATTAACATTTTTTTTTTAGCAATAAAGTATTTTTAATTTTACAGTACATTGTTTTTTTTTAGACCTAGCACTATTGCGCATTTAATAGACCTAGTGTAAACATGATTTTAGGCTTTTATATGCACTGGAAAACCCCCCAAAATGGGTGTGACCCGCTTTATTGCGGTATATTTATTTATTGCGGTGGTCTGGAACCGAACCCGCAATATCTCCGAGGTATGCCTGTATTGAGTTTTACTATAAACATAATTTCCAAAAACGTTCCTATGTCGAACATCCGATATTGGCATGTCACGTGATATACTAGGGATTTACTTGCCATTGGTCATGGAAGATCTTCAATCACAAGATTTCAGCCTAAATAGACATTTCTGTTGATGAACAAACATGTGTTTCGACCTTGATATTGGCTTGCCCTAAAATGTGCCACTCTGGACCATGACCCAATTTGGCCCATTCGTTAAACTGTACGGTCTTCTACCATCTTTCCAATCCGCCATACGGTTATTTAACTTTGCCGTATCAACACTTTTTGCAATAACTACGTGCATTAAACAAACAATTCGCAGTTGTCTGAAACTATGCCGTATATTTATAGCAGGGGAATACCCTAATATCACTTTAAAAAAAATTCCACTGGAAGTCATTCTTCTGTTGAACATGCATTAAAATATTTTTTTTCTTCACAAAAAAAAAAAAATCAAAAAAAAATCAATCAATCCGTGATAATAAATTCATTGATGGTTACTTTTATCTGTGAAATTTTTATCTTGGTTGTTAATCTGTTTGTATTGCCAATCGTTTATTAAGCTGGCAAACTGCTTAAGGAAATTACTTTTTTTTTTTCGCTGGAGTCAAATAATAAAAAGTTAAGATGGTTTAACGAGGCCTAACGTTGGTTAATGCAGGCTTAAAGTGGGTTAATATGGTCTAAGGTGGACAAAACCGCACAAAGTAGGGTAATGAAGGTTAATATAGGTTAATGACTACATTTGTTTACAAATTACCCCCTATGTTGGAAATAAACTTGCATTGCGTCTATAAGATCAAAAGAGTGTCTGGCGTATTATCTTGTCGTGGTTCAGTTTTTACAGGTTATCAGGTAAAAAAAAACAACAACAACAAAAACAGAAAAAAAGTTACAACTCTGCAGGTTACAAGCCACAAAAAAGGACAATCAATAAATAAATATTACACACATAAAGATATGTTTCAGGCACTCGTGAGAAATAAAGAATTTATTTCTGAAACATACCTTTATGTGTGTAATATTTACTTACTTACTGTTTACAGGCCTCGGGTTTCCCCTCTTTATTTGTTTAAAGGAAAGATCAAGGGTGGTTACCGTCATATAGTCTTTAAAATGCAGTTTATACGTAGCCTTTAAAATGGTATTTTATCTATAGTATTTAAGAACACGTATTATCTATAGTATTTAAAAATATATTTTATCAAAGGTCGTATATTATTTATTTATTATTTAATAATATTTTTATCAATGCTCGTAAATTATTTATATTGTAATCTATGGTCATTAAGAATGCATGTTATCTATTGTATCTAAGGATATATTTTATTTATAGTATTTAAGAATGTATTTTATCTATAGTACTTTAGCATACATTTTATCTTTGGTATTTAAGAATACATTTTATCTATGGTATTAAAGGATGCATTTTATTTAACAGTTCGTGCCGCCTCATTTTAACAGCATTATTGATTCTCAGTTTGAAATGTAGTTGCAGTTTTAAATATACAAATGTTTACTTTAAACAAATAATGTTATGACCACTATATTTAATGTAATGAGATAACAGTAATTGTAATTGATAACTTCAAAGAGCATCTGATAAGCAGATTTGTTACAGCCCATGCCTTTCGCGGTAAAGGTACTAGGTTCTGGGTTCGAAACGTGACAGCGACACATTACTGTATTCCCATCTGTAAATGGGTACCTAACTCTACTCTTAGAGCAGGCAAAGGCAGCGAGACATGGAACTGGTCACCCAACGTCATAAGGATGGACCTAGAATAGTGAAGTCTCTAACACTTCATTCCCCCACTGCAGTATCTGCTATGGACTACCTGTCACAGGATGTATTGGGGAGACCTCTTCTCGATCTCTTCTCCACTACGGCAGTAATCAGTTACATTTTGTTGTGAGTACTGATTACGAGAAATTTCCGGGTCGACACATTTCTTTCTCTGCTATTTAGCCGATATTTGACATTGTCAAATCATTTGACACTTCTTTTTGGTGATAATTCATCACATTTGCTTGGCGCTTCACAGCTTTGCGGAGTTTAACGCAGGTAAAACCCATATGGGCCTGCTCAGTTTTCGCGTAGTGTTGTTTTTCCAAGCCGTGCCAGGCGATAAAATTACTCGCCAGCAGACGGATTTTGTGTGTACAAGCGACGGATAAAGAGATTATTTGTCTGAGCGACACATCTAGGACAGACATGAATGACATAATCGTTTCCTGTCCGACTTTCACAAACAGATTACTTTAGATAAAAGTAAGATGTTACATCTGAAACACATTGCTGAGAGAGTGTACGGACGTGTCACTTCCATATATGGGAGACGTGACCTGTGGCATCACGCACAGAATTTCAGGCGGAAATAATTTTGAATTACCCCACAAAACACGCATGTTTGAAACGATTGGCGCTCTGCTTAGCATCGTAACAAACAAAAGCGGGGGAAGACAGGTAATATAACCTGACCTTTTGCAGTTTTAAGACACTGTGAGAATCGCTTGCCAAGACGACAACCAGACTGCCAGAAGTTAGAATCAGAATTCTTTTATCAGACAGGACTTTGTTGGAGCATTTTGAAGGACTTAAACAGCCCAGGAAAACTCTATCATTTTAGTAAGGAAAACCGGCATCTGAGGAGACTGAAAACACGGAATCATAGTGGGAATTTATTGTTAAAGTAACGACCCCCAAGAACACGTGAAAAAAGGCACCTGCTAGTGCCTTAACCTACTTCTCTGAGCAAACAGTATGTGAGCCAAGATTGGCATAAGTTGTACATTTTACATTCTATATTTTCATTACTAACATGTAAACTAATATGTATATATTGACATGTGAATATTAATATGTGAAAATTGCTAGTGGATGTCCAAGTCATTTGAGGCTGGCAACCTCAGCATAAAGAACGAAGATTTCATGAACCATCACTGCAAGGGCTGGTGACTGCTTTATTGCTAGTTTCTTCCAGAGAACTAAAAGCATAAGTAGCCCCAAGTTCCCTATGGAGCAGGGAGGGAAAGATGAAAGAAATGATGTACGGTACATTCTAATTATAATATCTACATTTTCAAACAGTGCAAATGTCTATGTAAACATAGTCACTTTAAAAACAATGAAAGTTTACAAGCTTTTTAACCAATGTAGATGTAAATGAAAACATATCCAATCTATATTGTGAAAATTTTTCAACCAGTGTAGATGTAAATGTAAACATATTCTATCTAGACTATTAACCTTTTCATATGAATGTAAAGTAAATATAAAGCTATTCAATTTAAATGTAAAGAAAGTTTTCTCTCGAGGGATTAAGTTTAATTCTCATCGAGGGTAAATTCTGAGGTAAATGGGATGGTGAAATAGGAAGATGGGGACACATAAGTATGTGTCGGGAAACTCAATACTCAGAGAGTATTCATTTCTATTCCTTTACCATACTAGTTGGTGGTATCAGTTGAGGGTACTATCTCTGGAACAAGAAGGTTACAAGTGTCCTGACGTCGAAGCTAGACACCATCATCAGACGGGGCTTAAAGACGAGGGATCAACTTTGTAGACACTCCCTGACACTTCTGGGAACGTGCTGCGCCCTACAACCTTGACCTGTGACGAGCGGGATCAGCGATCCAGTCCATCAAGCACCAAACCATCAAAAGGAGCAGAACCGTCGCTGACAGCTAAGTAACACATACACGCTGCCAAGTAACCTCCTTTACAAACTACCAGTACATCACACAGTGATGATAATTTTTCTGATAAATAATTATTCATTTATTTAAAACCTTGTTAAAACCGAAATGATTATTAAATCTGTTATTTATAAATATACAAATTTAACGTCGATTTAGTCATTTTGAATGTACTACATGTTTGTCTCAGTCAAGTTACTAAATAAACTCTAACCAGAGCTATACCAGAGTAATAAGAATTCCACTGAGTAAATCAGGATGGGAGCTTGAACGAGCTGAAATTAGTAATTGCGTAATTCTTCATAAAAGGTGGCGGATCAGATATAAGTTAACAATTCCCCAGTCCAACGCAGCATTGTTCTTGACTTCTGAAATATCTTATGATGACTCCCTTGAGATAGAAGCATCATTATTCTTTTATCTACAACTCTGCCAAGAGTAATCTTGTGCGAAGGTAGACACATTTGAAGACCTATATTAGATACTGTTGAGTTTCGGCTACTGTTGGACCACTACTGCAAAGCAAGGGAGGCAAATCCGTGATACTACCTTTACATTGACTTTAAAATAAACTGGCACAGAGAACAGCCAATCAGATATAAGAAAAGCATAATACTCCTTACAAAGAATAAATCAAGTGAAAATATTCAGGCTAAGAACCAACCACTGTAGACTCAAAAATGATCTGCTCACAAACATAAAAATCTGGCAGTTAGACCTGTGCCCATGCAGGAAAGACATAAAAATCTGGCAGTTAGACCTGTGCCCATGCAGGAAAGACATAAAAATCTGGCAGTTAGAACTGTGCCCATGCAGGAAAGACATAAAAATACCTTGTAGTAGAAAATGTTCTGTAAGACTGCCAGCTGCACAAGAGAAACTGTTTGACAGCATGGACTTCAGCAACCAACTTGGAGGGAGAAACTGTATTGGCGACGTGAGAAAGCTGAGGTAGACTGCCAACTTTGTGAGAGAATTAGGTGTAGTTATATGAGAGAGAACGAAGCAGAAGACTCCAAAATATTATCTGTCTGATATAACGCTTTATATGTTTTGGAAATGGTTTGATTAAAGCTCATGTTCATACTTAGACAAAACCAGCCAATCCCTGAAGCTCAGTTGTCAGGGACCATAACTTGAGAGCACGAACCGAGTTCTATTCTCCCCTTAAACTGTCAGCGTATTCTTCCAGTCTTTTTCATCATTAGCATCAAATGCATGACGCGATACCAGGTTTCTTCAACGGATCTGAATCTATCATATTCTTAGTCAAATACATTCTTAACTTTCTTTCTTGCAAAGTGACATGCTGTCCTTTGTTACTTCTCTTTGTCTTCCTTGACTTTTCATACCATATTTTTGGCTGTTGTGACAATGTAGTCAAGGGCATAGCTTTTCAGTACGTGAATGTGAAGATACGGTCAACTATATTCTATTTATCGTTTTAATGACTCTCCTTTGTTAAGCAGCTTTTGTCAAGAATTCGTCATTAATTATTTTAGCAAATCACAGGGTGCTTAACATTCTTCTGAGAAAGAACATCTGTGTGTTCGCCAAAGACGTTCGTTCGCTTGCTCAAGATAGTCATATTCAGAGTGTCTTAGTTTGAATATCTAATATATTACTGAAGCTGACGGGAGTTAATGTTATACCACCGCATTTCCATTTATCCCTGATTCTTGTTGGGGGCTCACTCTGTAAAACGTCACCTGACATTATCTTAGCAACTCTTCGGCATTAAGATGGCATGTCATTGATATAAGACTATCATTTTATGTCAGTGATGTCTGATAATATCATCCTAGTGATGTCAGAATAAAATGACATGTGATAATTGTTAGAAACGTGGTATCACATTCTCAAAACAGTATGTCCAACCCACATAATTACCGGCAGTGTCTAAACATATGATGTCTAACCAATAATGCCTATACATGATTTATAGCCATCAATGTTCATTGCATGTGGCTGGTAACCTCAACACGTACAAAGAATAGCCGCAGAAACCACCATCACGAAGCACAAGAATGCTTGGTGTACGCTCCTTGCAAGGGGACCAGCAGAGTGGAGGCTCCATGCTCCATAAGGAGCACACAGGAAAATTATAATGATGATGATGATGATGATGATGATGATGAATGTTCATAGTTTGATGTTTTGTATTTTCCATACAAATGTCTAACGTGCTATATTCAAAACATGATGTTACATTCTTGTGACATAATCTATAATGAGAAATGTCATTGTTATAACATAATCTCAAATGTGAAATAACTTTTTATAACATAATCTCTATTGTAAAATGTCATTTTTATAACATAATCTCGAATGTGAAATAAATTTTATAACATAATCTCTATTGTGAAATAACTTTTTATAACATAATCTCTGTTGTGAAATAACATTTTATAACGTTATCTCTAATGTGCAATGACAGTTTATAACATAATCTCTAATGACAAATAACTTTTTATAACGTAATCTCTAATATGAAACAACATTTTATAACATAATCTCTAATATGAAAGGTCCAAAACATGTTGTTACATTCACAAAACATAGTTGCTATTCAGTAGTCATGAAGATAATGATGCTATAGTCTGAATCAAGAAAGTCCAAGCCAACAATGCTTAATCAAAAATGCCTAACCAGCAATGCCCAAAACATGGTGTCCCACAACAAGTATCTGTGTCTAAAACATGATATCTAATGTCTAAAACATGGTGTTCAACCATCTGTGCCTAAAACATGGTGTTCAACTATCTGTGTCTAAAACATGATTTATAACCAGAAGTGTGTAAAGCATGGTGTCCCATTATCTGTGTCTAAAACAGTATATATAATCAGAAGTATGTAAAACATGGTGTCCCTCCATCTGTGTCTAAAACATGATATCTAATCAGAAATGTCTAACACATGGATTCAAAACATTTATGTCTAAAACATGGTGTCCCACCATCTGTGTCTAAAACAGCATTTATAATCAGAAGTTTCTAAAACATGGTGTCCCACCATCTGTGTTTAAAACAAGATATTTAACCAGAAGTGTCTAAAATATGGTGTCCCCACCATCTATGTCTAAAACAGAATATATAACCAGAAGTGTCTGAAACATGGTGTCCCATCATCTGTGTCTAAAACATGATTTCTAACCAGACACGTCTAAAGCATGGTGTCCCACCATCTGTGTCTAAAATAGGATATATAATCAGAAATGTCTAAAACATGGTGTCCCACCATCTGTATTTAAAACATGATGTCTAATCAGAATGTCTAACACATGGAATCAAAACGTCTGTGTCTGAAACATGGTGTCCCACCATCTGTGTCTAAAACAGGGTGTCCCATCATCGGTGTCTAAAACAGTATATATATAATCAGAAGTGTCTAAAACATGGTGTCCCACCATCTGTGTCTAAAACATGGTGTCCCACTATCTGTGTCTAAAACATGGTGTCCCATCATCTGTGTCTAAACCAGGATATATAATCAGAAGTGTCTAAAACATGATTTCCAAAACAGGATATATAATCAGAAGCATATGAAACATGGTGTCCCACCATCTGTGTCTAAAACATGATGTCCCACCATCTATGTCTAAAATATGGTGTCCCGTCACCTGTGTCTAAAACAGGATATATAATCAGAAGTGTCTAAAACATGATGTCCCACCATGTGTGTCTATAACATGATATATAATCAGAAATGTATTCAAACAATCTGTGCCTAAAACATGGTGTCCAACTAACTGTGTCTAAAATTCAGCTACGTTTAAATTGTGCGGTCTATCCAACAATATCTATTTAGTCATGTCCAAAATGTAATGTCTGCCTAACCAACAATGTTGAAAATTTATCTAAATAGCATTGTCTAGCAGAAATGTCTAAAACATAATTTCTAACCAGCAATTTCTGCAACTGAATCATCATCATCATTCTTCAACTCTCCATGTAGCATAGGCATACAACAAAGTAATGCCAAGTCTTGTTGTCCCATACCACCATATTCTGTCCACCAAAGTCCAAAACAAGATGTCTAACCAACAAAGTATAAAGACTATCCCACAAGCAGTATCTAAACAAAAATGTTTAGCTAGCACACATGGCACACAACAAAACATCAACCCACAATGTCAAGGTTTAAGAAGTAACGTCGTAAACATAATACCTAGTCAACAATGTCAAAGTTTAAGAAGTAATGTCATAAACATAATATCTAGTCACCAATGTCAAGGTTTAAGAAGTAATGTCGCAAACATAATACCTAGTCAGCAATGTCAAGTTTAAGGAGTAATGTCGTAAACATGATTTCTAGTCAGCAATGTCAAGTTTAAGGAGTAATGTCATAAACATAATATCTAGTCAGCAATGTCAAGTTTGAGAAGTAATGTCATAAACATAATATCTAGTCAGCAATGTCAAGTTTAAGAAGTAATGTCGTAAACATAATATCTAGTAAGCAATGTCAAGTTTAAGAAGTAAGTGCGTAAACATAATATCTAGTCAGCAATGTCAAGTTTAAGAAGTAAAGTCATAAACATAATATCTAGTCAGCAATATCTGAGTTGCCCCATCTAGTTCCCAGGAACCTCTCAAGAGATAAAGAAAGAATAGAACCTTTGCCCCCTCAGGTGTATCGCTCAAGGCGACTATTGTGTACATTAGGCTGACAGCTTCAGCAGGCAAAAAAGAAATGTCATATAAACCACTACTGAGATGTGAATGTTTGTTGCAGGATTCCTGTAACAATGACCAGCTGTAATGGTGGAGCCATGCTCCATAATGAACACAAAAGAAAATAAATAAATGTCTGAGTTATGATGTCTGTCCAGGGATGACTAACTAGCTGTGTCCAAACATGTCTAAACAGAAGTGTCTAAATTATAAAATGTCTGAGTTATGATGTCTGTCCAATAATGACTAACTAACAGTGTCCAAAACATGTCTAAACAGAAGTGTCTAAATCATAAAATGTCTGAGTTATGATGTCTGTCCAATAATGACTAACTAGCAGTGTCCAAAACATGTCTAAACAGAAGTGTCTAAATCATAAAATGTCTGAGTTATGATGTCTGTCCAGTAATGACTAACCAGCAGTGTCTGAGTTATGATGTCTATCGAGTAATGACTAACTAGTAGTGTCTGAGTTATGATGTCTGTCCAATAATGACTAACTAGCAGTGCCCAAAACATGTCTAAACAGAAGTGTCTAAATCATAAAATGTCTGAGTTATGATGTCTGTCCAATAATGACTAACTAACAGTGTCCAAAACATGTCTAAACAGAAGTGTCTAAATCATAAAATGTCTGAGTTATGATGTCTGTCCAATAATGACTAACTAGCAGTGTCAAAAACATGTCTAAACAAAAGTGTCTAAATCATAAAATGTCTGAGTTATGATGTATGTCCAGTAATGACTAACTAGCAGTGTCTGAGTTATGATGTCTATCGAGTAATGACTAACTAGTAGTGTCTGAGTTATGATGTCTGTCCAGTAATGACTTACTAGCAGCGTCCAAAACATGTCAAAACAGAAGTGTCTAAATCATAAAATGTCTAAGTTATGATGTCTGTCCAGTAATGACTAACTAGCAGTGTCCAAAACATGTCTAAACAGAAGTGTCTAAATTATAAAATGTCTGAGTTATGATGTCTGTCCAGTAATGACTAACTAGCTGTGTCCAAAACATGTCTAAACAGAAGTGTCTAAATCATAAAATGTCTTAGTTATGATGTCTGTCCAGTAATGACTAACTAGCAATGTCCAAAATATGTCTAAACAGAAGTGTCTAAATCATAAAATGTCTGAGTTATGATGTCTGTCCAGTAATGAGTAACTAGCAGTGTTCAAAACATGTCTAAACAGAAGTGTCTAAATCATAAAATGTCTGAGTTATGATGTATGTCCAGTAATGACTAACTAGCAGTGTCCAAAACATGTCTAAACAGAAGTGTCTAAATTATAAAATGTCTGAGTTATGATGTATGTCCAGTAATGACTAACTAGCAGTGTCCAAAACATGTCTAAAAAGAAGTGTCTAAATCATAAAACGTCTACCTAATAGTGTTAAATATCAGCAATGCCCAAAACGTGATGTGTAACCAAAAAGGTCTATAAAATTATGTCTAACTAACAGTGTTTGTCGAACAATGTCTGATTTATTTAAGTCTGATTTACTAAACAATGTTAACGCAGTACATTCTAAAGCATTAGAAATAACCAGTAATCTCCAAATAGTGCTATCAGTCTAGGAATAACTAACCAGCTATCTTTGAAATAGTGCAATCTGCGAAGCAAGGCGAAAGGAAATATCTAACAAAAACATTGAAAACGTGAGGTTACATTCATAAAACCTTATGCCTATGTCCATGATATGCACCACATAGTTCCGGACGATCTCTGTCTGAGAAGCACCATGATATGCACCACGTAGTTCCGGACGATCTCTGTCTGAGAAGCAGACGATTGAACAAACTGCTGCTCCTTCAGGCATGTCACAAGGGCAACAGATTTGAGGTTCTACTTTGGCAAACCCACCACGTAAAACACGTTGATACAGAAACCACTTCTGCAAGAGCACGTGAATGCTTTGATGCAGACTTCTTGTAAAGGAACCAGCTGCAATGGTGATCCCACGTGGTATAAGGAGAGAAAAGGGAAGTGATGATGATGATGTTCATCATATGATGTTGCATACAGAGAACACGATTATTGACAAACAATGTTCAAAATATGTTTTAGATATCAACACTTCACTTTTAGATATCAACAGCATCAAATATCACCAACAGTGCTTAACCAGGCAGTATCTAACCAGCAGTGTCTAACCAGGCAATATCTAACCAGCAGTGTCTAACCAGGCAGTATCTAACCAGCAGTGTCTAACCAGGCAATATCTAACCAGCAGTGTCTAACCAGGCAGTATCTAACCAGCAGTGTCTAACCAGGCAATATCTAACCAGCAGTGTCTAACCAGGCAATATCTAACCAGCAGTGTCTAACCAGGCAGTATCTAACCAGCAGTGTCTAACCAGGCAATATCTAACCAGCAGTGTCTAACCAGGCAATATCTAACCAGCAGTGTCTAACCAGGCAATATCTAAACAGCAGTGTCTAAATCAGGCAGTATCTAACCAGCAGTGTCTAACCAGGCAGTATCTAACCATCAGTGTCTAACCAGGCAATATCTAACCAGCAGTGTCTAACCAGGCAGTATCTAACCAGCAGTGTCTAACCAGGCAGTATCTAGCCAGCAGTGTCTAACCAGGCAATATCTAACCAGCAGTGTCTAACCAGGCAGTATCTAACCAACAATGTCTAACCAGGCAGTATCTAACCAACAATGTCTAACCAGGCAGTATCTAACCAACAATGTGTAACCAGGCAGTATCTAACTAACAATGTGTAACCAGGCAGTATCTAACCAACAATATCTAACCACGCAGTATCTAACCAACAATATCTAACCATGCAGTATCTAACCAACAATATCTAACAACGCAGTATCTAACCAACTATATCTAACCGGGAGTATCTAACCAACAATGTCTAACCAGCAGTATCTAACCAACAATGTCTAGGCAGGCAGTATCTAACCAACAATGTCTAAGCAGGTAGTATCTAACTAACAATGTCTAACCAGGTAGTATCTAACTAACAATGTCTAACCAGGCAGTATCTAACCAACAATGTCTAACCAGGCAGTATCTAACCGCCAATGTCTAACCAGGCAGTATCTAACCAACAATGTCTAAGGAGGCAGTATCTAATCAACAATGTCTAACTATGCACTATCTAGCCATCAAAGTTTAACCAATAAATTCTAACCGTTAATATCTAACCAGCAATGTCTAACCACCAATGTCTAACCAGCAGCAGTTAACCAGCAATGTCCACCCAACAACATTTAAATAACAATATCTAACCAGCAACGTCTAACCACCAGTGTCCATCCAGCAACGTCTAACCAACAAGCCATGTCCAAAACATGACATAATTATGACATCATAACAGCAACATCAGATTTCAGTGTCATGTGAGCAATGTCTAAATATCATGTCATGGTGACTTCTCGAGTGGCACCCATCCAAAATATTTCATTAATGTCGAGGTAAAAATGACAATAAATGCACAATTGTGCTAAAGATTCTAGCTAGTAAGTTCAAACGTCAACAAATGTGGATCACGTGTAGTTTTGCAGTTGTGCCAATGAGGTAAGTGATGGGTTTATCTGGAGCGGTGAGATAGATGTGTGACAAACGTATTTGTGGCGATGAGAATTTTTGACACGTGTGTTATGTGACTTAGTACATGAAACTTGACAATTAATATGTTCTGAGTTAAGAGGAGATATGGTTTCTGTGACAGCGAGAGATTTAGTATCTGACAATGAGAGATTTGGTACATGTATCTTGACAATGAACAAGTTAACATATGTTATAAGTTAGTGAGAGAATTGGTAGATGATCTGTGTCAGTGAAATATTTTGTATCTGTGACAGAGATTTTGTATCTGTGACAGTGAGAGATTTTGTATGTGTGACAGTGAGAGATTTGGCACATGTATCTTGATAATGAACAAGTTAACACATGTTCTGAGTTAGAGAGAGAATTGGTGCATGAATCTGTGACAGTGAGAGATTTTATATCTGTGACAGTGAGAGATTTTATATCTGTGACAGTGAGAGATTTTATATCTGTGACAGTGAGATTTTATATCTGTGACAGTGAGAGATTTTATATCTGTGACAGTGAGAGATTTTATATCTGTGACAGTGAGAGATTTTATATCAGTGACAGTGAGAGATTTGACACAAATTCCATGAAAGTGAGGGATTGAACACCAACATTAATGACAGTCAAATATTTGACAACTGTACCAACGAAAGTGAGAGATTTGACACACGCGTCGTCCTTGTTAGCGAGAGACACATGCTGTTGCGTGATTTTTGACAAATAGGTCAATGACAATGAAAGATTACACAAAAATATCAATGACAGCTTTGACATACATGTCATGAGTTTAAGAGATTCAACTTATGCATCTGTCACAGTGAGAGATTTGACAAACATATCAATGAAAGTGAGAGATTTTACAAATGTAATAATGACAGTGAAAGATTTGACAAACAAAACAATGACAGTGACAGATTTGACAACATGTCAATGACAGTGAGAGATTTGACAAACAAAACAATGACAGTGACAGATTTGACAACATGTCAATGACAGTGAAAGATTTGACAAACAAAACAATGACAGTGACAGATTTGACAACATGTCAATGACAGTGAGAGATTTGACAAACATATCAATGATAGTGAGAGATTTGCCAACATATCAATGTCAGTGCGAGACTTGACAACATAACAATGGCAGTGAGAAATTTGACAACGTATCAATGACGTTTAGAGAAATGACACATATGTCAATGACAGTGAGAGATTTGACAAACATATGAATGACAGTGAGAGATTTGACAAACGTATCAATGGTAGTGAGAGACTTGACAACATATCAATGGCAGTGAGAAGTTTGACATCATATCAATGACGTTTAGAGAAATGACACATATGTCAATGACAGTTAGAGATTTGACACACATGTCCATGAGTGTAAGAGATTTGACTTATGCATCTGTCACAGTGAGAGATATGACAAGCATATCAATGATAGTGAGGGATTTGACACATCATCCATATCAGTAAGATCTTTGACAAATGCATCTGTGACCGATGTGACACATATATGATTGTCAGTGAGAGATCTGACAAATATATATGTGACACTGCGTGATCTGACAGAGTTATACGTCAGAGAAAGAAGATGTAATATATGTATCTTTGTAAGATATTTTCCCACATGTCTCTGTGTCAACAGAGATTAGGCACATGTATTTTCTGTAAGTGACAGATGTGACATGACCACGCTTGTCAGTGAGAGACGTGACACATGTATACACGAAAGAGATTTGACACACGTTTCTGTTGGAGTGAGAGATTTGACACACGCGTCACTTTCAGTAAGAGATTTGACACACGCGTCACTTTCAGTGAGAGATTTGACACATGTATCTTTGTCAATGAGAGATTATTCATATGCATCTATATAATTCGCTTATTTGAATATAGCCTTGATGTATTTCTGTCAGTGAGATATTCAATAAATATATATGGGATAGTGACATTCTTGAATCACGGATCTGTGTCAGGCTACGATGTCTATAGACACCAGCCAAAATTAGAAAAAAGAAACTGAACACAATAAACTGTATATCAAAATGAAACATGGCCAACATTATTACATTCAATATAATGACGTATATAAAAAGTGAAGCATGGCGACAGGAAACATTGTTGAATAAATTATCATTTACATAAGCATAAACTAATAGTACAATAAATACAACAGTACAATAAATACTTTAGTACAATAAATACAACAATACAATAAATACGAGTGATGTCCATTGATGGTATGTGATGAACAAAGTATGCAAGAACAATACTGATCTACAACAAGGCAATGCAGCGACATGAAGCTCTGCACGTCAATACTATGAGGGTATGATATTATACGTGTGGACGTTAGATCAGTTTACCATAGCTGTGTCCACATATGATTTGATGAAACATTGCACAGATGGGGTTGGGGGGAAAAATTGTAACAGTGTAACACCAGCAGCATTGAAAAATAATGTGAAAAATTTTATTTCCAGTTAATTTATAACCAACTGATTGTCGACAAAGTGCTGTGCTTTTTAATGGGAGAGATTTGCCTGTTGCTTGAACGTACCTCTGATATTTGTTTACACACAGAGTCCCAACAAACAATATACATATTCAGATATTGCACTTAACAATAGATTTTGATTGAACCGTCGCCTTGACATGGAGGCGCAAGCCAAAGTTTTCTTCTGAACATGTCAATGTCCCAACATTGTCACTGTTTTCTTGTCTGAGATAGATGCATAGATATCAACAAAGTCTGTGTCTCCGGATATTTTTGTTCGGGGGGAATACCATCTTTTCATCTCTAGACATTTATTTCATCTCTAGACGTCTCGTCAGCCCTAGATATCTCTACATCTCTGGACATCTCTTCATCTCTAGACATTTGTCGTTCATACAGTCAAGCTCAGCTCAAACACTGCGCTAAAGTTTTGACTTTGACACTTTTGTACGGCACGGGAGCCGAACGTCCGCGTCTGACGTAGACGTCAAATCGGTACCACGTGTCAGGTTGGAGACCTGTGACATTGTAGGTCATGGCCTGTCTCATGCTGTCTGCAGCGCTGTACGTGGCACACGTCTCGCGCTCAGCGTCAGGTCTTTCAACAGGACTCAGACATCGTCTGCGCTTGGAGTCATGCCCGTTTCTTTTTAGTTTCTTTTTGTATAGGCAATAGTTCTGCTCCACAGTGCTTCCCATCCACGCGACGGTCACGTTGGAACACGTGGTTAACTTCCCAAAGACGCGAATCTTTCTTTTCTTTGGCACTACAATTTTAGACCGACTAGGTCTAGAGGTAATGAAAACTGTGACGAAAGTTTTCTTTTTTTTCTTTCCAGGGAATGTCATGAGGTAGGTTCCTGGCTCAGCGTTTCGGATAAAATGGCGCTTCCATCGCCTGGCCAGTATCTTAGTTTGATTTTTTTTGCCATTATAATAAAGTTCAAAAGGAATTTGTCCTGAACAGGGAATAACTTCAAAAGCTAACCTTGAAAATGTAGAGTTAATCTTTAATTCTACCGCCATTTTCCTCTTAAGGTTGATTGTTCTTGTGTCCCCAACTTTCATTTTAATTTTTGGAGATCTTTTTCTATATTTGATTTTAACGTTTGTTCCCGTGTAGCTGGAAGCCATTTGTGTTTCCTTGTCAATGAGAAATACGTCCACGTAATACGTTTTCCCGCGTCCTGCTTTGGTGAAGGTAAAGGACGTTTTATTGGCCACACATTGGTGGAATATCATCTTTCTTGGAGCCCGTTTTATCGGGTTTGCCAGCCGACGAAGCTCTTGCGTCTTGTCTTTCTCATTCGTGAAGCCCCAGTCCACAAAAACTGGTTTTTTATCGCCGCGAACATGCGCCAAAGCACCACAGTGACTTTGAAAATTTTTTATTCTGCTGATGGTGACACAGTATTCAACAGATCTTCGAAACCGGTTCAAGGCGGCTGCAGATGGCCAATAAAGAATGATAATTCTTTTATTGGTCAAGACATTGACTTGACTGTCTGCAGGCACGCTGGGATAGACAGAGTCACTAATTTCTGGGTTGGTTGAAACAAAGATCTTTACGTGCGAGTCTGTGGCCAGTGACGTCACGGCGATGACGTAATTTCCTTTTGCAGCGCTCAGATGAACAGTCTTCCTTCGTTCTCCAGTAAACTGTGCCAGTTGTTGATTCTTTGAGAGACTATGATGTTGATCGCCTATCCAGCTGAGATCTGAGGTTAAAAAAAAAAAAATACATGAGATTTTTGTATTAGATACTAACAAAGTCAGAAATGAAAAATGTGTGAGGAGTAGGTCATGATTTAACAAAAATGCTAATTTAATCTAGAAAATTACTATCCCGATGAATTGCTACAGAAAAAAAGAGTGGCATTTATATTTGTATAAGTATATTAATGTATTTGCTCCGTGTAATTCCCTTGGGTCAAAGAAAGAACAAGACTACCTCACCCTCTGACGTGTTGTAAACGGTGACTAATATAAGGCTGTGCGTGGAACTGGTAACCTCATTATATAAAACATATTGACACAGGAACCCCTGCTGCAGGAACATGGGAATGTCTGATGTAGGTTCCTGTAAGGGAACCGCTGCTGCAGGAATATGGGAATGTTTGATGTAGGTTACTGTAAGGGAACCAATGCTGCAGGAACATGGGAATGTTTGATGTAGGTTCCTGTAAGGGAACCAGCTGCTGTAGTCGCTCCATGCTCCTTAAGGAGCGTAAAAGAAAATGATGATGATTAATGTATGTGTCGTAAAAGGGAGGTTGGGCTAACTCCTGGAAACCTTATCATTAGTGAACTTACTTAAAGGGAAGATGCTGCAGTTGTGGTTTCGTGCTCCGTTAAGATGGAAGGATTACATGAACATTAATGTATTGTAAGAAATGTCAAGTAATAGCTTGTATCTTTTTATGTTGCATGCAGTAGACCAGTGGTAGGCATCATAGGATCTGCGGGGATCTACATTAATAACACTGAGTTCTCTAAAGATTCTCCTTGATAAAACCATGCCTTTTTTCCGGTTTCAGAGTTTTCGGAAATTAGAATAAGTGCAGACGAAATGTAACGTTTAGCTCTGCTAGACGACCTGGTTCATGTAGTTCTATCTACAGAGCTGTGGGCAATTTAGACTAAACAATATTTGACCGAGTGTTAACTTCATGCAGTTCTCGATTAAAATGAATTTTTGTGCAGACTTCACTGAGGATGAAGACGATGAGCTTTTAATTACTGGGATAGCGCGCACTTAAATACCGGCGGGTGATTGCTTGTCTAAAAATTCTCTAACTTTAAATTCCTTCTCTCCCCCGGCCATCTAGAGATATATCATATCATCCCCTGTGAACTATCAGCAGATTGAGATCTACCTTATGCCGACCCCTGCAGTAGACAGTCATTCATGTCAAATGTCAATCATCTCAAATGCCAATCATGTCAAATGCTAATCATGTCAAATATTAACAGTCAATCGTGTCAAATGTCAACTGTCGGTCATATCACCTGTCAACAGTCTATAATGTGAAATGTCAACTGTCAATCATTTCAACAGTCAATCATGTCACCTGTCAGCAGTCTTTAATGTGAAATGTCAACTGTCAATCATTTCAACAGTTAATCAAGTCAAATAGCGACTGTCAATCATGTTAAATATCAACTATCAGACGTGTCAAATGTCAACAATCAAACATATCAAATGTCAACATTCCATCATGTCAAATGTCAACTTCCGTTATGTCAAATGTCAACACTCAATCATGTAAAATGTCAACAGTCAATCATGTCAAATGTCAACAGTCAATCATGTCAAATGTCAACAGTCAATCATGTCAAACGTCAACAGTCAATCATGTCAAATGTCAACAGTCAATAATGTCAAATGCCAACCATGTCAAATGTCAACTTTCAGTCATGTCAAATAGCAAGGTCTACTTGCAGGAGCATACTGTAGACATTCACATATTCTGAATAAATTATGACAAACTAGCAATAACCCGTCAAAGTTGACAGGTCTTAATTGCAGCCATCTTATCATTTTGATCCATAATAATAAGTCTGCAATACTTTAAATTAAAATTTTATTTTGAAGAAACAATCAAAAACTGACATTTTAAGGTTATTTTTAAGAAAATGATGAGTTAAATCCGTTTCCCGAATGAAAGTGGACATAAGAGTATTGTCACAGTATAGATGTTCTACAAAATATTAAGTTGGTCACGCTGTGAGTGGTGACATTGAGATAATTTAAAACCCGTTTTGGTCATGTGACCTGGAAGGAAGTGCGCCCGAATTCTTTCGCGGAAAGTTAGTTGAGTTTCTGGATACCGACCGGAGAGATCGCTGTGTTGTTCCCTGTCAGCATTTTCGCTGGGATATTTGGATGTCATTATTGTTCATGGATAGTGCTTGTCATTTATTCATGTGGTCAAGTTTAGTTTGCATATGTCTAGAACAGTGGTGTAGTTTCTAGCAGCATTCTTTCGTAAATCATTGATGAGAAGTCATTTGTAGTTAAGTATGGCTTTATTAGTTTGCAGAACTTAGCCGGTGAGCGAAAGTCACTGTGTGTATTACTAGTTCCTGACATCTGGAGGCATCGTCCGATTTTGTTAGGTGAGCCTAAAGGCCGTGGGCCTGTAATTTATAATATTTAATTCCCAGCTAGTTGACATTTGGATGGCTCATCTATTCGATAGGCCGTAGGGCTTATGTTTGTTATATACAGGCCAGTATATATTATGTGCACAGAGTGTTAGAAGGTGGGAGCCGTGTTGGCGCCTTCTGTTGGTTAAGTCACGATAGTGAGTTATTTTCAGTTGCCAGTTTCGTGTATGTGTTTGCCAGTCTGTAGGTAGCGTACTGCAGGCGGTCAAGTGTGACGCGTTGCGGTACATGACCCAGTTTTGTTCTTTTCTGAGATCATAGTGACAGAGTGTGTTTTCGCAGTACAGTAGCAGTTGGACATTGTGTTAATTATTTTGTTTGACAATGTTTACAGAGCAATGTTGCTGATAAGTTGGCAGTAAGCTTAGAAACAGGTCTAAGGTGGTTAAGTTAAGTGGCAGTTAGCGTCTGGTTTGTCCTTATGAGGTATTGGAGAATGTACTTTGGAGTATAGGTTTAGTCAGGTGGCGATCCAGGTGGAGCAGCGGAGTTAGAGGGTTCGGTTTTGGTATTAGATGGGCTCTGGTGCCTGACTTTGTGTGTCGACAGAGGAGATTATCTCGGGCTCTGGTGCCTGACTGTGTGTCTCGGCAGAGGAGAATAGATCGTCCATATTTGGTGGTATAGGTAGTGTCTATATGTTGGCGGAATCCCACCGTGTGTGAATATCCGCAGCATTGCCATTTCGCATACTGTTCTACCCACCTGGGAACGTTACCTATCCAGAGTTTTGCCAAGTGACGTCTGGTGCAAGTCGTGCTGTTACCATTCTTCTGATGTGCCCTGCCAGTGGGTGAATGCCAACGAGGACTGAAGCTTGCTGACCTGAGTCTTTCGGTACTACTTTACCTTGAAGTCTGCTGGTTTCCTGATGCGGTATGATGACACGAACTGTGCCTATTTTCGTATACCTCATAGATGTGTGAAACGAACTGCCCAGTGAGACTGTTTGGATTATACAGTTGATGATCTATTTTGGACATTGCTGGGAAAGCATCGTGTACAACATTGCAGGTGCCTGGATATTGCATGCAGTGCCGTGCCAAAAGACAGTATTGTTTATGCGGGCCCACAGACTGGATTTCTGGACTTATATTTTTTCGTCTGGATATTGTCAAGTTTGTGGAATACTGTCTGAGGTATATTCATCATTCATCATCAGTGCTGAGGAAGCTTCATGCTCAAGCGCCGCTGGATCTCCAGTTAAGTTTTGTTGTAATTTTTGTATGATATGTTGATATTGATGTTTCTTGTTTTTTTTTCTCAAATTTCTAAATTTTCTTTTCTGTCTTCCTATCTGATTCTACTTGTCATTTAGTCCGATCTTTTGAAATAGGATATATCTGTTTCTTTGTTTGCTTCGTGAAGCCTGCTTCTTGGTTTGTTGTTGTTTTTCTTTTCTTGGGTTGTGTTATTTTCCTTACTTTCTGGATAGAATTTAGTTTCGATGTAGATATGTGAACAGTAGTTAGATTAGTATTTCTTAGTATTTGGAAGTATTTGTAGGATTTATTTGTTACGATATAGAATAATTTTGTTATAGTTTATTTAGTTTATTTTGACTGGAGTGATTTAGTTGTACCCATTGAAGGAGATAGCTTGCAGCACTTCATTGTTAACTGTAGTTGTTGTTAGTCTATTGTATCATATTATATTTGTTTGTTCAAGGGAGGAAGGGTGGTGAGCCTAATCCATTCTTGGCCTACTTGTGGGAAAAGATTGGATTAGACTGATTCTCTATAGGTTGTGGCTGTGTATGTTTTGTGGTGGAGTAAGGCAGACGGATTTCCTGCGACTGCCCTGCTTAACATTCCAAGCCCTGTTGGTGTTAGGTGTATTCGGGTAGTTTGTATTTTCATTGTCGTGTACATTCAGTAATTCTTTGGTTGTGTTTAAGTGGTGTATTCTCTTGTTTCATCTTGCTATCTTGTAAATACGTTTACAGGTTTCCCTTGTTTTCGTTTGTGTACAGTCACGCAGTGTATATATTAATCTACCTCTACTCTTCTTGGTCTATCATCTTATTCCTCGTGACTGGGATTTTGTTTTCGGAGTGTGGTGTGTGTGTGTTTCTTTCATCTGTGTAGTGCTCATTTTGCCATAAGAAACACTTGCATTACAGAGTTTATTAAGATTAGTTATAATTGAAGTATTATCTGAGTACAGCACCAGTGTGGGTGCCAGTAACAGACTTGGAAGTAAAAACCTGATGTGTGACTAAGTTGGTATAGTGGTGTCATAGTACCAAAAAGTTTCATCAGTTGTTATTATACAATTGTCGACTATTGTAAGTTTGTTTGAGTGTATCACAGAGACTTAGTGGCCAGAAAGACCAAATTTTCACAGTGATGAGACAGTAGCCAAGTGGCAAAGTAAAACTATATACTATAAGAGATAAAGGTTGCTGATGTGTATACAGTGAGAGGTGAGGTGTTATATATATATATATATATATATATATATATATATATATATATATATATATATATATATATATATATATATATATATATATATATATATATATGTATATTGGAGTAGTGATATCAAAATTTACTATTATTACTGTATATTTTGTAACCAGAGAGTCATCTGGGGATATAAGTGAAATATATACGACTGAGTAGTTGTATAGCAAAATCTGTAGCCAGAGATAATAGTGAGCATTCTAAGTGTATACCATGGACCTACAGGCTTTCATTCAGAGTGGGAAAGAATGTGGGTACACCCAGAAAGAACTCATGGATTTTGCTGAAGCAAAATTTTATTCAGTGGAGAACCAAAAAGCTCTGGAGATGGAGAGGATTGAGAAACAGAAAGCTCTAAGAGATGCTCGAGCTGTAGAGCTAGAGCTAAAAAGGAAAGAATTCGAGTTACAAGAAAGGAAAATGAAAGAAGAAAACGAGTGGAAACAGAGAGAGTTCGAATTACAAGAAAAGAAGTTGAGAGAAGATAGAGAATTGCAAGAAAAGAAGATAGAGAGTAAATTACAAGAAAAGAAGATAGAGCGAGAATTGGATGAAAAGAAGATAGAGAGAGAATTACAACAAAAGAAGATGAAGAGAGAATTAGAATTAGAGTTAGAGAAGGAGAGAATGAGAATTGATAAAGAAATACAATTAAAGAAATTGGAAGTGGGTGCGAGTGGTCAGAACTCGACTCCTGGAGGGGCTCATCATCCTTTTAGGCTGCGTCTGCCGAATTTTAATGATACAATTGACAGTTTAGATTTCTCCTTGAAAGATTCGAGGCCGAATGCGTGGCCTATAAGGCTGACAGAGATCAGTGGCCATCTCTGTTATCGACGCTGCAAGTGGGGCCTGCGATGGAGACTTTCTATAGCCTCCCGCTAGAGGAAAGGGCCGATTACGACAAAGTTAAGGAAAGGTTGCTTCGGAAGTTCCGCCTGACTGCTGTCGGTTACCGGACGCGTTTTAAAAACACAATGCCAAGCGCAGACCAGGACTTCGAGGACTTTATCTCGAAGATTAAACGTCTGCTGAATAGATGGATTGAAATGGAGGGGATAACGAAGGACTATGATGGCTTGTTGGACTTAGTGCTACGGACAAAGTGTTGTCCTAGTGTTCCAGCGAGTTGGTTACGTTCTTTCAGGAACGTCAACCGAAGGACATTGAGTCCATGGCCCAATTGGGGCACCATTATGTCCTTGCCCATCCGGGCAAACCCATTCAGAAGTCTGGTCTGTCAGAAGACTTAGTTGCCAGTGTCGGCAAAGTTCAGCGCCATTCTTGGTGAAATCAGCCAGACAGAGGCCAAGAGCAGAAGTATGAGAGGCCCTCCAGTCCCTATCAGCCGCGTAGAGGTAGCTATGGGAATTTCCGTTCTCATAGGAACGGTCGGCCGAGTTGGCAGAACCGACAATATGATAGTTATAGCGACAGAGGGGAGCGCCAACCGCGAAAGCAGGTGCGTTTCGAAGACTCTCAGGACGAAGACCGGTTTTGGTATAAAACCAAACATCACAAGCAGAGGAGTGGTTCCTCAGAGAGTCGATCGTCTGACTCTGATGCGGGGTCTTCGTCAACGAAAAACTCCAACAAAAGTACACGCGATGACAAGAAGAAGGAGCGCATGTGTTCAAGTTGTGGTGGCAAGAATAATTGCGCTGATAGGTGCCCCACCCCGATAGAACACTCGAATTCCGCGTTTGTGTTGGACACAATTAATAATGAGGACTGTGCAGGGTGTCGCCCTCTGTTCCACGCGAACGAGAGGGTAGTGCTTCAATGCGGGCATGCGGCACCATGTCTGTCAGCAGTCCATGAGACTGGCAAGGTGATCCTCCGCGAAGGCAAGGTGGAGAATAGACCAGTCCGGGTGGTGAGGGACACCGGATGCACCACAATTGGGGTGCGTCGATCGTGCATCGACGACTCCTGCCTTACAGGCAAAACGGTAAAATGCACCACGTTCGGGGGCAAAGTGGAGGCTTACCCCCAAGCATGTATTAATGTGGACACTCCGTTCCTATCGGGTAGAGTAAACGCGTTCGTGCTCGATGATCATATTGCCGATTTAATCGTCGGCAGTGTACGGGGGTGCACAAGGCCGTGGATGTGGCTGGAGCAGAGGCTCAGTATTACCAAACTCCCAAGGGGGATGATCAGAAGGTACATCGTAGACGCGGGTCGCGGCAAGTACCAAATGACATGATTAGGAGCAGTAGGAACCTATTCGAGGGTCCGAAAGCTAGTGATCGCACAGTTTGGGTGCGTAACGTTCCCCTGAGTGCGAGTTGGCGCACACTCAGAAGAGTGTTCGATGAGGTCGCACCGGTTAGATTCGTGGAGGTATTGTCGTTGCGCGACAATACCAAAATGGCACGGGTGACTTTTGCAAATAGTTGGGGTGCGCGTAAGGCAGTTAGGCAGAAGCATATGTCCTTGCTTCAGAACCATCTGCTAATAGTCCAGCAATAGCTAGGGTTAGATTTCGGGTTCGTGTTCAGTAAGATGTTTCGGTTCATGCGAACCGAACCTTAGAGTCTGACTCATGCCCCCAGTTCTATTCTGATATGAATATCTGAGTATTGTAAACTTGTAGATACCATGTGATGCTTTGCAATACATGTTTATGCTATGACATGTTATGCTTTACAAT
Organism: Oreohelix idahoensis; assembly: GCA_024509875.1. NCBI lineage: Eukaryota > Metazoa > Mollusca > Gastropoda > Stylommatophora > Oreohelicidae > Oreohelix > Oreohelix idahoensis. The sequence continues at coordinate 356,569 of JAMPIV010015675.1, forward strand.
GTATGTCAGTCGAAAGTTGTTGCCAGCAGAAACTAGGTACTCTACAATTGAAAGAGAGTGCCTTGCGATTGTCTGGGCGGTGTCTAAGCTGGCACGATACCTGTTGGGGGCGCATTTTTTCCTCCAAACAGATCACAAACCACTGCTATTTTTGCAGTCGGCTAAATCCACCAGTGCTAAGTTGACACGCTGGGCATTATTGTTGCAGCATTTCAACTTTACTATTTTGCCAATTCAGGGAGTACATAATATTGTAGCGGATGTCTTGTCCAGGTTATGAAGTTTGTGTGGGACAGGAGCATCCGTAGAGAGTATTTACTTTGGTTTATGGAAGAAATGTAGTATAATTTCATTACAGTTGATGTTTATGAAGATGTATTTGGTTATATGATTTATGTGTCATTATGCCATAAAGGCAATACGTAGAAAATTATAGTCAACGTATGCTTAAATCATGTTATAATATCATGTATATTTATAGCGTGTTAAAAAGATTCTTTACAATTATGAGATGATTGAAGTCTTGTTATGGATGCTTAGATATGTATAGTTAATTTGTAACTTATGTTGTATTTGCTAGACCAGGTTTGGACAGTCGTTGTTATTTTTCACGACTACCAGTACCTGGGGTAATTTGGGTCATTCTCATGTTGTATTTAGTACATAGGGTGAGAAGGCATGAACGACAATGGTGATTGGACAATTTTGGCATTCTTTAACTAGATGAGGAGGTGCCGTTTCGGCATTTTGTTCGCCCATACTCTGAAAGGGGTTGAAGGTGACTCCTCCTGTGGAAGAAAACTTCGTTTTTTTTCTTAAAGAGGGGGGGGGGGGGGGGTTTGGATGTCACAGTATAGATGTTCTACAAAATATAAAGTTGGTCACGCTGTGAGTGGTGACATTGAGATAATTTAAAACCCGTTTTGGTCATGTGACCTGGAAGGAAGTGCGCCTGAATTCTGGGGCGGAAAGTTAGTTGAGTTTCTGGATACCGACCGGAGAGGTCGCTGTGTTGTTCCCTGTCAGCATTTTCGCTGGGATATTTGGATGCCATTATTGTTCATGGATAGTGCTTGTCATTTATTCATGTGGTCAAGTTTAGTTTGCATATGTCTAGAACAGTGGTGTAGTTTCTAGCAGCATTCTTTCGTAATTCATTGATGAGAAGTCATTTGTAGTTAAGTATGGCTTTATTAGATTGCAGAACTTAGCCGGTGAGCGAAAGTCACTGTGTGTGTTCACTCGGTATGACATACCCGCAGTTGTGATAATGGTAAATTGCGTTGTTGATTATCGCAAGTTATTTTGGCATTCATGTTGCATTGTGTTGCATATGTATTTCTAGCCGTGTGTGGCTACGTTGTGTGCATGATTATTTATTAAAGGGAACTTAGCCTGCTGCAGGTGTTATGGTGAGTTTATGTCAGCTAGTCTTTGTTGTGGTCGTATTCTTAGATAACGAGTCTTGATACTGCTGGTATTATGATCCATATGCTGATGGCGATAAATCCACAATATTACTAGTTCCTGACAAGTATCTTGATTGTCTGTTGATTTAATCTGCATCTCCGCACCTTCCTGTCTCCAGTTCATGTACTGTTTATCAATTGTGTTGTTGGCTTCTTTCCATAATCAAACTGTTCATGCACACCGTCATTTGCACACTTTTCTATTTTCGGGAGAGTACCTATAAGGGAAACAATACAATTATTGTCTAACTTTCAACCACAGTTGCACACCCTTAACTGTGGTTGAAAGTTAATGTACTTTCTCGAAAATAGAAAAGTGCGCAAATGACGGTGAGCGTGATGTGACCGACCGACCGACGTACTTACGGTGGGAATTATGGTATTGGATATCAAGCCATCTTCACCGACATCCTTCAACTACCCCAAGAGAGCACGTGCCTTCAGCAAACCTATACCAAGTCTTCCTGTCACGTGCCATCAGCACAAAGTCTTTCTGTATCTTCTTCATCCCCTTCATGTCTGTCTCCAGTTCTTTTCTCCTGATGTTCTTTGGTCTTGTTCTACTTCTTGTACCCTGGGATTCCAGAACAAAAACTGGCTTGTAAAGCTATCAACAGGTTTCCTGAGCATGTATCCTATCCATCGCCAGCATTTTCGTCTCATCTCTTGTTCCACTGGCACTTATCTGGTTATTGTCATCTCTTGTTCCACTGGCACTTATCTGGTTATCGTCATGTCTTGTTCCACTGGCACCTATCTGGTTATTGTCATCTCTTGTTCCACTGGCACTTATCTGGTTATTGTCATCTCTTGTTCCACTGGCACTTATCTGGTTATTGTCATTAGTTCTATACTGGTGACTTTGTTATACCATTTAAATCCTTTTATCCTATGCAAGCACTCATTTATGAAAGTCTGTAGCTTTTGAATGTGGTTTTTGTTGTTTTCCATGCTTCAGAACCATTCAATAGTACGGACATGACATTTGAATTAAAGATTCTGATTTCTGTGTTGGACTTAATTTCTGTTGATCTCTACATATTTTCAAAATGTGAAGTAGAATTTTTTATCTCTAGTTACGCAGTGCAAGCAAATATAGACTGTAGATACCTTATCAAAAATTTCAGCGAAAAAGAAATTATGCCAGACGTAAAAATGTTACGTTAATAACTGAACTATACTTGTGGGGAGGAAAAGGGGGGGGGGGGAGCGTAGAGGCCTGGTGCCACGCACTGGATATGACGTAAATGTTTCTTCCTTATTATCAAAACCCTTGAGCTCCCCAAGGAGTATAGGCTAAGTCCAAATAATCCGCGTCAACTGCTCAAATCCTCTGCCATCCGTCCACGATCTGTCAATGACTTCTTTCAACTTTTCATTGTCTTCAGTTCTCTTCTCCATGTCTTTTTTTTCTTCGTCTACATTTCTTACCCTGGGGATTCCAGAACAATTCTTGTAATGCTACCAACTGGTGTCCATGATGTGTGTCCATTCCAACGAAGCTTCTTCTCATCTCCAGCTCCACTGGCACTGTCTGGGTCTTGTTATTAGTTCCACACAGATGATCTTGTCATTAGTTCCACACTGGTGATCTTGTCACTAGTTCCACACAGGTGATCTTATCATTAGTTCCACACAGGTGATCTTGTCATTAGTTCCACACAGGGGATCTTATCATTAGTTCCACACTGGTGATCTTGTCATTAGTTCCACACAGATGATCTTGTCATTAGTTCCAAAAAGGGGATCTTATAATTAGTTCCACTCAGGTGATCTTGTCATTAGTTCCACACAGGGGATCTTATAATTAGTTCCACACAGGTGATCTTATCATTAGTTCCACACAGGGGATCTTGTCATTAGTTCCACACAGGGGATCTTATAATTAGTTCCACACAGGGGATCGTGTCATTAGTTCCACACAGGGGATCGTATAATTAGTTTCACACAGGTGATCTTGTCATTAGTTCCACACAGGTGATCTTGTCATTAGTTCCACACAGGTGATCTTGTCATTAGTTCCACACAGGTGATCTTATAATTAGTTCCACACAGGTGATCTTGTCATTAGTTCCACACAGGTGATCTTGTCATTAGTTCCACACAGGTGATCTTGTCATTAGTTCCACACAGGTGATCTTGTCATTAGTTCCACACAGGTGATCTTATCATTAGTTACACACAGGTGATCTTATCATTAGTTACACACAGGTGATCTTGTCATTAGTTACACACAAGTGATCTTATAATTAGTTACACACAGGTGATCTTGTCATTAGTTCCACACAGGTGATCTTGTCATTAGCTCCAACCTGGTGATCTTGTCATTAGTTCCACACAGGTGATCCTGTCACTAGTTCCACACAGGTGATCTTATCATTATTTCCACACAGGTGATCTTGTCATTAGTTCCACACAGGTGATCTTGTCACTAGTTCCACACTGGTGATCTTGTCATTAGTTCCACACAGGGGATCTTATAATTAGTTCCATACATGTGATCTTGTCATTAGTTCCACACAGGTGATCTTGTCATTAGTTACACACAGGTGATCTTATCATTAGTTACACACAGGGATCTTATCATTTGTTACACACAGGTGATCTTATCATTAGTTACACACAGGTGATCTTATCATTAGTTACACACAGGTGATCTTATCATTAGTTACACACAGGTGATCTTATCATTAGTTGCACACAAGTGATCTTGTCATTAGTTCCACACAGGTGATCTTGTCATTAGCTCCAACCTGGTGATCTTGTCATTAGTTCCACACAGGTGATCTTGCCATTAGTTCCACACAGGTGATCTTGTCATTAGTTCAACACAGGTGATCTTGTCATTAGTTCCACACAGATGATCTTGTCATTAATTCCACACAGATGATCTTGTCATTAACTCCACACATGTGATCTTGTCATTAGTTCCACACAGATAATCTTGTCATTAGTTCCACACTGGTGATCTTGTCATTAGTTCCACACAGGTGATCTTGTCATTAGTTCCACACAGGTGATCGTGTCATTTGTTCCACGTGTATTACTGGTGCCCGGAAGTAACCAATAGTAACACTGTACCCTACCAAGCAAGTCATAAAAAAGCGACTTAGAAGAGTTGGGCGTCGGCCGGTTCCCCATCCTGTTAAAAAAAATGTTTAACCACAAAAACTTCAACAAGCATGGGCAGGTCAACTAAAGAAAATAAAACTGAGCTAAACAAGACAGGAAGAAGGCGAATGGCGCAACCCAGAGAAAGCCGATAAGAGTCTGTGTTGTCGACTAATCTTCTTTCTTCCAGGACAACCTCCAGATTTAGCATTTGAGACAGAAGTAAAAATTATGAGGAAAACGCGGAAAGAGCTTGAGTTGATGGCGCGTGTCAGGAGGACTTGGCATGTGTTTGTTGAAGGCCTATGTTCCCGTGGGAGCTAGTGTACTGATATATTCTAAATCTTTAATATAATCATCACATTTACATATAGCAAAACACAGTCTATACATTCCAAAGCTTGACATTAATCATGTTTGACGAATAATCATCTATACATTCCAAAGCTTGACATTAATCATGTTTGACGAATAATCAATCAAATAACTTAATTTTGGTCCGTATAGTTCCCGTGGGTCTCTGTAGAGACAAAGAAAGAACTTGACTACAACACCCTCAGGCATGTCGTACTAGGCAACTAATACCAGGTTTTGCATGAGACTGGCAACTTCAGCATGTGAAATAAATTGCCACATAAACTACCACTGTGTGACAGAGTTATGTAAATATATTACATATATCAACACGTTTTGCTTCCACCTTGGCTCGCTTATTAATATTCATGTTTTGTTAACGCAGAAGGCATGCACTTCGATGTCTGTCAAACTCATACTTTAGCCACGCCTATTTTCTTTCTCTATTGTCTTACAGACGCTAGGAATGTTTATATTCAGACCCATTAGCGAGTCCAGAGAATTATAACGCGAACGATTGGGCAACCGTTGTATATTGACAGGCCAGACTGTTTCACGTGTAGAGAGAGAGAGGGGACGGGTCGTATATTTGTAGAACCAAGAGCGATAATTCTTGAGTGCACTTTCTCAGGGGGAATTAATCTGAGGAAATGGGAGATAATCACAGTTACCTTCCCCACATCCGTTCGTTCGTGAATGTAATTAAGATACGGAACGAGGGAGATCAAAGAGACGATTTGCTCGCGGAACCACGTCTGCGGTCGGTATAAGTGTAAAATTTGACTTTCATTCAAAATTCGACCGCAAATTTCTTCAAGAATACGAGCAAGACGCGAAATCTGACACTGGTTAGCGATTTTCTATCTATTTCATATATATATCCCAGCCTTTAAAATCCATTATCTAGTACCCACATAATTTTTCAGAACATGTAGCTTCGATTTCTAGATCCATTCTACCATTGGAATTACTCAGTTTTTCGATTGGAGATCGTTTTAAATTTCTGTGTTGCGGTAAATATTATACTAGAAGTTCGAGTGATTTAATTGTTGAGTCCGTCATTAGATTTCACTAAGATTTTCCGTGTTGAGTGATTTAATGGTTAAAGTCCGTCATTATATTTTACTAGGATTTTTGATGTTAATTGGTTAGCAAATTAAATAACATATAGCTAACTGTTCCGGCTGTAGCGTTAATTTAATTAGTTGTACCATCCAGAAAAAGGGATAATTTAATTGACTAGTAAAAAAAAGCACTATTCATTATGAGTACTGACGAAATATATATTTATTTCTAATTCATTATGAGTAATTTTGTAAATGACTAGAATTTATTTCACGGGTTAATAAGAACGATAAGACAAGCTATACACTTGTGTTTTCTAATCAATGTTAATAACCGAGTGAATAAATAAATTATACCTTTAGGCGGGATAGGGTAGAATTGAGATTGTGGTTAATGTTGTATTTTTTTCTTCCTATAAATGTAGTACGGGTCACAACCCAAAACCTACCAGCGGCTTGCACCTTAATCTGAGAAAAGGGTCTAAGTCTAGTCCAACCAATACAAGAAAAAACATTCTTATGTAAAATATATCGGGTCTTCGAGGTTGACCGGGTTGGTCTCTTGCTTCACATAGGGAGAGAGAGAGAGAGCGTACCAATATATGACACTAAGAATAACAGTAACTGGACATTTAGCTACCCAGATTTCTTTTTCCATTTTCATTTACATTCAGCCCGCTGTGGCGAAGTTATCAATATTAACATTTCCCGATTACCGACCACTGTGTTGTGGCAAGGATTTATCCAGAGAGATTTATCTATCTGACATTCTCTTAAGTATCAAATTTACCAGCTACTGTACCCTGTGCACATTTGATCTCAAGTATTTTCCTACCTTGACTAATTGTGGTGACTTGAACAGATTCAATAAACAGTAACAAAGCAAGCGTTTCCCAAATAAGAGGATTAATCAGTAAATTTGAGGAACTAGAGCTTGTTTTGCCAAAAAACCCAACACTGGATTTGTGCATGTACCAAGGAGTTCTGTTCCAGACGTTGTAAATCAGCAATTAGGTAAGCGAGATTGGAAATGTGGCCACATGTTTGTCAGAGCGAGAGAAAGCAGGAATGAATAATTCTTATATTGTGTAATCAATGTACTCACTTTTATTTTTTCTTCTTATGTTTGCTAATACTGGTCATTTCAGGATAGATTAATTAGAAACTCTGTTCTTGACAGTATATTCAAATCCTATACCATAGTGCTAATCTTTTGACCTTTTGGGGGTTAATTAACTTCTTATTGTGGGATCTTGTCTCAACAGATGGGATTGCACTTATGTGTCTATTTCTTTATTAATTCTGTAACCTATGATTTTATACTTTGATATTTGATATTAAATGTTGTGAAATTCTTTTCTTTATGATAAATAAACTTAACATAAAACTTAATTACCTGTGTCGGTCAGCTCGTCCCAATATCCCTACTCCATTAATATAGTTTCACGTTTGTGCGTCTAATTGTTGTCACTTATCTGTGTGTGTGTATGTGAGTGGTTACAGTGTATATGTTAATATATACAGAGAGGTATACTGTCTGATCAACCAATCTCAGTCGTAAATGATAGGCTGGACTAGAGTATCTTCACTATCCAGGGACAGACTCTACCTTTCATCATTTCACTCGTGAAATCTATTTCTTTACCTATCTCTCACTGAGTTACCAACTGTTCTAGTTCTATTCAGACGGGACCCGAATCGATCATAATTACCTATGAAAAATCTACGACAGACTGCAAGAGACCGTGGCTGCTTCATGCAGGCTTCATTCAAAGGAACCAGCAGCATTAATGGCTCCATCTCCGTGGGGAACGCAAGTAACAATTACGATGATAGCAGAAGTTTAAAATAAAAACTCATCTGCCGGAAGTGTTAGTTGTAAAATCTTTAAGACGAATAAAATGTATCACTTAATGTTTAGATGAAACAAAAAATTTGATTGCGATCATAAATGGGTATAAAACGTTTTTGTGATTGAAGGACGGCTAAATGAAATGACAGTACCGGTATATTTATTACTATTATTTTAATACGAGTTCTGTTTCATGATCCCATAATTTGTGTGATTCAAATTTTTCTTAGCGTCCATGGCAAAGTTACGATTTTAGAAAACTGAAAAAAAAAAAAATCCTCGACAATGGTCATGAATGCATTAAAATTAAACTTAATCGACGTATGATAAATAGGTGTAAGCCATGTGTTCTTTTGTGTGTGAATGTAAGCAGGTTCAAGAAAGTAATAATGTCTATTAGTGTGCAGTACTGGTACTAATGGCAAAACAGAAAATCTCGCGAGAATATCACTGAAACAAAAACTACTTCCAGATTTTGGCAAATGTCATCGCAGGATAAGATTATAAATATAGAAATCTTTGTTACATGGTAAGTAGCATTTAAAACACTTTTATTATTATTATTGGTTCCACTTAATTACACATACATAATAATTAAACATGTAAGAAAACGTCATAAATTAAGGGCCATATTGATATTTTATGAGGCTGTGAAATGCATTACACCATTTTACATGTATTAGAATGAAAAAAAAAAGAAGCTCTATTTGAGCGTTTTTCGTTTATGCTCAGGTTTCAGAGGCGCATTCACCGCGTAAACCGAGAATTTCCGCATAATGCACGGGGAAAAAACCCTATTTATATGATGTAACAAATGTGTAGTAATGTTGATAGAGAACATAGGCTGAAAGGAATAAAAAACTATATAAGAAAGAGAAGATTTGAAATTAAAACGTTGCATGTATAGTGTGTATCGTGAAGAAACTAGGCGTTAGCTGGTTGTGTGAGAAAGGTCAAAGATGATGGACCCTGAGTAAATAATTAAAAGATAAAAAACGACAGGAAGAAGATTAATGAAAAGTTGAAGATGAAAATTGAAAGGTGGAAGATGACATGTGACAGGTGGAGATGACATGTGATATGTGGAAGATAACATGTGAAAGGTGAAGATGGCATGTGAAAGGTGGAAGATAACATGCGAAAGATGGAAAATGACTTGTGAAAAGTGGAAGATGACATGTGACAGGTGGTGCTGACATGTGTTAGGTGGAAGATGTCATGCGACATGTGGAGATGACATGTGATAGGTGGAAGATACCATGTGAAAGGTGAAGATGGCATGTGAAAGGTGGGAGATGGCATGTGAAAGATGACATGTACCGGCTGGAAGATGACACGTGAAAGGTGAAAGATGACATGTGAAAAGTGGAAGATGACATGTGACCGGTGGAAGATGACACGTGAAAGGTGTAAGGTGACAGGTGGAAGATAACATGTAACAAGTGGAAGATGACATGTAACAGATGGAAGATGACATCTAACAGGTGGAAGATGACACGTGAAAGGAGAAAGATGGCATGTGAAAGGTGGAAAATGTCATGTGACAGGTGGAAGATGACATGTGAAAAGTGGAAGATGGCATATAACAGGTGGGAGATGACATGTAACAGGTGGAAGATGACATGTAACAGGTGGAAGATTACACGTGAAAGGTGGAAGATGACATGTGACATGTGAAAGATGAAATGTAGAAGGTGGAAGATGAAATGTTAATGGTGGAAAGTGAAATGTAAAAGGTGTAAGATGAAATGTGAAAGGTGGAAGATGAAATGTGAAAGGTGAAAGATGAAATGTGAAAGGTGGAAGATGAAATGTGATAGGTGGAAGACGAAATGTGAAAGGTGGAAGATGAAATGTGAAAAGTGGAAGATGAAATGTGAAAGGTGGAAGATGAAATGTGAAAGGTGGAAGATGAAATGTAAAAGGTGGAAGATGTAAAAATGAAAAACGCAGACAGGCAGAAGATGAAAACATGAAAGCTGAGGAAGAGTGAGAAGATTAACGACAAGTAAAAAGTGAAAGACAAAACGTAAAAACTGGAAAATACAACGTGAAGAAGAAAATGTGAACATTAATGAAGGAAAGATGTGAAGATGACAACTGAGACGTCCCTGTCTACTGCAGACGATTAGAAATGTCCATGAAGTACATACCTGAATGTGGCTGGGTCAGCATGTATAACGTCCAGTGGATCTCAGACGCGCAAGGCGTGACAGTGACGATGATGGTGCAGTTCTTAGAGATGGAGAAGGTAAAGCTGTGGAGGCAGAACAACAACGTGGTAGCATGAGTACAACACTCGGGGAGGATGTATGTACACGGTCAAGGAAACAAAAACAAGCTTTAAGGATAAACTGTTATTGTTTTTTTGGCCTAGTTTTGGCGAGGCGCGCTCTGTTTAACCTAGACACAGTGTCTGTCGGTTATATTAGGGCGCATGTCCAAATAAAGAAGAGCTTGGGGCCTGGTGTAATTGTATATGTTATCATAGGCACAAAAACAGAAAATGAATGTCCCATAATTATATTGCATCGCATGAAAGTGTAAAGCCAGTCACATTTAATTAGAAATTCGTCATATCTTTCACCAAACAATTTTAAGAACAATGTGACGAACATCTTATCCAATACCGTAATTCCCGCCGTAAGTACTTCGGTCGGTCGGTCGATCAGTCACATTTTGCACACCGTCATTTGCGCACTTTTTCTATTTTCGGGAGAGTACATTAAATTTTTACCACAGCCAAGGGGGTGCAACTGTGGTTGAAAGTTAGACAATAATTGTATTGTTTCCCCTTATATGTACTCTCGCGAAAATAGAAAAGTGTGACGGTGTGCATTAACCCAACAGACAATCAAGATACTCTTCTGTCCAGTTTCATTCGGGAAACGGATTTAACTCATCATTTTTCTTAAAAATAACCTTAAAATGCAAGTTTCTGATTGTTTCTTCAAGACAAAATTTAAGTATTGCAGACATTTTATTATGGATCAAAATGATAAGATGGCTAAAAGGAAGAGACGATCGCGTCATTCACAGCGAGCAAGCGAGACTATAGAAGAAGCAGCAATGTAATACGTGTAACAGAAACAACACACTATAATTAAAAACCTGCCAATTTTGGCGGGTTGTTGCTAGTTAATCATAAATGGTTAGCCACTTTTAGTCCATGCGATATAATTTGTGGAACATTTATGTTCTATTTTTTAGTGCATTTGGTAACAATATAAGTGGATTCTTAAAGCGTGTTTTTTTTTTACTTTTACTTATTTTATGATGGTAAATCATAATTGAATATTTGTTACTTATGTGACAGCGCCATCGCCATTTTGTCGGTTGTTCTGTACCTTCTACCACAACATAGCATGTGACAGCCATTTTTAGGTCACATCTAAAAATAGAACATTAGTAATGCCGATGAAGGAGTAGCAGCCAATCAGAGAAGAGAAGCGTCCAGGCTAGCGCGTCAGTTGAAAATTCTTTATCATTCCAATCGCCTGTCGCGGAAAGAGAACAAGCTATTGAGATCTGGAGTCTAATTCGAGCAAGATCATGCCTAGGACTTGTGAGTAGATATAATATTTCTCCAACATTCTAAAGTCTTTACAGTGTTAGAAATGATGTAGGATATTGGGTTTACCATCTTTGTGCCGTAGTATTTTAAATAAGTATATACTTAACTCTGTGGTATTTATTTCGCGTGCGGTTGATGTTAGATCTAAATCTATTTGGACATGGCGTGGGTCCTTGTTCAGGAAATATAACACGTGGCCGGTACTAGAACTGGCATATTCAGTTATTACATTTGTGTAAATGAAATTTAACGGTTAAGTATTTCCATATTGTTTGGGGTTAAGGAAACCTTCTATGATCTTAGGTAAATCCGACACGTAGTCAGTTTGAATAATATTTAATTGTGGCGTGATTTAGATTGTTATATTTATTAACTTCGGTGCGGATGCCGAAATAGTTTATTTTAGTGTGGCGAGTGCTGCAATTTATTATGTTACAGCTTACTAGAATAAAGTCCTGTGCTTCTTCAGTAATGTTAGACTGATAATGTGGTGTAAGTATTAATAAGATCGGATATAGCTAATTGGTGTTAGCTTTCTTAGTTTCATAGTCTTTTATACAGTGTAAAATGTCTATTGGTTTTCTGTACCGCTTTAAATAGCTTTGCTAAGCCATTATTTCTATAATATTTAGTATTATAATGTAAGGTTTCTATAGTATGTACAACCACGCAGCTTAGCTGAGTTGTTAGCGTGGCTGTATGCTGTTCTCGCAAGATGGCGTAACCATAAGGGCACGTGGTATGAATGGATACCTGTAGCTGACTGTGATGGGCGCATGTTTTCTGAATGGTAAGTGTTATTATTTATGCTATTGATTTTCACTTAGACATTGTTTTTATATATTGTTTTTCAGAAAGTCTACGAACACTGTCTGGATGTTCGGTAGTATTAAATGTTGATCTGTATAAAGCTTTGTGTTGCTTGAATTGCGAAGTCTGCTGCTGAGAGGGTTGCAAGCAACCAATAATTGCAACCCATGTCAAACGATCCTTAATAAAATTTTCTAAGTGCATGGGTCTTGGGTGTGAGGTAGCCACATCGACATAAGTTCGCCTCAACCACACCTAGCCCCTGTCACACTTAGAACGGTCGTCTTTTCTGCCCCAGTAAAATTCATCTTTAACTAAAATAGACTTTGACAAGTTTAAACACCATATAAAAAGCCCACATAAAAGCTGGTAATTGCTAAAGCTGTATTTTAAAACTAAGAATCTGCTGACTTGGTTATTTAAGGGAAAACATTGGTGTTATGAGTAAAATCATAACATATCTATCGTTATCGACAAGGCTTGTTTATAGACCAGCTTGTTGATATTACGTTTCCGGGGTTACTCCCGGAAGTACGTCATTGTCTTTTGGACAAATATTGCAGACGTCTTTGCCGGCTTCACTTAGCAGAAGTGAGCGATACTTCTAGGCCTTTCTTACATTTTCCTGAGTGTGAACGGACGCATAATTGTCCAGCTCCTATATGTGTGCTTTTACTACAGAGTTATAAAGATTTACTTCAGCTAGATCGTCCATCTGCTTCATAGAGTCTATGCTGGATTGATATATTAGGACAAGTGAATGCTGTATGTCAAGGAAAGAGAGTGGAAATATTAAATAAAGTATGCAGCAACATGTCGAAGACATCTTGTCCATAGTCGACTGACTAGCGACGTTTTCAAGACTGGCTAGGCCATGCCTTTGTCGTACATGAATATTGGATGCCTGTTAATTGGAGCTTGTTCGCGTAAATAAATATATATTTGTCTTCACGTCCAAACCGGCCTTGAGGACTTCTTTACTGTTGAAGACTAGAAAGGTATTTTAAAAGTCTACCTAAAAACTGTTACCGGCATGATGGAATGCCGTGTTGAGTTCACACAAGTAACTGAAGTATTATGGGAGGGACCTCTCCGAAGTTGAATACCCTAGACAAGATATCCAAAGAATAACTATCCATAACAGTTGTTGGCACCAAGCCGAAGGATCATCGATCCACAGTGTGAAGAAAAAGTGATTCTTCAGAAATTATTACAGACGTCGCCTGCAGTTCGTGCCTTGTTCCAGTTTTCAAAGATGGCGCACGTTATCGTCTGCTAGCTTGTGAGAGGTCTTACGTCAAATTTTACAGTGCAGTCCTTACTTGTTCCAATCAATAAGGGAACATATATGAAGCACATCTTTTATACTGCATCCTGCTTCGTTTGAAGTATCGAGTTTTCTGCCGAAGATGGCGTGTTTCAAGACAACGACAGACCACAAGGGAGTCCGGTTCGTGTCAGCTGTATCAGTTTGCTAGACCTAACGTTCGGTCTATGTCATCGGTGCTGCAAGGAACAGACGGCGGTATTAGGGGGATTTTGGGTTCTGGCAATAAGATAAGTCACGTTTTAGCTACATACAGCCTGTGTTGCTAGATTATTTTATTTGCCAGCATTTTTTTTCTCCATGTTTTATGTTTCAATGTCGTTGTTGTATATATAGCGTCGGAGGTTGGCGGGACCTGTAATTTGTTTTCAATAACGACATATGTCTGGTCGAGAAGAATTCACAGACGTTCTTTAGTTTATGCATCTGTGTAGTCCAAATTGAGGGGCCGGCGAACATTGCTGTGTGGGATACAGCCTCAATTGAAGTATACAGATCCATTTTTTGTCTAGTTGTGCAGTATTGTTAATAGTAAAGTTAGTTTTTGTAGTACAGTTCATTGTAATTTTTTATTCCGTTTCCTACATTATTGTTGATCTAACCTTGCTATCCTTGATTTAATAGATGTCATAAATGTTGTAAATTCGTGCTGTATTGTCATAAGTGTGGTAGAGCTACATTTTATTAATTTGTTTTAATTCCCATGGTTTTGATCAGGAAAAAAGACAAATCTATTAGAATTTGTATAGATTTCAGACGTTTAAATTCTGTCACGATTCAAGACGCTGAGCCTTTGCCCGTGCTTGAGTCACTTCTTGATAGATTATCTACTGCTGCTTTCTTTACAAAGTTTGATCTATCCAAAGGATATTGGCAAGTGCCATTATCTGACAAATCTAAGCCTTATACAGCTTTTGCTACACCTTTAGGTTTGTTCCAGTTTAATTACATGTCTTCCGGTCTTGTGAACGCTCCTGCTACCTTTGTTCGCATGATGCATAGACTATTTTCTGATCGTGAGGATTTGATTACCTACATAGATGACATTTGTCTGTTCCATCATACTTGGAATGATCATGTCAACGGAATCCATTCTTTGTTGAACACCTTACGCTATCACAATATTACTGCTAGACCCTCCAAAACTAGAATAGATTATACTGAAATTACCTTTCTCGGTCACAAAGTAGGAGGTGAATTCGTAAAACCTGAAGATTCTACTGTTTCCAAAATTCTGAATCTTGATATTCCTCGAACAAAAAAACAAGTTCGCAGTTTGGTGGGCCTCATAAACTTCTATAGTTGATTTCTACCCAGTTTTTCAGATATAGCTTCAGTTCTGTCTGCGTCAGTAAACAAAATGCCCCAAATAAAGTAATATGGTCGCATGCGTGTCATGAAGCCTTAAACGTGATCAAACTTGCCTTCTCGAAATCTCCAATATTAAGATTACCTGACATTCGATATCCTTTTGTTCTTAGAGTCGATGCGAGTAATTCAGCGATCGGGGGAACATTAAATGCAAGAATTTGAAGGCCACATGCACCCGACTATGTATGTCAGCAGGAAATTGTCGCCTACAGAACAACGATATCCAATCGTCGAGAAGGAGCTACTAGCGATTGTTTTTGTATTCAACAAACTCCAGAGGTATTGGATGGGAGCCCACTTCACTCTGGAGACAGACCAGAAGGCCTTGGCATATCTCCAGACAGCCAGATTCACGAATCAAAAAGCAGCAAAAGCCTCGTTAGCGCTCCAGCCTTATGACTACAGCATCAAGGCTATAAAGGGAAGTCTCAATGTGGTTGCAGACGTCCTTTCGAGATATGTCAAAGACACCACGTCATCTATCAACTCAACAAGTCCAGATGATGCACGTAATTCAATGTAGTTCATATGTGTACATTGAGATGTTCTATTCAAGAACTTATCGCTTCAAGAACCACGTAATCTAAGGTCACTGAGTGGATTGTACAGTTATTACAGTTATTTTATGTCAATACGACCCGCACAGCAACATGATGATGCTGAATCCTGGATTACTCCATATCGTGTAGTATATCATTGGACGTACGACACTTCATAGAGACATGATGCAGTCATATCCATACGAAACTTCCAGGTACAGACTGTCAAACATACCATATGTGCAATGGTTTCAATTGAATCATTTCTAAACGATTTCGATACACACGTTTTGTGGTAAAAATACTTTATGCTATGCTTTCAAGGGACATAACTTTAAAATGAAAATCACACAAGTATTGAAGGGAAATAACAATAATATTTGGAATGGAACTTACTTCGGATAATTGACTGCGAAGTTTGATGACTTATGGACTCTTCGTGTTAGATTATTGAATGGACGACAATCATGGACAAATTCAAGGATGGATTTCTACTTTCAACTTATAACAGTATATGATCATTTGCACGGGATTGAAATGACATTACCTTAAATACTAGCATTTTTCAATACAGGATTAATAATAATAAATAATAAATTCTTTAAGCACCAAACACGGCGCATAAGGCAGAAACCAGTGCTCTCCAGGTTGTTCGTTGTGACGCCACTCCTCTTAGCTCTTGCACATTATTTAGGCCCGACGTTCTTCCTTCTCTTATTATTGTTCTTCTGAGTGTTTCTTTTGGTCTTCCTTTTTTCTTCTTACCCTCAGGAACCCAAGTGAGCGCCTGTAGAGGTATTCTGTTGTTTTGCATTCGTAGGACATGACCGATATATGACCATCGTCTTTTCCTTATATAGTCGGAGACATATTTCTGCCTAGAGTCTTCTCTTATTTGTCGATTAGTCTTGAATTCTTTCCAACTGATGCTCATGAGGTTTCTAAGACATTTGTTCTCGAATGTATTCAGCTTGTTCTCCAATGATTGTGTTATTTTCCAACTCTCACAGCCGTATGTTAACACTGAGATAACATTTGAATTAATCAGACGAAGCTTGGTATGTATATTCAATGATCGTAATTTCCAAATGTTAGATAATCTATTGAAGGCGCTAGCTGCCAAAGCAATTATAGTATGGATTTCTCTTGTTGTGTCAGGATTGGAAAGTGATAAATTTAATTACACTATAAATTGACTTCTTAACAAAATGTATGCCACTCTAGTCTTTGAGACATTGATGCATTTTTACGCCATTCTATAATTTATGATTTCATCACTTTGTCTTGGTGTTACTAATTGCCCACATTCACGTGTTACTTACATGATTTCTTCACTGCTCAAATTTTGTGTATGATACACTACTGACATATCATACACAGTCACACAAAACTTTATGCATTTGACAATGTGTAGCAATCACACACCTTAGTGGTTAAGTGTCTGCCTCACTTCATCTATTATTGAAGTATATTATTATTAATTCTTTGCATTAATGTTACATTGATATGACATTATGTGACTAAGTTACACGACGAGACAATAGGTGTTCCTGACGGAATGAAGTATGAGAACGCATGGTATGATATGGTTATTTAGTTGTTACATGTTGACTGACTTTGCTATAGTTACCTCATTCTGTTGCTAAATTGATTTGGGTCTTTCGTAGACATTGGTATTAGCATTATGTGCTATATTCCACACCTCGTGTGTGTGATAAACGAGCGCAAAGGCCTTATTGCTCTATCTTTTCCTACATCTTTCGTATTGCATTTTCTCAGACATTTGCTCTTTCATGCAACATTTGCGATCCATATTTGCTATTTCATCGTTGTGATTACTCGCAACCGGTATCTAGAGAACCACATTTGCTCTTTCATCGGGGGAAATAAAATCCTTTGATTGAGTCCACATGCCCGACATTATCGTTTGAAGCCCACATTGCATCGTGATAAATCAGGTAAACACACATATGGTCATCCGAATCAAACATGGGCATGCGGTAATTTCTGTGACACCACATTGGACGCCCAGATTGGCCAGGGGAAAACGTCTCACCGCGGTTCAGACAAGCGTTGGTTTACCACATTGGATGCCCAGCTTGGCCAGGTGACTTCCAGAAATATATAATACCGCATAATCTACTAGAGTGTAGAAGTCCAGTTTTTTACCTTGTGTGGAAGAGATTAAACCCAAAAACGCATAGCCTAATACACGTGTTTATTCAGAGTGGATGATAATTCAGTTCTGTGATTAATTGTGTTCTTAAAGGATTTTGCGAAGGGAAAAGAAGGTTAGTAGATCTTATACTTATTAATACATTTTCTTATTTTTGTTTATTTTAACCTCACAGCTAAAATGTGCGAAAGATAAAGTTTCAAATAATTCTTGGCATAACTGATTAATAAAATCAGAAGATTTTCCTAGAAGATGATAGGATGATAGGAGGTAATTAATAGTTCATATTTCACCTTTATCATCATCACAGTCTCCCATGCGCACACACTCTCATGCACAAGATATTTAACATCATTAGAATTGAACTCAGAGAGAGAGATGAATAATGAGCAATAGTTTAAATGCAAGTCAACCAGCGATGTTAAATGTGAAAACTTACGAAGACTTTTGTGTGTCTTCAGTTCATCAGAAGTCTGAGTCTACACGCAACGTGTCTGACGTCTAACCAGAAATAAGTTATTAAAAACGGACATTTGGCTAGCAGAATTCGCCATAGGACATCTTTCATTCCTCAATTAAAAAGGAATATTGTCTCACCCACAAGTCATAAGGTGGACGCAGCAGTTTTCGTCACCATATACTGCTTGCTCACAAGTTCAATACATCGTTATCACAAGTTCAATACAGAGTCATCATAAATTCTAATCACTCGAAAGATCATTATTATCTGAAGTCAAGCAAAAGAGCTCAAAAGAGGAATCGCATATTTATACTACGTGCAACACACTCTTAAGCGCATTTTATGAAGCCGACTCGAAAGTATATGAATCACGACTACATACGCAAGATTATGAGTCTACATATCACTAACATTTCGTGAAGATATCCAGTCTGACCAGTACCCTCGGGAGATTAGACAACAGACCTTTTGTTCATATGACAGCTATTAACTGTTGATCAACACTACAGAGATATACTCAAACAGTGAAGGAATATATATATATATATAGATATCCCGTCAGCGTTCTCCGTACGACAACAGTATTCATCAGAACGTCCTCAGCTTAGAGATACCCGACTCGACATAACGTATAACAACTTGGGACATTTTATGCATACATGTGAATCCTCATATCTAGGAGAAGCATTTAGAGACACATGGACTGTGTAGAGTACTCACCATTTTGGTAACACGTATCATATCACATCATCATTTCACTTTACACCAGTTCATTCTTAATTAACTATTACTTAATTAACTGTAATTTTATTATCTCATCTGTGTGTTTTGTGTGAATCGTCTTTCACCATCATCACGTTCTAACCATTACTAACCCTATATGTGTGGATATTTCATTAATAAACCCAACGATCGGTTGATCATTATCAAGAGTTTGTTAATGTATCACTCGTGCTGTCGTGTTACATATTCACCTATAGGAACCTTTCTCTACTCAGATGAGGTTGGGGGCTTTTTCTTTACGGGATCTAAGGGCAGAAGCTAAGGTCGTGGGGAAACAGAACTCTTTCCATAATTAATTAGAAAACACTGTCTAGTGGAAAGCATTCGCATTCCTGTCTTCTTGTCCCTATCTCGAATAGGTCTTTATTCTTTCTTAACGAGCCAATTTCTAGAGACCTTATATCTATATCTCATAGACTATTCCTGGCAAAAACTACTGTAGTAGTTGCCCCAGTGACTCACCACACGACAATTGTGGACTCGTCTTGGGATTAGTGAACCCGGACTTAGAAGGGTGATAAATCACATTTTCATCCCTGCTATACAGTTGCGATAATTGCAAAATTTGTTGGCATTTTGAGGGATTACCTTCTAGACTGACTCTTACTATAATTTGTCTATTTCATAGGGGGGATAATTTATATCTCTAAAGCACGAGTGATACTTTTTAAATTGAGTATCAAACGGACAGAGTAAGCACTTTTTGAGAACAGAAGATACTGTAAGGAACTGATTTTTAAAAAAATCTTTTTCTGTAACTGCTGGGAAAATTTTTATCATAAATATTTAGCAAATTTTTCATAGAAAACTTCGAGATAATCTGTTATATAATTTTCAGAATACGCTAGTGAGTGATTTTTTTTAAAGAACTATTTGAACTTGATTATTAATTTAAACCTAGCTGGTTTTAAAGAGATAATTACTCGTGCGAGTCTAAACAATTTGCTTGGAGGTCACTGCCAATTTTTCCCTTCGTGAACCCATACTGCATATCATGGCAGATGCCGCAAAAATTAGAACTAGTTTAATGGAGGCAGGGCGTGAATACGGGTTAAGTGGAAAAGATCTGATGAAATTTGTGAGTGAGGAGACTGATAAACTCCATGCAAGAGAGATAGAAGTGCAGAAACTTGCAATGGAGAAGGAGAAAGCCGCAGCAGAAGCAGCGGAGCGGAAGGGGAAAGCCGCAGCAGAAGCAGCGGAGCGGAAAGAAGCAACAGAAGCAGCGGAGCGGAAAGCCGCAGCAGAAGCAGCGGAGCGGAAAGAAGCAGCAGAAGCAGCGGAGCGTAAAGAGAAAGCAGCAGCAGAGCATGCACTTAAGATGAAGCAACTGGAAATCCAGGGGCAGACCAATCAGATAGAGCTGGCAAAAAGTGCAGCGGCTTCCAACTTGGATGGAGGGTACTCACCCCGCTCAGATGGTGTGCCTACTTCGCAACCTGCACCACCCAATGCCATGAACTTTCCGCTGGAACCTTTTTCAGAAAGGAACGATACCATGGACGCCTTTTTAGACCGCTTTGAACGCTTTGCAACAGGGTTTGGGCTTGAAGAACGGAAGTGGAACTTGAAACTTTCCCAGGGCCTAAGAGGAGCCGCCTACGAAGTTTTTAATAAACTTCCGGCCGGAGAGCAAGATGACTACCAGGCATTGAAAAAAGCTCTCTTGGTGAGGTACGAGCTTCATTCAGAGGCTTACCGAAAAAAATTTCGAGGTTCTAGGAAGGATGCAGGAGAGACTTTCTCACAGTTTGCAGCCCGTATTGAAGACTACCTAGTGAAGTGGTGTACACTGGGAAACTTTACCGAGAACTATGACGGGTTGAAAGAGCTGATTGTGATAGAGCAACTAAAAGAGTCTATGTCGGTGGAAATGCGTAGATTTCTCACTGAAAACGGCGCTGACCGGTTAGAAAATATTCTTACACTGGCAGAGCGATTCCAAAATGCTCTCATGGAGTCTCAAGGAGCCAGAAAGAAGTTTTCGGATCAGGCGCCAAAGCAACCTGCTCGCTCCCAACCAGACCAACAAAGCAAAGGACCACACATCTCGCATAAACAGCACGCAAAACAAGATAACTACAAAGAGCAAAACAAGAAAAATGCTGCGCCGCACCAGAGACAGGGAGATAAATGGTGCAAGTACTGTCGCTTGAACAATCACAACACTAATGAGTGCAAGCGCAGACCTCCTCCCCAACATGCTGCCTGTCTGCAGACAAAATCGTCACCCCGGAAGGAGCAGAGGACCGGAAACGTTTCTCATCCCCGTCATCGAATCAGTCCTCGTAAACGGACAATCTGTGGAGTGCCTTTATGATGCAGGACTTGCTTCCGATGCGGTGGTCAGGGCATCTCTTGTCACCCCTGACCAAATAACAGAAGAGAGTGTCGACATCCAAGGTCCGACGAAGGATGTTGCACCCATGACACTGCCAATTGCACTTATCAGAGTGGAATCTCGTTATGTGACAGGAGAGATTCGTGCAGCTATCATGGAAGAACCAATCTACTCTTTAATCTTGGGATGTAGATATGTGTTCCTTGGAGAACCTACTCAACCACTAGTCATGGCGGCCGTACAGACTAGAGGACAGTCAAGAAAAGACGCAGAGCAGGAACCTCCTACCAATATCCTCCCCGAGGAATTGAAGAGGGCCCAAAGGGAAGATTCCTCACTGGCGCCCTGTTTTAAAAAATTACCTAGGACACACAACCCACCTACCAAGGGAGACTTCTTTATGAAAAATGGATTGATGTATCGCCGAGCTGGAAATGAAGGACAGGAACACAACCAATTAGTAGTTCCTGCAACCTATAGGAACCAGGTGCTTGAGATGGGCCACTCTATCCCATTTAGTGGACACATGGGAATGAGCGCCACGACTCAAAGGATCGCCTGCCACTATTATTGGCCAGGGATCACCGGCGACATTGAACGTTTCGTCAAGTCTTGTCCTCAGTGCCAGAAAGTTGCACCAAAACACTGGACGGCACCCGCGACCCTTGGGGAGATGCCAATCTTGGGCACCCCATTTGAAAGAGTGGCCGTGGATATAATTGGACCTCTGCTGAGAACTAAGAAGAGGAACTCCCATATCCTTACCTTAGTGGACACCTGTTCCATGTGGGGCGAAGCCATAGCCATGCCAGCATGCGACTCAGTGCATGTAGCTGACGCTTTACTGAATATCTTTACTAGATTGGGCTTCCCGCATGAAATTCTCACAGACAACGGGTCACAATTTAGAGGCAAGTTGACAGAGGAGGTGCTTAGAATATTCAAGACTAGGCATATCCATACTTCGCCCTATCACCCCCAAAGTAACGGGCAAGTAGAGCGGTTTAACGGGACGCTCACCTCTATTCTTCGGAAGTTGGCACAGGAGAAGCCAGAAACTTGGGATCAGTATCTTCCTGCCGCATTATTTGCTTATAGGGAAGTACCGCATGCGTCAACTGGAGTTCCTCCGGCCACATTACTCTTCGGAAGACCTATTAAAGGTCCATTAGAAGCATTACTAAGAACATGGACAGATGCCAAGGCAGACGACACTGTCACATCAGCCTTCCAGTACGTCACAGACTTGAAACAACGCCTGAAGACTGGCTGGGAATTAGCCACAGCGAAAGTACGGGAGGCTAGGCGGAAACATGCCAAATATTACAATCGCAATGCGAAGGACCGAGAACTAGCAGTAGGAGAGAAGGTGCTACTTCTTCTGCCAAGTAGCAGTAATAAATTGCAGATTTGCTGGAGGGGACCCTACAAAGTGGCGGAAAAGATTTCTCGCACCAACTATAAAATCGCCGTGAACGGAAAGCAGAAAATTTACCACTTAAATCTGCTTAAGAAGTTTTACGAGCGAGCCCCTGCCGAACCAGCGCACCTCATGACTATGGCCATTGCTATGCAAATGGAAGAAGAGCCATTATCATCCGTAGAGTACCCGGTGATACAGGAGGAATCACATTTAGATGTGAAAATAAGCTCCACCCTAACGGAAGCCCAGCAAGAAAAAGTAAGGAGATTGATGGAAAACCACGCCGACTCTCTGACAGACAAACCGGGCCGGACAAACCTGATGGAGTTTGACATGGAAGTCACGGATCCTACGCCTGTCCGAATGAGAACCTATCCGATTCCGTATGCCAAGGCGACGGCATTAAAGCAAGAAATTGATTACTTACTTAAGGAAGGCATAATTTCGAAGTCGGAGTCCCCTTACAGTGCGGGAGTGGTGCTGTTACGCAAACCCAGTGGAGAACACCGCCTGTGCATCGACTACCGACAGCTGAATGCGTTAACACAGTTCCAGCCAGAACCGTTACCGGACCAGAACCAGCTATTTACTAAGCTGAGCAGGTCTCGCTATTTTTCAAAGATCGACCTCAGTAAAGGGTACTATCAAATACCGGTAAAAGCTGAGGTGAGGAACCTGTTAGCCTTCAGTACTCCAGATGGACACTTCGAGTTTAATGTGATGCCATTTGGACTGAACAATGCTCCTAGTGTCTTCACAAGGATGATGCGAAAGTTATTGGATCCTTTGAATCATTCCGCCATCAGCAATTTTATGGATGATATCCTAGTAGCTACTGAATCGTTTGAAGAACATATATCAGCGCTATCCTTGCTGTTTAACAGACTCAGAGAAGCGGGACTAACCGCCCGCCCAACCAAATGTCAAATTGGGTGTGAACAGCTAGAGTTCCTAGGACATACTATATCCCATGGGACCATGTTCCCCGAGACTCAAAACGTTGAGAAGCTGAGAAATGCACCGAGACCGTCCACTAAAAGGGATGTCCGGTCATTTGTATCTCTCTGTGGATTCTACCAGAGATATATAAAGGATTTTAATAGCCTCTGTGCGCCGCTTACATCGCTAACCAAGAAAGGAAACCCAGATAAAGTGACATGGTCAGCAGAATGTGAACATGCATATGCACTCTTAAAAGAGAAACTCACCACAAAACCTATTTTACGGCTTCCGGATTTAACTAGAAAATTCATCTTGCGCACAGATGCCAGTAACATTGGAATCGGGGCTACATTACTACAGCCAGATGACAGAAGCCCACCAAATCTATTTCCGGTCGCATATGCGAGTCGGAAGTTAAACCGAGCAGAACAAAACTATTCCACAATCGAAAAGGAATGTTTGTCCCTCGTCTGGGGAATACAAAAATTTCAAGCATACCTGTACGGAAGGAAATTTACAATCCAGAGTGATCACCAACCTCTGACCTTCCTCGCCAATTCAAAGAATTTGAATGCTAGACTGATGAGGTGGTCGCTTGTTCTACAACCTTACACGTTCCAAGTGGACTATATCCAAGGAAAACATAACGTAGGAGCGGATTTTTTAAGCCGTCATCCTATGAGGCAGGACGGAGAGCACAAACAAGTAGAGGAAAGGGTGGAAACCGAAGAGAAAAACGAAGATGAGGAAAATGATTAAGGAATCCCGAGCAAGAAGGCTTAGCTCTCCTGAGTACGATTGACATCACACTTGAGGAGGGGCTATTGTGATAAACGAGCGCAAAGGCCTTATTGCTCTATCTTTTCCTACATCTTTCGTATTGTATTTTCTCCGACATTTGCTCTTTCATGCAACATTTGCGATCCATATTTGCTATTTCATCGTTGTGATTACTCGCAACCGGTATCTAGAGAACCACATTTGCTCTTTCATCGGGGGAAATAAAATCCTTTGATTGAGTCCACATGCCCGACATTATCGTTTGAAGCCCACATTGCATCGTGATAAATCAGGTAAAAACACATATGGTCATCCGAATCAAACATGGGCATGCGGTAATTTCTGTGACACCACATTGGACGCCCAGATTGGCCAGGGGAAAACGTCTCACCGCGGTTCAGACAAGCGTTGGTTTACCACATTGGATGCCCAGCTTGGCCAGGTGACTTCCAGAAATATATAATACCGCATAATCTACTAGAGTGTAGAAGTCCAGTTTTTTACCTTGTGAGGAAGAGATTAAACCCAAAAACGCATAGCCTAATACACGTGTTTATTCAGAGTGGATGATAATTCAGTTCTGTGATTAATTGTGTTCTTAAAGGATTTTGCGAAGGGAAAAGAAGGTTAGTAGATCTTATACTTATTAATACATTTTCTTATTTTTGTTTATTTTAACCTCACAGCTAAAATGTGCGAAAGATAAAGTTTCAAATAATTCTTGGCATAACTGATTAATAAAATCAGAAGATTTTCCTAGAAGATGATAGGATGATAGGAGGTAATTAATAGTTCATATTTCACCTTTATCATCATCACAGTCTCCCATGCGCACACACTCTCATGCACAAGATATTTAACATCATTAGAATTGAACTCAGAGAGAGAGAGATGAATAATGAGCAGTAGTTTAAATGCAAGTCAACCAGTGATGTTAAATGTGAAAACTTACGAAGACTTTTGTGTGTCTTCAGTTCATCAGAAGTCTGAGTCTACACGCAACGTGTCTGACGTCTAACCAGAAATAAGTTATTAAAAACGGACATTTGGCTAGCAGAATTCGCCATAGGACATCTTTCATTCCTCAATTAAAAAGGAATATTGTCTCACCCACAAGTCATAAGGTGGACGCAGCATTTTTCGTCACCATATACTGCTTGCTCACAAGTTCAATACATCGTTATCACAAGTTCAATACAGAGTCATCATAAATTCTAATCACTCGAAAGATCATTATTATCTGAAGTCAAGCAAAAGAGCTCAAAAGAGGAATCGCATATTTATACCACGTGCAACACACTCTTAAGCGCATTTTATGAAGCAGACTCGAAAGTATATGAATCACGACTACATACGCAAGATTATGAGTCTACATATCACTAACATTTCGTGAAGATATCCAGTCTGACCAGTACCCTCGGGAGATTAGACAACAGACCTTTTGTTCATATGACAGCTATTAACTGTTGATCAACACTACAGAGATATACTCAAACAGTGAAGGAATATACATAGATATCTCGTCAGCGTTCTCCGTACGACAACAGTATTCATCAGAACGTCCTCAGCTTAGAGATACCCCACTCGACATAACGTATAACAACTTGGGACATTTTATGCATACATGTGAATCCTCATATCTAGGAGAAGCATTTAGAGACACATGGACTGTGTAGAGTACTCACCATTTTGGTAACACGTATCATATCACATCATCATTTCACTTTACACCAGTTCATTCTTAATTAACTATTACTTAATTAACTGTAATTTTATTATCTCATCTGTGTGTTTTGTGTGAATCGTCTTTCACCATCATCACGTTCTAACCATTACTAACCCTATATGTGTGGATATTTCATTAATAAACCCAACGATCGGTTGATCATTATCAAGAGTTTGTTAATGTATCACTCGTGCTGTCGGTGTTACATATTCACCTATAGGAACCTTTCTCTACTCAGATGAGGTTGGGGGCTTTTTCTTTACGGGATCTAAGGGCAGAAGCTAAGGTCGTGGGGAAACAGAACTCTTTCCATAATTAATTAGAAAACACTGTCTAGTGGAAAGCATTCGCATTCCTGTCTTCTTGTCCCTATCTCGAATAGGTCTTTATTCTTTCTTAACGAGCCAATTTCTAGAGACCTTATATCTATATCTCATAGACTATTCCTGGCAAAAACTACTGTAGTAGTTGCCCCAGTGACTCACCACACGACAATTGTGGACTCGTCTTGGGATTAGTGAACCCGGACTTAGAAGGGTGATAAATCACATTTTCATCCCTGCTATACAGTTGCGATAATTGCAAAATTTGTTGGCATTTTGAGGGATTACCTTCTAGACTGACTCTTACTATAATTTGTCTATTTCATAGGGGGGATAATTTATATCTCTAAAGCACGAGTGATACTTTTTAAATTGAGTATCAAACGGACAGAGTAAGCACTTTTTGAGAACAGAAGATACTGTAAGGAACTGATTTAAAAAAAATCTTTTTCTGTAACTGCTGGGAAAATTTTTATCATAAATATTTAGCAAATTTTTCATAGAAAACTTCGAGATAATCTGTTATATAATTTTCAGAATACGCTGAGTGAGTGATTTTTTTTAAAGAACTATTTGAACTTGATTATTAATTTAAACCTAGCTGGTTTTAAAGAGATAATTACTCGTGCGAGTCTAAACAATTTGCTTGGAGGTCACTGCCAATTTTTCCCTTCGTGAACCCATACTGCATATCATGGCAGATGCCGCAAAAATTAGAACTAGTTTAATGGAGGCAGGGCGTGAATACGGGTTAAGTGGAAAAGATCTGATGAAATTTGTGAGTGAGGAGACTGATAAACTCCATGCAAGAGAGATAGAAGTGCAGAAACTTGCAATGGAGAAGGAGAAAGCCGCAGCAGAAGCAGCGGAGCGGAAGGGGAAAGCCGCAGCAGAAGCAGCGGAGCGGAAAGAAGCAACAGAAGCAGCGGAGCGGAAAGCCGCAGCAGAAGCAGCGGAGCGGAAAGAAGCAGCAGAAGCAGCGGAGCGTAAAGAGAAAGCAGCAGCAGAGCATGCACTTAAGATGAAGCAACTGGAAATCCAGGGGCAGACCAATCAGATAGAGCTGGCAAAAAGTGCAGCGGCTTCCAACTTGGATGGAGGGTACTCACCCCGCTCAGATGGTGTGCCTACTTCGCAACCTGCACCACCCAATGCCATGAACTTTCCGCTGGAACCTTTTTCAGAAAGGAACGATACCATGGACGCCTTTTTAGACCGCTTTGAACGCTTTGCAACAGGGTTTGGGCTTGAAGAACGGAAGTGGAACTTGAAACTTTCCCAGGGCCTAAGAGGAGCCGCCTACGAAGTTTTTAATAAACTT
Source organism: Oreohelix idahoensis (assembly GCA_024509875.1). Classification (NCBI taxonomy): domain Eukaryota; kingdom Metazoa; phylum Mollusca; class Gastropoda; order Stylommatophora; family Oreohelicidae; genus Oreohelix; species Oreohelix idahoensis. Next base: position 384,315 of record JAMPIV010015675.1, read on the forward strand.
CCGGCCGGAGAGCAAGATGACTACCAGGCATTGAAAAAAGCTCTCTTGGTGAGGTACGAGCTTCATTCAGAGGCTTACCGAAAAAAATTTCGAGGTTCTAGGAAGGATGCAGGAGAGACTTTCTCACAGTTTGCAGCCCGTATTGAAGACTACCTAGTGAAGTGGTGTACACTGGGAAACTTTACCGAGAACTATGACGGGTTGAAAGAGCTGATTGTGATAGAGCAACTAAAAGAGTCTATGTCGGTGGAAATGCGTAGATTTCTCACTGAAAACGGCGCTGACCGGTTAGAAAATATTCTTACACTGGCAGAGCGATTCCAAAATGCTCTCATGGAGTCTCAAGGAGCCAGAAAGAAGTTTTCGGATCAGGCGCCAAAGCAACCTGCTCGCTCCCAACCAGACCAACAAAGCAAAGGACCACACATCTCGCATAAACAGCACGCAAAACAAGATAACTACAAAGAGCAAAACAAGAAAAATGCTGCGCCGCACCAGAGACAGGGAGATAAATGGTGCAAGTACTGTCGCTTGAACAATCACAACACTAATGAGTGCAAGCGCAGACCTCCTCCCCAACATGCTGCCTGTCTGCAGACAAAATCGTCACCCCGGAAGGAGCAGAGGACCGGAAACGTTTCTCATCCTCCCGTCATCGAATCAGTCCTCGTAAACGGACAATCTGTGGAGTGCCTTTATGACACAGGACTTGCTTTCGATGCGGTGGTCAGGGCATCTCTTGTCACCCCTGACCAAATAACAGAAGAGAGTGTCGACATCCAAGGTCCGACGAAGGATGTTGCACCCATGACACTGCCAATTGCACTTATCAGAGTGGAATCTCGTTATGTGACAGGAGAGATTCGTGCAGCTATCATGGAAGAACCAATCTACTCTTTAATCTTGGGATGTAGATATGTGTTCCTTGGAGAACCTACTCAACCACTAGTCATGGCGGCCGTACAGACTAGAGGACAGTCAAGAAAAGACGCAGAGCAGGAACCTCCTACCAATATCCTCCCCGAGGAATTGAAGAGGGCCCAAATGGAAGATTCCTCACTGGCGCCCTGTTTTAAAAAATTACCTAGGACACACAACCCACCTACCAAGGGAGACTTCTTTATGAAAAATGGATTGATGTATCGCCGAGCTGGAAATGAAGGACAGGAACACAACCAATTAGTAGTTCCTGCAACCTATAGGAACCAGGTGCTTGAGATGGGCCACTCTATCCCATTTAGTGGACACATGGGAATGAGCGCCACGACTCAAAGGATCGCCTGCCACTATTATTGGCCAGGGATCACCGGCGACATTGAACGTTTCGTCAAGTCTTGTCCTCAGTGCCAGAAAGTTGCACCAAAACACTGGACGGCACCCGCGACCCTTGGGGAGATGCCAATCTTGGGCACCCCATTTGAAAGAGTGGCCGTGGATATAATTGGACCTCTGCTGAGAACTAAGAAGAGGAACTCCCATATCCTTACCTTAGTGGACACCTGTTCCATGTGGGGCGAAGCCATAGCCATGCCAGCATGCGACTCAGTGCATGTAGCTGACGCTTTACTGAATATCTTTACTAGATTGGGCTTCCCGCATGAAATTCTCACAGACAACGGGTCACAATTTAGAGGCAAGTTGACAGAGGAGGTGCTTAGAATATTCAAGACTAGGCATATCCATACTTCGCCCTATCACCCCCAAAGTAACGGGCAAGTAGAGCGGTTTAACGGGACGCTCACCTCTATTCTTCGGAAGTTGGCACAGGAGAAGCCAGAAACTTGGGATCAGTATCTTCCTGCCGCATTATTTGCTTATAGGGAAGTACCGCATGCGTCAACTGGAGTTCCTCCGGCCACATTACTCTTCGGAAGACCTATTAAAGGTCCATTAGAAGCATTACTAAGAACATGGACAGATGCCAAGGCAGACGACACTGTCACATCAGCCTTCCAGTACGTCACAGACTTGAAACAACGCCTGAAGACTGGCTGGGAATTAGCCACAGCGAAAGTACGGGAGGCTAGGCGGAAACATGCCAAATATTACAATCGCAATGCGAAGGACCGAGAACTAGCAGTAGGAGAGAAGGTGCTACTTCTTCTGCCAAGTAGCAGTAATAAATTGCAGATTTGCTGGAGGGGACCCTACAAAGTGGCGGAAAAGATTTCTCGCACCAACTATAAAATCGCCGTGAACGGAAAGCAGAAAATTTACCACTTAAATCTGCTTAAGAAGTTTTACGAGCGAGCCCCTGCCGAACCAGCGCACCTCATGACTATGGCCATTGCTATGCAAATGGAAGAAGAGCCATTATCATCCGTAGAGTACCCGGTGATACAGGAGGAATCACATTTAGATGTGAAAATAAGCTCCACCCTAACGGAAGCCCAGCAAGAAAAAGTAAGGAGATTGATGGAAAACCACGCCGACTCTCTGACAGACAAACCGGGCCGGACAAACCTGATGGAGTTTGACATGGAAGTCACGGATCCTACGCCCGTCCGAATGAGAACCTATCCGATTCCGTATGCCAAGGCGACGGCATTAAAGCAAGAAATTGATTACTTACTTAAGGAAGGCATAATTTCGAAGTCGGAGTCCCCTTACAGTGCGGGAGTGGTGCTGTTACGCAAACCCAGTGGAGAACACCGCCTGTGCATCGACTACCGACAGCTGAATGCGTTAACACAGTTCCAGCCAGAACCGTTACCGGACCAGAACCAGCTATTTACTAAGCTGAGCAGGGCTCGCTATTTTTCAAAGATCGACCTCAGTAAAGGGTACTATCAAATACCGGTAAAAGCTGAGGTGAGGAACCTGTTAGCCTTCAGTACTCCAGATGGACACTTCGAGTTTAATGTGATGCCATTTGGACTGAACAATGCTCCTAGTGTCTTCACAAGGATGATGCGAAAGTTATTGGATCCTTTGAATCATTCCGCCATCAGCAATTTTATGGATGATATCCTAGTAGCTACTGAATCGTTTGAAGAACATATATCAGCGCTATCCTTGCTGTTTAACAGACTCAGAGAAGCGGGACTAACCGCCCGCCCAACCAAATGTCAAATTGGGTGTGAACAGCTAGAGTTCCTAGGACATACTATATCCCATGGGACCATGTTCCCCGAGACTCAAAACGTTGAGAAGCTGAGAAATGCACCGAGACCGTCCACTAAAAGGGATGTCCGGTCATTTGTATCTCTCTGTGGATTCTACCAGAGATATATAAAGGATTTTAATAGCCTCTGTGCGCCGCTTACATCGCTAACCAAGAAAGGAAACCCAGATAAAGTGACATGGTCAGCAGAATGTGAACATGCATATGCACTCTTAAAAGAGAAACTCACCACAAAACCTATTTTACGGCTTCCGGATTTAACTAGAAAATTCATCTTGCGCACAGATGCCAGTAACATTGGAATCGGGGCTACATTACTACAGCCAGATGACAGAAGCCCACCAAATCTATTTCCGGTCGCATATGCGAGTCGGAAGTTAAACCGAGCAGAACAAAACTATTCCACAATCGAAAAGGAATGTTTGTCCCTCGTCTGGGGAATACAAAAATTTCAAGCATACCTGTACGGAAGGAAATTTACAATCCAGAGTGATCACCAACCTCTGACCTTCCTCGCCAATTCAAAGAATTTGAATGCTAGACTGATGAGGTGGTCGCTTGTTCTACAACCTTACACGTTCCAAGTGGACTATATCCAAGGAAAACATAACGTAGGAGCGGATTTTTTAAGCCGTCATCCTATGAGGCAGGACGGAGAGCACAAACAAGTAGAGGAAAGGGTGGAAACCGAAGAGAAAAACGAAGATGAGGAAAATGATTAAGGAATCCCGAGCAAGAAGGCTTAGCTCTCCTGAGTACGATTGACATCACACTTGAGGAGGGGCTATTGTGATAAACGAGCGCAAAGGCCTTATTGCTCTATCTTTTCCTACATCTTTCGTATTGTATTTTCTCCGACATTTGCTCTTTCATGCAACATTTGCGATCCATATTTGCTATTTCATCGTTGTGATTACTCGCAACCGGTATCTAGAGAACCACATTTGCTCTTTCATCGGGGGAAATAAAATCCTTTGATTGAGTCCACATGCCCGACATTATCGTTTGAAGCCCACATTGCATCGTGATAAATCAGGTAAAAACACATATGGTCATCCGAATCAAACATGGGCATGCGGTAATTTCTGTGACACCACATTGGACGCCCAGATTGGCCAGGGGAAAACGTCTCACCGCGGTTCAGACAAGCGTTGGTTTACCACATTGGATGCCCAGCTTGGCCAGGTGACTTCCAGAAATATATAATACCGCATAATCTACTAGAGTGTAGAAGTCCAGTTTTTTACCTTGTGAGGAAGAGATTAAACCCAAAAACGCATAGCCTAATACACGTGTTTATTCAGAGTGGATGATAATTCAGTTCTGTGATTAATTGTGTTCTTAAAGGATTTTGCGAAGGGAAAAGAAGGTTAGTAGATCTTATACTTATTAATACATTTTCTTATTTTTGTTTATTTTAACCTCACAGCTAAAATGTGCGAAAGATAAAGTTTCAAATAATTCTTGGCATAACTGATTAATAAAATCAGAAGATTTTCCTAGAAGATGATAGGATGATAGGAGGTAATTAATAGTTCATATTTCACCTTTATCATCATCACAGTCTCCCATGCGCACACACTCTCATGCACAAGATATTTAACATCATTAGAATTGAACTCAGAGAGAGAGAGAGATGAATAATGAGCAATAGTTTAAATGCAAGTCAACCAGTGATGTTAAATGTGAAAACTTACGAAGACTTTTGTGTGTCTTCAGTTCATCAGAAGTCTGAGTCTACACGCAACGTGTCTGACGTCTAACCAGAAATAAGTTATTAAAAACGGACATTTGGCTAGCAGAATTCGCCATAGGACATCTTTCATTCCTCAATTAAAAAGGAATATTGTCTCACCCACAAGTCATAAGGTGGACGCAGCATTTTTCGTCACCATATACTGCTTGCTCACAAGTTCAATACATCGTTATCACAAGTTCAATACAGAGTCATCATAAATTCTAATCACTCGAAAGATCATTATTATCTGAAGTCAAGCAAAAGAGCTCAAAAGAGGAATCGCATATTTATACCACGTGCAACACACTCTTAAGCGCATTTTATGAAGCAGACTCGAAAGTATATGAATCACGACTACATACGCAAGATTATGAGTCTACATATCACTAACATTTCGTGAAGATATCCAGTCTGACCAGTACCCTCGGGAGATTAGACAACAGACCTTTTGTTCATATGACAGCTATTAACTATTGATCAACACTACAGAGATATACTCAAACAGTGAAGGAATATATATATATAGATATCCCGTCAGCGTTCTCCGTACGACAACAGTATTCATCAGAACGTCCTCAGCTTAGAGATACCCGACTCGACATAACGTATAACAACTTGGGACATTTTATGCATACATGTGAATCCTCATATCTAGGAGAAGCATTTAGAGACACATGGACTGTGTAGAGTACTCACCATTTTGGTAACACGTATCATATCACATCATCATTTCACTTTACACCAGTTCATTCTTAATTAACAATTACTTAATTAACTGTAATTTTATTATCTCATCTGTGTGTTTTGTGTGAATCGTCTTTCACCATCATCACTTCTAACCATTACTAACCCTATATGTGTGGATATTTCATTAATAAACCCAACGATCGGTTGATCATTATCAAGAGTTTGTTAATGTATCACTCGTGCTGTCGGTGTTACATATTCACCTATAGGAACCTTTCTCTACTCAGATGAGGTTGGGGGCTTTTTCTTTACGGGATCTAAGGGCAGAAGCTAAGGTCGTGGGGAAACAGAACTCTTTCCATAATTAATTAGAAAACACTGTCTAGTGGAAAGCATTCGCATTCCTGTCTTCTTGTCCCTATCTCGAATAGGTCTTTATTCTTTCTTAACGAGCCAATTTCTAGAGACCTTATATCTATATCTCATAGACTATTCCTGGCAAAAACTACTGTAGTAGTTGCCCCAGTGACTCACCACACGACAGTGTGTTAAATTGCCTACATTGTGGCACAAACATAGGTTCTATGCAATGTCATACCAGCATTGACATTTGATGTTACCATCTGCTCTCGTTGGTGGTGTTTACCGACAACAGTAAATAATGAAAACTTAGTTTTCATTATTTGACGGGGGGGTGGGGGGGGGGGTGGGGGAGAGTAGTTGTTATGAGTAAAATCATAACATATCTATCGACATCGACAAGGCTTGTTTATAGACCAGCTTGTTGATATTACGTTTCCTGGTTTACTCCCGGAAGTACGTCATTGTCTTTTGGACAAATATTGCAGACGTCTTTGCCGGCTTCACTTAGCAGAAGTGAGCGATACTTCTAGGCCTTCCTTACATGTTCCTGAGTGTGAACGGACGCATAATTGTCCAGCTCCTATATGTGTGCGCTCTTAGTACAGAGTTATAAAAATTTAATTCAGCTAGATCGTCCATCTGCTTCATGGAGTCTATGCTGGATTGATATATTAGGACAGGTGAATGCTGTATGTCAAGGAAAGAGAGTGGAAATATTAAATAAAGTATGCAGCAACATGTCGAAGACATCTTGTCCATAGTCGACTGACTAGCAACGTTTTCAAGACTGGCTAGGTCATGCCTTTGTCGTACATGAATATTGGATGCCTGTTAATTGGAGCTTGTTCACGTAAATAAATATATATTTGTCTTCACGTCCAAACCGGCCTTGAGGACTTCTTTACTGTTGAAGACTAGAAAGGTATTTTAAAAGTCTACCTAAAAACTGTTACCGGCATGATGGAATGCCGTGTTGAGTTCACACAAGTAATTGAAGTATTATGGGAGGGACCTCTCCGAAGTTGAATACCCTAGACAAGATATCCAAAGAATAGCTACCCATAACAATTGGTTTAATCGGCACATACTCATTCACAATCCGACACCTGCTCCTTCAAATACGAAACAAAATTTATATTCGCAGTTTATTATTTCACTTACTTCGAACCTTACTTTAATAGAGTTATTTTCATATTACTTTATATTGTTTTAGTTAATTTATAAATTCGCCTGGGCCAAGGCCGGTCAAAAGTTGAGAGATTAAAATGTACAAAGAAAGGGAACTGCTTATACGGTTTCAGCTGAGCGCCAAAGATTTGAAACATAAAAAAAATGCAAAGCTCAGTTGATCTTAAATCTTCTTCTTTTTCTTCGTTCACTGTCGTGAATTATTCTAATCCCCATATATAAATTAAAACGTAAATGCAAAGCCTAACAAATAAATTTAATAAAAGGAAAGAAGAATGGTAAAGAACAGTGCTGTCACAATGACTGTACTCGAAATCCCCCTTGTTTTCTACTTCGTCTGCAAATTGTAACGCTTTCACGTTGATAGTAAAAGCCTACTGTGTCGCTGCACGCTTTCTTCAATGAAACGTGTACTGTATTTCTTGGAAAAACCGTGAGATACGCAAGCTGATCAATGACCTAGATTTAATATTTCATTCATTCCATACACGGCGTAACTAAAGACAGATGGACTAAAGGATAGAGAGAAGGGAGTGGCAGAAAGCCGAACACGTGCAACACTAAACACGCGTCGCGCGATACACAATTGCTGCCATCACGCGTGTAAGGCCACATGCACTAACTTTATTTCAAATCGACAGTGATAAAATTCACTACCCTTCCCAGAGTTAGGTTTTAAAATCCTGAAAAACGCTTATTGGGAAAGATGACATTAGATGGGTTTACGTTTGAAAACATGACAGTACCCAGACACCACATGGGGAGTGAAGTAAACAGGAGGTGGTAGAAAATGCACATTTTGAACGCAGCCACCTAGCTCCCTTAAATTCGTATATTTGGGTTCCTTAGGGTTTGCTGACAAAGAATATGTAAAACGTTACGCAAATAGTCTAGGAATTACCAAGTTATGGCCAAAATAAAATAGTGGGGGTGCCTGACAGCATGAAATCATTTCTGCTCATAAAATTTTTTATAACGTGTTTGAAAAAACATTACGTTACGGAAATAGCCTACCATGTTAACTCCTTTGTGATTGGAGCGCAACAAATGAAAGACTAAACACGATTGGTCGGACTATAAATACTATCTTGTGTTGTCAGGGGAAACGTGAGAAAGGGGTACTTTTTTGAAAAGATGTGTAGACGTGGTGTGATTGGGTAGAGCTGCGAATATACACAATTCAGAGCGTCTGTTCATTGCCACATCTTGTAATAAACCTACTAAGAAGCAGTGCGTTGAGCACCAGTGTATATTTTTTATAAAATAAAGCCTGGGACATCGGCAGATCGGAGTTGTGCTATATTCATTGCCAGTCAACGAAACTGTTTATTATTATTTCCATGAATTGTGGTAAGCTTGAAATATTCAATATCTTTTAATGAAAATTGAATGTAAATTGATAATTTATGTCTGTATATATGTGTGGTTCAGTAGCGAACATGATGTAAAGCCTATAGGCTCCAGCCTGAACAGAAGGTGTCGGAGGAAAGTAAAACTGCATGGAATGGCCAAACAGTACACTGACACCTAGATTATTAACTAGAAAGAAATAATGCTGGAATTGCAGAGGCGTAGTAACCATTAGGGAGGGAAATACTGGTATAAAGTATTTCAGATGAAGCTGACAGTTGGCCTAACGCTCTGAACTCAATGTTTGTGATGTATTGTGCTCAGTGTAGAAATAGAGTATAAATTAGTTCTGACGTAGAAGGTACAACCTTCTTGTTTCAGGGACCGTGGTCTTAAAGTTATTGAGCAGCACCTGGTCAGAGCTTTGCTGAAGCCAGAGGTGGACAGCATACGCCTTGGTCCATATAGCAACCAGTGGGGTGGCTCCAGAACTCAGTACAGTAATCGAGCAGAGGAGTCTTTTACTGCAGTCATCACGCAAGATAAGAGAGTGTGGCCATGGAGCTCAACATTATGTACCCCATCTTAAAATGACATTATAAACTAAAATTAAGAGGGGAATTAAATTGTTTTAATACCAGGAACTGAGAACATCTCCAATACTAGTTCCATAGAAACAAACTATTGAAGTCATGATGACAAATACCAACAGAGCTTGAACAAAACAAAACCAGTATTACCTCATATTACCACTACACAACTGACACACATAGGATACCATTTATAATATATGTCACTACAAGAATCATATTAATAAATTCTGTACATATAACTTGTAATTAAAATTGATTGTGATTCCTGGTTCCCTTTGTATTTGAATCAGGACACATATACATTCATGACAGCACTGAATACATATTGTTATTTGAAAAGTTATCAGTGACTCCTTTAAGATATCCTCTTAGAGTGTTATATGTATGTGAGTGTCACAGTGTTGTCAAGTGTGGTGGAATAAATTAAATTGTTTATCTGTCTGTTGTTGTTATGACTTACACTTCATCATACACATACCCTAGACATATAACGTAGTCATCACACTACTCCAGAATAATTCTGACTGAGGTATACATATGTGGCAGCAAGTAAGGTTATCTATAATACACTACTCTTATTAGATATAGATACCTTCACAGCTGATCTCAGTCAGTACACTAAGTCCCCTATAAATATTTATAACATCCCACTTTACCACATATATTGGGGTCTCGCTCTCGGGATTTTGAATCTTTCCCTATTACAAATATTGGGGGTAATTCACTTCAGGGAATAATAAGAATTAAAAGGTATCCTTGGGTGAAAATAAATAAGGTTGAGCTCACAGTGCCTGTGTTGTCTTGAGTTAATTAGTCATAGATAAAATTGTTTAGTTAAATATTTTAGACATTTATCTGTTAGACAATGGCCGACCTGGCAAAATTTCGATCTGCTGCTGTACAGACTGCGAAAGAGTTAGGAATGGACGGGCAAATTATGATTTCTTATGTCACTGCTGAATGTGACAAATATATTGAACGGGAAGAAAGAAGATTAGAAAAAGAGGCCGAAAGAAAATTAGAGGCTGAGACTAAGAGGTTGCAGATTGAGGCTGAGGCTAAGAGGTTGCAGATTGAGGCTGAGGCTAAGAGGTTGCAGATTGAGGCTGAGGCTAAGAGGTTGCAGATTGAGGCTGACAAAGAGGCTAAAGCATTGGAAGCAGAAGAAAGAAAATTAGCTGCAGAAAGGGAAGACAAGAGATTAGCTGCAGAGAAGGAGGCAGAAAAGGAGGAGAAGAGATTACAAAAGGAACATGAGTTACGACTAAGGGAGTTTGAGTTTCAAGGCCATGCTCCTGAAAATGGTGCCAGTCCCTTTGCCTCTGATGCTACTGCTAGCCAGGGAGCCTCAACCTCAGCTATGAATTTTCATTTAGATCATTTTGTTGAGAAAGACGATGATATAGAGAGCTATCTAAATAGGTATGAACTATTAGCTACCACGTATGGGTTAGAGAGAGAAAGGTGGAGCTTAAAGTTATCTCAGGGACTTCGTGGGGCAGCTTATGAAGTTTTTGCAAAAATGAGCAGAGGTGATCAGGAAAATTATGACATGCTAAAGCAGGCTCTTTTGTTAAGATATGAAAAGAATGCAGAATTTTATAGGAAAAAATTTAGGAATGCTAAACTACTGTCAGGTGAAACCTATCACCAGTTCTCTGCACGAATAGAGACATACTTGGAGAAATGGACTTCTCTGGGGAAAACCCAAGATCTTAAGGAAATGGTCCTTATAGAGCAATTAAGAGAGTCCATGGCTCCAGACCTGAGAAAGTTTCTCATGGAACAAGGTGCAGAGAGGCTGGGTGAGTTGCTAAATGTTGCTGAAAGGTATCAAGCAGCTCAAGCAGAGGTAACAGGTAATAAAAAGAAACAAGTGGATAACTTTAGGGCACCACAGAACTTTAATAAATTTGATCCTAGGGATCAAAACAAAGGTAAGCACCAGTTTGATAGGCCACGGTATGAAAATAAAAATAAATTCCCACAATTCGATGAAAGGAAATATGATGAAAGAAAATCTTTCAACCAAGGAAAAAGGTGGTGTAAAAATTGTCAGATGGACAATCATGACACTGACCGTTGCAGAAGGAAACCTGTGTATATGGCAACCCTTCAGGTCAGGTCGACCTCAAGACAGGAGGAGGATATTATGTTGATACCACTCCAGAAGAGATGAGGAAGGCACAGGCTGGGGATAAAACACTCAAGCCTTGTTTCAGAAAATTGTCAACTTGTCATACAACTCCAGGCAAGGGAGATTTTTACATGAAAAACAAGTTGATGTATAGGAAGACTGGAGCTAGATCCAAAGGTCAGGGACAGCTGGTACTTCCTAAAAGATATAGGGCAGACTTAATAAGGAGCCTACATGTGAAACCAGATGGGGACCATGAGAAGATAGGTACCATCATTCAAAAGGTGGCTCACCATTATTATTGGCCCAAAGCAAGATGGGACATTGAGAATTTTGTAGAAAGGTGTAGCATAGCACATGAGGGAACACCCACAAGTGGGAACATTGATCAGGACCTGGACACGCCACGGGGCAAAATTAGGCCTGATAATAAAAAGAAAAATAAATTTGATAAAGTGGACCAAATGGAATGGGAAGCCCCTTTTCACGGACAAGCTTCACTTAACTGTTTTACAATGGCCACTATGCGGAGAGTGCAAAAAGATGTCTTACCCCAGGATAAGCCGAAAATCCCTCAATCGGACTTAAACAAACTGGAGGAAGAGGATGTAGAGAGGAAATCTCTCATCAAGAATTTTAAGTGGGGAGAAAGCCCCAAAAGAAAAATTGGTAGCGGTCGTTTTGTGCATGATAATTCTGGGAAGAAAAATCATCACTATAGAGCTTCGAGTGGAAGAGACCATACCGGTGCATGGACAAATAGGTCCACAAAATTAAAGGTCCATATGTAGCTTTGTTAAGAACGTGGACTGATGAAAAGGCAGAGGAAAACATTACATCTTCATACCAATATGTGAATGAGCTGACCACTCGTTTAAAAACTGGCTGGAAACTTGCCAATGAAAATTTGAAACAAGCCAGGAAGAAACATGCTGCCTATTATAACAGGAAGGCGAAAGACAGAGATTTGGCTGTGGGAGAGAAGGTACTGCTTCTTCTCCCCGGGAGTCAGAATAAGTTACAAATTGGATGGCAAGGTCCATATACAGTTTTAGAGAAGGTGTCTAGAACAAATTATAAGATAGATAAGAAGGGGAAAGAAAAAATCTATCATGTGAATCTCCTGAAGAAATATTTGGAAAGAGAACATCAGGAAGAGACACACTTGTTGACCTTGTCCATCGCCATGGAGATGAAAAAGGAACCACTTTCATCATTTGAATATCCATTACACCCCTGTGAGACAGCAGCACAGGTGAAAATCAGTACACATTTAACAAAAACTCAGAAAGAGAGAGTGCAACAGGTTCTAAATAATCATGCAGAGGTGTTAACAGACCGACCAGGGCATACAAACCTATTGGAATATGATATGAAACTGATAGACCCCACACCTGTCTGTATGAAACCATATTCGATTCCGTTTGCTAAGGAGAAAGCTTTGAAGGAAGAGATAGACTATCTGTTGAAGGAAGGAATTATTTCGCACAGTGAATCTTCGTATAGTTCCGGTGTTGTACTCTTAAGGAAGCCCTCTGGAGAACATAGACTCTGTATAGATTACAGGAGACTGAATGCTATTACAGAAGGACAGGTGGATCCATTGCCGGATACAAATCAGCTGTTTGCCAGACTAAATAAAGCTAAATATTTCTCAAAAGTGGATCTGAGTAAAGGATACTATCAGATTCCAGTAAAGCCTGAGGTTAGACCATACCTAGCTTTTAGTACCTCAGAAGGACACTATGAGTTTAATAGATTGCCATTTGGATTGAAGAATGCGCCTAGTGTCTTCTCTAGAATGATGAGAAAATTATTGGACCCTCTGAATAATCCATGTATAACAAATTTCATGGATGATATCCTTATAGCAACAGAAACATTTGAGGAACACATTGACTCTCTGAACATGCTGTTTGATCGACTTAGGGAAGCAAATTTAACAGCCCGACCAACCAAATGTTGCGTTGGATGTAAAGAATTGGAATTTTTGGGACACACAGTTTATCAGGGAAACATGACCCCTGACCCAAAGAATTTAGAGAAACTAAAGAAAGCCCCGAGACCACAAACCAAGAAGGACGTGAGATCCTTTGTCTCATTATGTGGTTTCTACCAGAAGTATATCAAAAACTTTAATTCCATATGTGCACCGTTAACTGATTTGACACGTAAAGGACATCCAGATCGCATTACATGGACACCACAATGTGAAATGGCTTACCAAGAATTGAAGGAAAAGCTCACAAGTAAACCTATTTTGAAATTACCTGACTTAAGTCAAGAATTCATAGTAAGGACGGATGCCAGTAATATTGGGTTAGGTGCAACTCTACTACAGAAATCAGATGCATTGGATGGGGAATTAAGCCCAGTGGCATATGCTAGCAGAAAGTTGAATAAAGCTGAAATCAACTACTCAACTAGCGAAAAAGAATGTCTTGCAGTAATATGGGCAATAAAGAAATTCAATATTTATCTGTATGGGAAGGCATTTAAGTTGCAAACGGATCACAAACCTTTATCGTTTCTAGCCCAGGCTAGGCATGAGAACTCTAGGTTACTCCGATGGTCCTTACTTTTGGCTCCCTATAATTTTAGCATTGAGTATATATCTGGAAAAACAAATTTGGGAGCGGATTTTTTAAGCCGCCATCCGTGTGATGAGAATCACCGTAAACCCCAGAAATAATAATAAATTTCTCTATGTGTATATAGAATAAAGGACTGACATATAATGTCTGTTTTAAGAGGGGAGATGTCGTGAATTATTCTAATCCCCATATATAAATTAAAACGTAAATGCAAAGCCTAACAAATAAATTTAATAAAAGGAAAGAAGAATGGTAAAGAACAGTGCTGTCACAATGACTGTACTCGAAATCCCCCTTGTTTTCTACTTCGTCTGCAAATTGTAACGCTTTCACGTTGATAGTAAAAGCCTACTGTGTCGCTGCACGCTTTCTTCAATGAAACGTGTACTGTATTTCTTGGAAAAACCGTGAGATACGCAAGCTGATCAATGACCTCGATTTAATATTTCATTCATTCCATACACGGCGTAACTAAAGACAGATGGACTAAAGGATAGAGAGAAGGGAGAGGCAGAAAGCCGAACACGTGCAACACTAAACACGCGTCGCGCGATACACAATTGCTGCCATCACGCGTGTAAGGCCACATGCACTAACTTTATTTCAAATTGACAGTGATAAAATTCACTACCCTTCCCAGAGTTAGGTTTTAAAATCCTGAAAAACGCTTATTGGGAAAGATGACATTAGATGGGTTTACGTTTGAAAACATGACAGTACCCAGACACCACATGGGGAGTGAAGTAAACAGGAGGTGGTAGAAAATGCACATTTTGAACGCAGCCACCTAGCTCCCTTAAATTCGTATATTTGGGTTCCTTAGGGTTTGCTGACAAAGAATATGTAAAACGTTACTGATAAACGTGGATTTGAGCTGAAATGATAACTTGCCACCCCTATCGACACCTGGTATTAAAGTGCAAGATGTAGGTGTCTTCTCTGATTTAGAATGTTGCTGTTTGTGTTGCAGTAGAACAGTTCACAGGGTACACCACAGGCAACATGACGTGTAGAGTCATAGAAATGGTAACTTCGCTTTAGTTTTATACCATTTATTGCACGCCACAAAACAGTCATGATATTTATGTCATCACCAGCATAGTATAACGAATGCAGCATTCAAAATCATATTAACTGATAGTCATGTAGGATTCAATACTCAATAGTTGTATTGTAAACAGATATCATAAAGTTCTGGTTCGTGAAGCTGTATAAATAATATATATAACTTCTGCAACAGTGTCAGCTGCAGATCTTCAATGTTCATAGACAACAATAAATGCTCCCTTTCTGATGCTAGCAGATCAGATGTATACAATAAGTCCGTTTACTGTCTGCACGTGAATAGCATACTGGGCATACAGGTCAAACCGACCTTTATAACGTTTCTAAGTCTAACCATCTGACTTGGACGTGATCTCTGATATAACGAATCCTGGAACACAGACAATAGTCTTGTTGGTCTAGAGCGACCCATATATATATATAACTAGTTCAGGTATAAAGATACCGGTGGCGAAAAACCTAGTCAAAGTACCTCTCCATTTTGAATCACACAGGCGAGCAAGGAGCGACAAAATGACGAACTTCTAGATGATAGCAAAAAGTTCGATACAAGAGGAATTACCTTTCTTCGGAAATCAACCACGAACATATGCCTCCAGGCAGGCTTGAATAATACTGGGAAATAGTCTAGTTAGCTAACTAACTCACAAAGACAACGTATTTCCCTCAGAAAATCACAAGACGCAGGTTGCGTCCGCTCGCTACTCAGACCATTTCTAAACTCCCCAGCTGGGCGGAACACACAGAACGAACTCCCAGTTTTTGACATGCGCAGAACTCATCTACGTGAGTATCAATTCACACAAAGCGGTTCTAAGAACATTCGAGATAAAAGTCTTACTCAGTCGCGCCTTTTATGGTCATGAACAGAAAAGTTAAGACAGGTTTCAAACATCTACAACAGTTGACTGATACTACCAAATAAGGAGATATGGTCACGCTTCGTTCAAGAAATTATAGACCGAACGTGTCTCTATACAAGAGAAGGCAAACTCCTAAAAAATTGTAGTCTCAATAACTCGGGTCATGTCCCTTTGACTGAAAAAAACATAATACACACTTCAGTCAAAAAATGATCATACATACGAAAAATGATCATACAAAGACTTTGGAAAAAGTAATTATTTGTGCGTAACATTACCGCACCCTCCCGGGAAAAAAATGAAACATTTTTTTTTAAATCCTGGAGCCGGAAAAATCTAGGCTCCTAACGCACGTATGATGCGCGGATATATACCTAACAAACTAGCTCAACACATGGAGCGAAACTGAGATCATATCCCAGGTCCTTAGAGAAAAAATTTATCTAAGTATTCGCGTATATCCAGGAAGGTGCCACCAACACACGCCACAATGATGGCAACATCATAATAAAAGTCAAATTATTCTAATACCAATATATGAAATTAAATATATTATTATGATATCATATAATGTGTTGTGCAAACAGCGGTGTAATATATTAATATACCGCACTATTTTATTACATTATATAATGCATCAGTAATTAATAAGTAATACAATGTTGTTCTTTGTTGACATAAACAAGCAATAGAAGATGTGGACATCATCCGCTCCCAATCTAGGACAGGACTTGATATCCTCAAAGTTCCACAATGGACATAGTCAATGATGTGCTGCGAAAATATCAATAACACAAATCTTAAAGACAACTGGTAAATCTCTTAATACAATTATGCAAATATATTATGTAAATGTGGCCGAGTGATCTTTTGGCCCGTATATCACTAACTAAGCCTTCTTAGATAATTACATGGTACAATGTTATAACGTTCCCTAAAAAAAAAGTGAGAAAAAATCTACTAACATGTCATTATAATATTGGACTGTATATCAGGAAATATATATATATGACAGAAGAATCATGTGGAATCGTGTGGGCATCTGGACAGAATGTCTGCCATCACATTATCCGAACCACGGATAGCTCGAACCGAGAAATGAAATGGTTGAAGAGCTATGGCATAACGAGTGGACCTCGAGCTCTTCAAGTTTTTGCTCTGAATAGCAGTAAGCGCTTTCTGGTCGGTTTCCACAATGAAATGTGCGCCTAGAAGAAATCTTTGTAACTTCAGAATAGACCATACCATAGCCAATAACTCACGGTCTAAAACCGAGTAATTCTTTTCTGCAGCATTTAATTTCCTAGAGATATACATCACCGGATGCAGAGTATCAGAATACTCCTGCATTAGTGCCGCCCCAATCCCAGTTGACGAGGCGTCACTTCGAAGAACAAAAGTCTTCTCAATAGTAGGTAACCTAAGAATAGGTGGAGATGAAAATAGGGCTTTAACCTGGTCCAATGAGGATTGACATTCTTTAGACCAGCGGATCAGATTAGGCGACCCTTTCTTCAATAAAGTAGAAAGCGGTGCCATAATGGAGGACAGATTCGGAATGAATCGTCCGTAGAATTGGATCAAACCTAATAGACTCCGTACTTGTTTCTTCGTCTTAGGGACCGAAATGTTAAGTATTTTTGAAACATTGTGGTCCTCTGTCTTTAAAAGACCACGACCAACACGATGACCTAGGAAAGAAATCTCACTAAATCCTATAAAGGCTTTAGAGGGTTTTGCAGTCAAGTTATACTCGCGAAGAGTAGACAGTAATTCGTATAAACCCAAATAGTGATCTTCCCAGGAATCACTGAATAGACAGATATCATCTAGGTATGCTATGACATCTGTACGATATGCGAGAATTCGCCGCATCATGCGTACGAATGTAGCAGGGGCGTTCATAAGACCGAAAGGCATGAAATTCCATTGGAATAAACCCCCAGGTGTAGAAAAAGCTGTAAAAGGTTTGGCACGTTCAGTTAGCGGGACTTGCCAATAACCTTTAGACAAATCTAGTTTGGTAAAGAATCTAGAATTAGAAAGTTTATTGAGTAGCTCTTCTAATGAAGGCATAAGTTCAGCGTCGAACTTCGTAACTTGGTTCAATTTGCGATAATCTACGCAAATGCGAATGTTATTATCCTTCTTTCGAACAATAACCATAGACGAAGAGTATGCTGAAGTGGATGGTTCAATGATTTCCAAACGTATCATTTCATCCAATTCTTTTTCGACTTGAGACTGGAAATGGATAGGTATTGGATAGGGTCTGACTCTGATAGGATTGTGATCAGTTAGCACAATGTCATGTTCAATGACATGTGTGTGTCCCGGGATGTCTGTAAGAACATCCTGAAATGTTTGCAACATCGAAGAAACTTGTCGATGTTCCTCAGCGGAAAGATTTGGAGAAACGGTCACGTTTTTCCAAGATTCCGTAGAATAAAGTGGGACCATAGAAAGAGGAAGATTGACATCAGAAAAAGTAGTTTCCTCATCCTGTATAACTGACAGAGATGAGTACTGACCATGAGGTGCTTGAGAATTGTCCGTAGCCTGGAAAATAGGCTGCAAATAGTCAGGTCTTTCATAAAATTCCGTGAGCATATTTATGTGGAAAGTTTTATGCTTTCCATCAATATCGACAACATAGTCGACATCAGAAATTTTGGAGACTATTGCATATGGACCTTTCCATGCAATTAGAAGTCTGTTCTCCCTTGAAGGAAGTAGAACGAGAGCTTTGTCACCTGGACAAAGTTGTCGTAGACATCTATTCTTATTTGCAAACTGCCTTGCCTTTTCTTTAGCAAATTCGGAAGACGAAGTTGCTAGTTTGCATGCCTCGATGATCTTTTGCCTAAGAGCAATGACGTACTCATAAGAAGATTGAGTCTCATCGCTAATATTATCGGCAGTGATTAGATCGTGAAGTAAAGACATAGGGCCGCGCGGTTGCGCGCCAAAGACAAGTTCAAAAGGAGAAAACCCCGTATGTTCATTGGGGACCTCTCTATACGCAAAGAGAGCCGCGGGTAAGACCCTGTCCCAATCCTGAGGATGATCCTCAGTTATCTTACCAAGTAAAGTTTTCAGAGTCCTATTTAAACGTTCGACCAACCCATTAGACATTGGGTGATAGATACTGCTGAGAGACCTTTTAAGGGGAGGTTTAACCCCCAAAAATGACGAATTTCATTGAAAATATCAAATTTTAGATACATATTGCACTGGAAAGTACATTCATTTGCCCACATTTCTGTATGTTTATTTTCACTAAAACCTTAGTGGATGATTTTATATAAATTTTTAAAGTATGTCAGGTAAGTGTATTTTTACCTAATTATATATGTAAAATACATAAATTGGTATATTTGTGATGCTATATTGCTTCTAATGCATGGATTTTAATTTTTGGTACCATATTTATTTCCCTGAAGCAAACAGAATTCAAGTTTTTCAAACATAGTTTCATGTGTAAAAATAATTTTGACTGGCTAATTTTTATTAACCATGGGGTCCTTTGATGGGTCATCGAAATAATAACGTGGCTGGAGGTATTCCAGTAGAGTGGTAGGGTACCTCCATATACGCAAATAAAGCTGCAGGTAAGAACGAATCACAGGATTCTGGTTTCTCCTGTGCGAGCTTACATAAATTTGTAAGTAGAGTCCCGTTATATCTTTCCACTTGTCCAATCGATTGTGGATGATAAAATGTGCGGACGAGAATATTTTGAAAAATCCTAAAAACTTCCTCCATCAGTTTCCCTCTGAATTGTGAACCATTGTCAGTTAATATCTGATATGGGTATCCTAATCTTGTGAATATTGAGAGCAAAGCCGCTCCTACATGTACTGAGTCTGCTGAGGGTAGAGAAATCGCTTCTCCCCACAGTACATGTCTACCAGAGAAAGGATGTATTTTTTCGGAAACTGACGAAAAGCGCATACAGTCTGCTGAAATGAAGAATTTAATGAAAAGTAAGCTGCAAAGTATGACACAGAACATGGAATCAATAAAGGAAAATACCAGAGATGATTCCTACATAGCAGGGGGATACTGAGGTGAGTAAATTTTGTGTAAAAGTGTAATTCCTCCCTTTTTTCTTAATTTTCTCAAAACCTCATTTTTCACACAAATGTGGGCACGTTGCCCATGATTTTTCAAAAACTATTAGTGATACAGCAGTAAATTTTGGGCCACATGCTGTACACATAGTGCTCATTAAAATAAACTAAAATAAAGGATATATCTTAACAAACTACAAAACTGTTGAGAAATAGCTAAGATACCCCCCTTAAAAATTTCAACTTTTTTTCGATTGGTATGTTAAAATCCAAAAAAACTCAGATATCAAACCAATCAAAATTATTTTAGTATACAATCATTATCATATATTAACAAATGAAACAGCCAAATTTCATAACTCAAGTTGTACTCAGATTTGAGATATCTTGGGCAACAAAATACCCCAAAAAGCTAAAATTTGCCTTGTTTTCACTGTTTTTCCGCCATAGATTGCAAGTTTTTAGTATATACCTCAATGTTTTGTATTTTTTTCAGTCATTTTGCTAGTATAAATGACCAGATATAGATATTAACTTATAATTCTGTGTTTTTCATTTTGGGGGTTTAACCTCCCCTTAATGTGTAGCATAGACATTACCTGTGACATAGTGTCTGATATAAGTTGAGTGCCATGGTCTGACAATATTTCTCCGGGAAAACCCAAGCGAGAAAATATCAGCCAAAGAGCGTCTGCGATATCAGCAGTTGAGATGCTCTTGAGAGGTATTGCCTCTGGCCAACGTGTGCACATATCGACACATGTAAGAATAAATTGATGTCCTCTAGCCGACTTAATTCTAAAAGGACCGATAATATCTATTGCCATTTTTTGAAAAGGGCGAATAGGAATGTCAGCAGCCTGGATAGGCGCAGCATGTCGTGGTCCTTTAGATTTGACCTCCTGACATACTTTGCAAGAGCGACAGTAAATTCGTATGTCCTTGCTCACAAATGGCCAAAAGAAAGCCGCAAGAACCCTCGACTTTGTACGGGAAAAACCCATATGTCCAGCACATTGCGAGTCATGAGCATGTTGCAATATTTGCAATCTCATGCTCTTAGGCACAAGAATTTGTGAATGAGTGGACGTAGTCGAGTCTTGTACCATACGTACAAGTACGCCGTTCTTCATAGAAATCCAAGATTTTCTATTAGTATTTTGATTAGGATCACCTTTTTTTGCTAGAATGAAGAATTTTTGTAAAGAAGGATCTTCTTCTTGCAATTTGATAAATGAGTCACGTGTAATAGTCAAGTGACTATCTTGGTCATTTACTTCATCATTATTAGTTAATGAAGTTTGAGGTGGATCCAGAGCATGTGCTCTTGTGACCACCGCATTGGTAGCTTCAATGTTTTGCTCTTCCCAAACAGCAATCTGCTGTGGGGTACATTCCCTAACTCCGTGAATACGACCAATAATAAGGTCCGCAATAGGGTTTGGAAGTAGACACGCGTGGACCTCTCCCGTGAAGAAAGGAGTAGCAATATGTATTATGGCAGTAGGATATTTTTCCAACGTGCCACCAAATGTGACACATTTGATGACCTTTCCTGTAGCACAGGATGGATCTACAAGAGATTGCCTAACGCCGACAGTAGTACATCCAGAATCAAACAACACCGAGACTGGATTACTATTTACAAGCCCCTTATGTAATATAAGAGAACCTCTCCCATCATGAGCAACATTAGCAGGAAGAGCGGGCAAAGGATGACCACAGCTTAGAGTACTAACGGTTTTCGGATCAAATAAAGTACTGCATTGGATACATTTATTTGCCCTACCAAAATCAAAAGATGAGCATCCGATAGCATTATGGTCTTTATCATTATTAACCTGTTTATCTGCTCCCTGAGATTCTTGTTGAACAGAGTTTGTCTGTTGATATCTTTTTCTCTTATGTTGCGATCTACCGCGACCATTATTGCCTCTGCAATTATCATTAAAGTCCCTACTGTAATTTTTATCCTGGTTTGAGTTCCAGTTTCCATAACTGTCATTACCATCTCTATGCTGTTGAGAACCTCTATTATCTTGGTATTGAGGTCTCTGCAAAAAAATATTTTCCTCTATACCGATTACCTTTATGAAAATTTCTAAAGTTAACCGGAGTAGAATAACGTGTAGTATTAGGTTGTCTCCAGTTCTGGGCAGAAGAATCACCCTGGAATTGATCACTATGGTTCTGGGCATAATTACGATTACTCTTTTTATTGAAATTTTTCTGGCTACCCTGAAATTTACGCATAAAATTTGGGCCATAAGGTGCTGCCGAAGCAACTGGCAGACCTTCTTTCACCTTAGAGTTGCTAATGGTTATGTGCGGATGCGCAGTAACATACTGGCTACAGTATTCTTCCATTTCTTTTATGTTTTTAGGCTTACGCTCATGAAGAAAAGAAAGAAAAGCTTCATTAACAGAAGACATAACCTTGTCTCTAAGTAGTAAGTCCATAAGGGCTTCAAATGTACTTTCTGTCTTAGCAACTCAACCCATCGTAAAAAAGTAAGACGTATGCCTGAGATGAATTCAGAGAATTCATCTCCAGTTTCTGGTAACATGTTTTTAAATTTAAGACGATATCCGTCCTCGTTAAGTTGGTACTTCTTTAACAATGCCGCCCTGACAACCTCATAGTTGTTTTTGTCAGGCACATCTACCATACTCAACAAAGTCAAAGCATCACCTCTAAGTATCTTGGACAGATGATAAACATATAATGTTTTATCTATATTATGCACCTTACATGCACTTTCAAATCTATCTAGATAAAATGTTATATCATCAATTGAGGGATTAAATGCTGGTAGATTAAGCTTGAAATCCTTAGCATTAGTCTTATCTGACACCTTATTTGCATCATTAGCATTACCAGTGTTCAATAACTTTAACTTTTCTAACTCTAAAGCTAAGAGTTTTTCTTCATGCTCCATTTTTGCTTTTCTCTCATCAGACTCTCTTTGTAACCTTCTTTCTTCAGCCTCAGCCTGTAACTTTCTTTCTTCAGCCTCAGCCTGTAACTTTCTTTCTTCAGCCTGAGCTTGTTTTTCTAATCTTTTATTTTCAGCCTCTATTTCAAGTCTCTTATTTTCAGCCTCTTTTTCAAGTCTCTTATTTTCGGCCTCTTTTTCAAGTCTCTTATTTTCAGCCTCTATTTCAAGTCTCTTATTTTCTTTTTCCATTTCCATTTGGAATCTTTTTTCTTCCACCTGCATCTGCAGTTTCTTTTGTTCTATTTCAGCCTCTATTCTCTTTTGTTCAGTTTGTTCTTTCATTTTCTTTTCTTCCGACTTCAATGCCTTGGCATATTGAACAGTCGCAAATTCTTCTAATTTATCACCTGTCTTCCCAAGGGCTTTACCCTGCTCAATAAAGTACTCAAATGTAGACATGATGTCTAAAATGTGAGTACAGAACCTGAAATAATTAATTATCTTATTTCAATCTTAATAGCAACAAGACTTAATAAAGTGCTTGTATAATTACTATGTTTACCCCAATCTCTGTGGGAAACAAGACTTGACACCAACTTGTATTATCAAATGTATAATAATATCACAAGTCACTTCTTAATCATCAGTGCACTACCCAAATCAGTGCATAACCATCAGTTATTTATCATAACTGCACTACAATAGTGCATAAGCAAAAAACCACCAGTTAGTTATGATAAGTGCACTATAGACCAATAGTGCATGAGCATATATGTAACAATAGTGAAAGCTAACTATGCAAGAACTATGCAAACAATAACAAGACAATGTAAACAATAACAAAGGTCACCAACAATGTAAACAATAACAAAGATCAAAGTCAATGTAAACAACCACAAAGATCAAAGTCAATGTAAACAATAACAAAGATCAGAGTCAATGTAAACAATAACAAAGATCAAACAATACGAAAACATTCGCATAAGTCAAATAAATAAACCGCGAAACTAAAAAGAAATATCACAAAGAATGTGATGACAAAATGCGAAGATATGACGAACAAATGACGCTACAGTGTATACACAAAAATTTACGTAAAAAACTGAATCATAGAAGAGATGAGACCTACAAATACAAACAATGAAATCGAAACTAAAAAACAGAAAGAGAGAGAAAAAAAATATACAAAAAACGAAAATAAAGCACAACTCGTCACAACTAAACAGATATAGCAACGATTGTCGCTAGCAAATTTCACAGTAGGAAATTCGCACAGTCCCTAACGAAAACGCTAACAGTAGAACCTCTGTGACGTGGTATCTTCCACTGAAAGACACCGCCCAACCGAAAAACCCGCTGAATATAAACATATAAATATACAAATACAAATAACATATAACATTTAACAAATAGCAAAAAGTGTGAAAGAATTTAGAAGGCTCAGCTAGAACATAAGGGCACAGTTCACAAACAAAACAGGCCACTTAACTTCTATGTATCCACAACGTCAGCACAGTTCAGAACAGGATGTGATCAGCATTCTTAGGACAATGATCCAACGTTGATCCATATCTGCTCTCGTAAACTGCCATGACGAAGGAAATGAGCTTCTGACACGAAACAGCTTCTGAACTTGACCTTCTGAATTCTACAAATTGACTTGAGCACTTGACCTTCTGAATCTGCAACAGTACCTCTGAGACCGGAACAGTTGTTACGGCACTTGTCCTTCTTCCTAACAGATCAGGAAATTGATTTGCTCGGCACTTGTCCTTCTATCGTAGGAAAACTGCCAACTTGACGAGCAACGCCGGGTATTTTGAAACAATTTCCAACTTTCAGCAACGCCGGGTACTTTCAAAATCTTTCATCAATAGTAGCTTTTCTTGAAGGAAGTGAGTTGAACTGTAATTTTGAAAGCTTGATGATGATGTCTGGGTTTGTTGACCCCCTTGATAGCTGGTATCAGAGTAAACCAACATATGGCCACCAAAAATGATAAAGGTGGATTTGAGCTGAAATGATAACTTGCCACCCCTATCGACACCTGGTATTAAAGTGCAAGATGTAGGTGTCTTCTCTGATTTAGAATGTTGCTGTGTGTGTTGCAGTAGAACAGTTCACAGGGTACACCACAGGCAACATGACGTGTAGAGTCATAGAAATGGTAACTTCGCTTTAGTTTTATACCATTTATTGCACGCCACAAAACAGTCATGATATTTATGTCATCACCAGCATAGTATAACGAATGCAGCATTCAAAATCATATTAACTGATAGTCATGTAGGATTCAATACTCAATAGTTGTATTGTAAACAGATATCATAAAGTTCTGGTTCGTGAAGCTGTATAAATAATATATATAACTTCTGCAACAGTGTCAGCTGCAGATCTTCAATGTTCATAGACAACAATAAATGCTCCCTTTCTGATGCTAGCAGATCAGATGTATACAATAAGTCCGTTTACTGTCTGCACGTGAATAGCATACTGGGCATACAGGTCAAACCGACCTTTATAACGTTTCTAAGTCTAACCATCTGACTTGGACGTGATCTCTGATATAACGAATCCTGGAACACAGACAATAGTCTTGTTGGTCTAGAGCGACCCATATATATATAACTAGTTCAGGTATAAAGATACCGGTGGCGAAAAACCTAGTCAAAGTACCTCTCCATTTTGAATCACACAGGCGAGCAAGGAGCGACAAAATGACGAACTTCTAGATGATAGCAAAAAGTTCGATACAAGAGGAATTACCTTTCTTCGGAAATCAACCACGAACATATGCCTCCAGGCAGGCTTGAATAATACTGGGAAATAGTCTAGTTAGCTAACTAACTCACAAAGACAACGTATTTCCCTCAGAAAATCACAAGACGCAGGTTGCGTCCGCTCGCTACTCAGACCATTTCTAAACTCCCCAGCTGGGCGGAACACACAGAACGAACTCCCAGTTTTTGACATGCGCAGAACTCATCTACGTGAGTATCAATTCACACAAAGCGGTTCTAAGAACATTCGAGATAAAAGTCTTACTCAGTCGCGCCTTTTATGGTCATGAACAGAAAAGTTAAGACAGGTTTCAAACATCTACAACAGTTGACTGATACTACCAAATAAGGAGATATGGTCACGCTTCGTTCAAGAAATTATAGACCGAACGTGTCTCTATACAAGAGAAGGCAAACTCCTAAAAAATTGTAGTCTCAATAACTCGGGTCATGTCCCTTTGACTGAAAAAAACATAATAGACACTTCAGTCAAAAAATGATCATACATACGAAAAATGATCATACAAAGACTTTGGAAAAAGTAATTATTTGTGCGTAACAGTTACGCAAATAGTCTAGGAATTACCAAGTTATGGCCAAAATAAAATAGTGGGGGTGCCTGACAGCATGAAATCATTTCTGCTCATAAAATTTTTTATAACGTGTTTGAAGAAACATTACGTTACGGAAATAGCCTACCATGTTAACTCCTATGTGATTGGAGCGCAACAAATGAAAGACTAAACACGATTGGTCGGACTATAAATACTATCTTGTGTTGTCAGGGGAAACGTGAGAAAGGGGTACTTTTTTGAAAAGATGTGTAGACGTGGTGTGATTGGGTAGAGCTGCGAATATACACAATTCAGAGCGTCTGTTCATTGCCACATCTTGTAATAAACCTACTAAGAAGCAGTGCGTTGAGCACCAGTGTATATTTTTTATAAAATAAAGCCTGGGACATCGGCAGATCGGAGTTGTGCTATATTCAGTGCCAGTCAACGAAACTGTTTATTATTATTTCCATGAATTGTGGTAAGCTTGAAATATTCAATATCTTTTAATGAAAATTGAATGTAAATTGATAATTTATGTCTGTATATATGTGTGGTTCAGTAGCGAACATGATGTAAAGCCTATAGGCTCCAGCCTGAACAGAAGGTGTCGGAGGAAAGTAAAACTGCATGGAATGGCCAAACAGTACACTGACACCTAGATTATTAACTAGAAAGAAATAATGCTGGAATTGCAGAGGCGTAGTAACCATTAGGG
This sequence comes from Oreohelix idahoensis, assembly GCA_024509875.1. Lineage (NCBI taxonomy): Eukaryota > Metazoa > Mollusca > Gastropoda > Stylommatophora > Oreohelicidae > Oreohelix > Oreohelix idahoensis. The sequence continues at coordinate 411,081 of JAMPIV010015675.1, forward strand.
AGGGAAATACTGGTATAAAGTATTTCAGATGAAGCTGACAGTTGGCCTAACGCTCTGAACTCAATGTTTGTGATGTATTGTGCTCAGTGTAGAACTAGAGTGTAAATTAGTTCTGACGTAGAAGGTACAACCTTCTTGTTTCAGGGACCGTGGTCTTAAAGTTATTGAGCAGCACTTGGTCAGAGCTTTGCTGAAGCCAGAAGTGGACAGCATACTCCTTGGTCAATATAACAACCAGTGGGGTGGCTCCAGAACTCAGTACAGTTATCGAGCAGAGGAGTCCTTTACTGCAGTCATCACGCAAGATAAGAGAGTGTGGCCATGGAGCTCAACATTATGTACCCCATCTTACAATGACAATATAAACTAAAATTAAGAGGGGAATTAAATTGTTTTAATACCAGGAACTGAGAACATCTCCAATACTAGTTCCCATAGAAACAAACTATTGAAGTCATGATGACAAATACCAACAGAGCTTGAACAAAACAAAACCAGTATTACCTCATATTACCACTACACAACTGACACACATAGGATACCATTTATAATATATGTCACTACAAGAATCATATTAATAAATTCTGTACATATAACTTGTAATTAAAATTGATTGTGATTCCTGGTTCCCTTTGTATTTGAATCAGGACACATATACATTCATGACAGCACTGAATACATATTGTTATTTGAAAAGTTATCAGTGACTCCTTTAAGATATCCTCTTAGAGTGTTATATGTATGTGAGTGTCACAGTGTTGTCAAGTGTGGTGGAATAAATTAAATTGTTTATCTGTCTGTTGTTGTTATGACTTACACTTCATCATACACATACCCTAGACATATAACGTAATCATCACACTACTCCAGAATAATTCTGACTGAGGTATACATATGTGGCAGTAAGTAAGGTTATCTATAATACACTACTCTTATTAGATATAGATACCTTCACAGCTGATCTCAGTCAGTACACTAAGTCCCCTATAAATATTTATAACATCCCACTTTACCACATTCACCCTCAGATGTCAACTTGAATAAGTTCAAAGAAAGCAGTGGTCAACCTAAGGCTGATGATATCTCCGTAGATTTTCTCCAGGAATGGTACTAGTGAAGGCCATATGCGTTTTCTCTGTTCCTCATATGTTGGGCACCTACCTTTGAAACGGATTTTCGGCAGTCATTTTATCGGTGTCACAGTCACACATCAGTAGTTCCTATCTTTAATTTGTTGAATAGATGGTATCTCAATCTGTTATGACCCGTGCGAAGTCTGAAGATTACCACTTGTTCACTTCTGCTGAGCTGGTAATACGGATCATTTTTGTGTGTGGCCTGGATGCTCTTCTTCCCACTTGTGCCTGTACCTGCACTTGATAAAACTCTTGGCCTCCTCATAAGTTATATTTGTGTCAAGTTGAGGAAGCTTACCCCCTTCCTTTGCCAATCTGCCAGCCTCTTCATTTCCAGGGATGTTGCAGTGAGAAGGGATCCTCTGTATCACGACTCTTTTGTATTGCTGACATAGTCCGTGGAGTGTTACTCTTAGGTCATCCAGTTCAGCATTACTTTGACTTTTCAGCGTTGTAATCACTGACAGCGCATCTGAGAAGATAGCTACTGGTCTCTCTGAGCTTTCTTCTGTCATTAGAGTTTCTGAAGCAGTTTTTAAGGCCTCTGCCTCTGCTCTGAAGTTACTTGAAAATTTCCCTGTTGCGACTGCTATCTTTTTTTGTGTGCCATTGCTCAGGAAGATTCCTCCACCCCCATCTTCTGTTGCTGATCCATCTGTGTATGCATGGATCCAGGTGTTGCTTGGGTAATGTTTCTCTATATATTTTGTGGTTAGGACTCTCCTTACTGTTTTCATTTTGGCTGTTCCTTCTCTCAATACCAGGAACGTTTTCTATCATTTCATGATCTTAAACAAACTGGTTAAAACTAAACTGGACTTTTGCTGTTATAATTTTTCGTCAATAATGTCCTTTGTTGCTTATTAATTAGCATAGGATATCATCACATGCGACTTCCTTACGTGACGCCTGTTCTAAAACATTTTGTGTTCTCTTGTGGTGGAAATCTCTGCCGCACGTTGTTTTAAACGATCCGATTGAGAGCCCAGTTGGCTATCCACCATTGTCGCTTTTAGGACATGCTAAGTAAGGAGCATTGGGCTTGCATTTTCGGTATCACACACAAATAACAATATCTTGTTGCTATCGTTATTAAGAAAAGCTTTCACTACATTGTGAAACATATGGAGATCAAGAGAAATTGTCCAATACATAAATAAGAATCTTCAAATCAAATCTTAAGTCAGTCCTATTGTATGGCTGTGAAACATGGAGAACAACAAAAACAACCAAAAAGCTACAGACTTTTATAAACGGGTGCTTGTGTAGAATAGAAGGACTGAAATGGTATGACAAAGTCACAAATGTGGAACTGATAACAAGAACCAGACAAGCAACAATGGAACAAGAGATGAGAAGAAGACGCTAGTGATTAATAGGACACACATTGAGGAAACATGTTGATAGCATTACAAGATGGTCCTTGTTATGGAATCCACAGGGAAGCAGAGGAAGACCAAAAATAGACACGGAGAAGAAAACTAGAGATAGAAGTAACAATGATGAGGAAGACTTGTAAAGAACTTGAGATGATGACACGTGACAGGAGGATTTGGCGGGTGTTTGTTGAAGGTTTATGCCCTGTGACTAAAAGGTTTTGTCTGATCGATCTTTATCGAAAATTGTCACTAAAGCCCTATGGAGGAAAATTACTTGAGGTAATCAACATTATCATCTTTACCCTACTATCATCATTACCATACTATTATCATTATCATCACAAACCTACTATCACTACTATCGTCATTAAACTACTCTCATAATTATCATCATTACCTTACTATCAACATTATCACCATTACCCTGCTATAATCGTTATTAGCATTACCATATTATCATCACTACCACATTATCATCATTATCACCATTAAACTACTATCATCATTTTCATCATTACCCTGTATCAACATTGTCATCCTTACCTTACTATCATAATTATCAAAGTTGTCCGACTTTAATCATTATCACTATTACCCTACTATCATCATTATCATAATTACACTACTATCATCATTACCACAATTACTCTACGATTATCTTAATCTACTGTAATAGTTATCTTCATTACCTTACTTTTAACATTATCACCATTACCCTGTTGTCGTAATTATCACAATTACCATACTATCATCATTATTCTACTATCATCATTACAATAATTAACTACTACCATCATGATCATCATTGCCATACTATTGACATTATCATCTTCATTCTACTATCATCATTGTCATCACTACCATCATTATCATAGTTGCCCGACTATCATCAATATCATCATTTCCATACTATTATAATTATCACAATTGCCCTTTTATCATGATTCCTCTATGCTATCTTCGTTACACTATCATCATTACTCTACTATCATCATTATCATATTATTACAATTACCATACTTTCATCATTATCATCATTACCCTATTATAATCATTACCATAATTACTTTACTATACTGTTATCATCATTACACTACTATCATCATTATCACGATTATTCTATCATCATTACCCAACTATCATAATTATCCCACTATCATCATTATTAGAAATATTCTACTATCATTATCACAATTACCCTACTATCATCATTATCAAAATTACTCTACTATCATCATTATCACAGTTACCCTACAATCATTATCACAATAACCCTACTATCCTCGTAATCACAATTACCATACTATTATCATTATTACTATTACCCTACTATCTTAATTACTTGACGCTATCATCGTTACATTATTATCATCATTACCCTACTGTCATCATTATAATAATTACTTTATTATTATCATTGCAAACTATCATCATTTTCATACTATCACCATTACCATCATCATTCTACTATACTATTATCATCATTACCACACTACCATGACTATCACACTTATTCTAATAACATCATTACTCCACTATCATCATTATCACACTTACCCTACTATCATCATTACTTTACGTTATCATCTTTATACTATTATCAGCATTACGCCACTATCATCATAATCACCATTACCATACAGCTCCCTGAGGAGCATAGGGCTTCAACAGATTCACTCCAAGTTGTCATGACCTGTGCCGTCCGCACAACTCGTTCTTTGACTTCTTTATTCCTGTTACGTCTGTTTCCAATTTCCTTCTCCGTGTGTTTTTCGGTTTCACTTTCTCTAACTGTCTCTGTTACCCCGGAGATTCCAGAACAAGGACTGTATTATAATGCTATAAACCAGGGTTTCTGAAACCTTTTTGTGTGCATTGACCTCTTTCATTGTTCATTGAAGGCTATGGACCACTTTGGTTGTCCAATTAAGACTATGGACCACTTTGGTTGTCCAATTAAGGCTATGGACCACTTTGGTTGTCCAATTAAGGCTATGGACCACTTTGATTGTCAAATTAAGGCTATGGTCCACTTTGGTTGTCCAATTAAGGCTATGGACCACTTTGGTTGTCCAATTAAGGCTATGGACCACTTTAGTTATCCAATTAAGGCTATGGACCACTTTGGTTGTCCAATTAAGACTATGGACCACTTTGGTTGTCCAATTAAGGCTATGGACCACTTTGGTTGTCCAATTAAGGCTATGGACCACTTTGATTGTCAAATTAAGGCTATGGACCACTTTGGTTGTCCAATTAAGGCTATGGACCACTTTGGTTGTCCAATTAAGGCTATGGACCACTTTAGTTATCCAATTAAGGCTATGGACCACTTTGGTTGTTCAATTAAGGCTATGGACCACTTTGGTTGTCCAATTACGGCTATGGACTACTTTGATTGTCCAGTTAAGGCCACGGACCACTTTGTCTAATTAGGCTATGGACCACGTTGATTGTCCAATTAAGGCTATGGACCACTTTGGTTGTTCAATTAAGGCTATGGACCACTTTGGTTGTCCAGTTAAGACCACGGACCACTTTGTCTAATTAGGCTATGGACCACGTTGATTGTCCAATTAAGGCTATGGATCACTTCTTGGAATAAATGTACATATGAGCATAGTTTACTATTTTAAATTTGAGTTTATATACACGGACCCCTAGAATCCATTCAAGCACCCCCTAGGGGTTCATTGACTACAGTTTTAAGAAACCCTGTTGTAAACATATTTCCTCAGTGTGTGTCATATCCAACTCCAGTATCTCTTGTTCTACTAGCACTTGCCTGGTTCATCAGTTCCACGTTGGCGATCTTGCCATATCATGACCATTTGTGTTGAAGTTTTTAAGGCATAATGTTTCTACATAATGGATAGTAATTGTGATATAATGCCATTCTCCTTAGTCACCTCCTACGACATACGTGGTGGGGCACAGTGTAAGCCTCTCTTTGTACCCTTTTAGAGCCACGGTTATACAGGGGTGATGTGAGAGAAGACGATTGAGAAAAGCTGCAGGATTCACCAAAAATTACGTTGTCCTCACTTATAATGTGTCATGTAAACTCTCACATACTCCACTCATATATATACTGTGCAATGCAAATTCTAACACACTACACTCATATACTGTGTCATGTAAACTCTCACACACTCCACGAACATATACTGCGTCATGTAAACTCTCACACACTCCACTAACACATACTGTGTCATGTAAACTCTCACACACTCCACTAACATATAATGTGTCATGTAAACTCTCACACACTCCACTAACATATACTCTGTCATGTAAACTCTCACACACTCCACTCATATATACTGTATCATGTACACTCTCACACACTCCACTCATATATACTGTCTCATGTAAACTCTCACACACTCCACTAACATATACTGTGTCATGTAAACCCTCACACACTCCACTCATATATACTGTGTCATGCAAAATCTCACACACTCCACTAACATATACTAAGAACCCAACCCCTACAGACCCAAGTAGAAAAGTGCCAACTAAGATGATTTGGCCATGTCTGCAGAATGAGAGAAGATCGGCAGCCACGGCAGGTATGGTAGGCTATCAACCATGGATCCAGACCTCCAGGACGACCCAGAGTCCGCTGGGAGGACAACATTATCCTTATCTTTGAAGGACCGAGGAATAGAATGGATCCAGGCCAGGAGAAAGACAGTCGATAGAATAGCATGGCGCTCTCTCTTCCAAATCTCTACACCTCACGGTAGAAGAGGAACGACTAAGTAAGAGTTGGATCACGCTGTGATTTCCTCAAGCTTTGTTCAATGTAGCTGATGCGTGATGCCATATGATGATGGATGGCATCCGCATGTCTGGTTTTGTGTAGTGTGTAGATGTGTTCAGTCAAAACAATGTTCATGCAACAATAACAGGGCAATCCACATAGGACGTCAGTAAACTCACGACGTATAAAGTCAATGAGTCTTGAAACAGCCGTTGACGTTTTTCTTCATTATTTATTGTGGACGCCACAGTGACAAAATGGTTACGCAAATGTGTAGGCACATCAAACAGTCATTATCACAGCAACATTCAATACAGCAATAAACGGTAGACAGCATTACAATGATGAGTCAGATGCATGTTATATTTCAAAGTGCTGTAAATGTAGTCAGGTGAAAACTCCATCCTTTTCTATAACAGCCAGGAGATAACCAGATGTATGAGATCAGTTCACTCTCCTTAGTTTGACTTCAGCAAGACAGACACGTCTGCCGAAGTATAAATAATGTCCTCAAAAATATCCTCTAGATAATAAAGGTTTTCTAAACCTAGTTCATTTAACAAAGTAGCAAGTAATGGTCCTTGGTACATGCATCAACCGATGCAGTACAATGCAGCGACATGTGAGCTGGGAAAAACATCTCGTGACGACGACTTTCGGAGACAGGCTATGAATCGAAATCGCTCACGACCCAAAATCGATAGAGTTAATGAAAAAGTCAATTTACCTTGCTTTCATGAAATACACAGAAATATCACGCCTCCCGACATGTGGGAAAACACTAGAGGTATTATCTCGAATAAACGAAATATCCATAAGAGGACTACACATCCCTGACAGAACAAAAATAGCGGAGATCCCCTCTTCAACGAGGCATCTCTTTCGCCATTCCAAATCGCTCACTCCCACTAGTGGTGGGCGGAAACCGATCGACCAAACAACAAGACAAGTCATGCGCAGTCCAGCGCAAAAATGACCACAGCTCAAAAGTTAACTGCATTCGATACCAACGCGAGAAGACAAATGCTTACCGAGAAAAGTGACTATAAATTTCAAGCAGTTGTTGCCCTTGCGTTATAAAACAGATATTGAAATAAAACGATGTTGCGAGAATTTATCACGCAACATATCACCACCTCCTCCCGATAAAAAAAAAATGTGGAACATATTTTTTTTTCAATATCAAAGAGCAAGCGATAAGCGGCTCAAAACGCACGAATTATGCGCTGATAATTAATTAAATTGCCAAACAATAGGCTAATTATAGAGTGTCTGGTGAGGATATACCTCAACAGAAAAATAAATATGTCTCAAAAAATATTCACATCGGGGAGGTGTCACCAACACACATCACGTTAGCATGTAAACACAATATACGTATGCAAGTTACTATAATCATCATTAAACAGCATACTCTAATATTGTCTTTAAAAATGGATGTACAAATCTGATAGGAAAATTTAAATAGTACATTCTTTGACATGTAATGACATAAGTACATAGTAAAGTTAAACTACATGACGATCCAGGACATATGCTCTGGTATTCCGAGGGTAAGTACACAATCTAGAACTCGTAAGGTAAGTCCTCAGCTCAACAATGACATTCTGAGAAAGTACAAGCAATATAATGCTAATTAATAACTAATATGCTTCATAAGGTACAATACATTATTAATAATTGTGGCTGTTTAGTAAACTAACGGCCCTTATATTAACTACTCAGTCCTCCTCTATCATCTTAAAAAACGAACAGAAGAAGATGACAACAAAGCACGATAGTGTGTACATATAAAGTAAGTACAGATGTGCTAATCTATTGTAGAAATATAGGTGTGTTATGACTCTGTAATATATAGAAATATAGGACAGAAGTATTAGTTGGAGTCATGTGGGCATCTAGACAAAATGTCAGCCATCACATTATCCGCACCACGGATAGCTCGTACCGTGAAGTGAAAAGGTTGAAGAGCTATAGCATATCGAGTGGATCTCGAACTCTTCAAATTCTTAGTCTGAATAGCTGTAAGAGCTTTCTGATCAGTCTCTAGAATGAAATGTGCGCCCAGGAGGAATCTTTGTAGCTTTAGAATTGACCAAACCATCGCTAACAACTCACGGTCTAAAACCGAGTAGTTCCTCTCTGCCGCATTTAGTTTTCTAGAAATGTACATAACAGGATGCAGAGTATTTGCATATTCTTGCATCAGTGCTGCTCCAATCCCAGTGGATGAAGCATCACTCCGAAGAACAAAAGTCCTATCAAGAGTAGGTAATCTTAAGATGGGAGGAGAAGAAAATATATTCTTGATTTGGTCTAGTGAAGATTGGCATTCTTCAGACCAACGGACCAGATTAGGCGAACCTTTCTTCAACAATGTTGAGAGAGGTGCCATGATCGAAGATAAATTTGGAATAAATCTCCCATAAAATTGAATTAAACCTAAGAGACTCCTAACTTGTTTCTTCGTTTTAGGAACAGAGATGTTCAGTATTTTGGAAGTATTGTGGTCTTCTGTCTTCAAGAGACCATGACCAACACGATGACCCAGGAAAGAGATTTCACCAAAACCAACAAAAGCTTTAGAAGGTTTTGCTGTCAAATTATTCTCACGTAGAGTGGACAGTAAGTCATATAACCCTAAATAGTGATCTTCCCAGGTATCACTGAAGAGACAGATGTCATCTAAGTATGCGATGACATCCGAACGATGTGACAGAATTCGACGCATCATGCGAACGAAAGTGGCAGGGGCGTTCATGAGACCAAAAGGCATAACATTCCATTGAAATAGACCCCTAGGTGTAGAAAAAGCAGTAAGAGGTTTGGCATGCTCTGCTAAAGGCACTTGCCAATAACCTTTAGACAAGTCAAGTTTAGTGAAGAATCTAGAATTAGAAAGTCTAATCAGTAGATCTTCTAACAAAGGCATCGGTTCAGCGTCGAACTTTGTGACCTGATTCAATTTGCGATAATCAACGCAAATTCGTATGTTCTTATCCTTCTTCCGGACAATAACCATGGAAGAAGAATATGGTGAAGTCGATGGTTCAATTATATTTAATTGAATCATTTCATCCAATTCCTTTTCCACTTGCGACTGAAAGTGTATAGGAATAGGATACGGCCTAACCCTAATTGGATTATTGTCGGTAAGAATTATGTCATGTTCTATGACATCTGTGTGTCCAGGAATGTCAGTGAGAACATCCTGAAATGTTTGTAACATCGACGAGACTTGTCGATGTTCGTCACCAGAAAGATTAGGAGAAACAGAAACGTTTTTCCAAGATTCCGTGGAATGTAATGGAACCACTGGAAGGGGAAGGTTGACATCAGAGAAGGTAGCTTCCTCATCCTGAATGACAGACAGGGATGAATAATGACCGTGAGGTGCAGGAGCATCATCCGTTGCCTGGAAAATAGGCAGCAAATAGTCCGGACGTTCGTGAAATTCCGAAAGCATGTTTATGTGGAAAGTTTTATGCTTTCCATCAATATCGACCACATAGTCAACATCGGAAATCCGAGAGACTATTGCATACGGACCTTTCCATGCAATAAGAAGTCTATTTTCCCTACTGGGGAGTAGGACGAATGCTTTGTCACCTGGACAAAGTTGTCGTAGACATCTATTCTTGTTAGCAAACTGCCTTGCCTTCTCTTTAGCAATTTCTGATGAAGCAGTTGCTAGCTTACATGCCTCAATGATCTTTTGTCTAAGAGCAATGACATACTCATATGAGGATTGAGTTTCATCGCTAATATCATCGGCAGTGATGAGATCGTGTAATAAAGACATAGGGCCGCGTGGACGCGCGCCAAAGACAAGTTCGAAGGGAGAAAATCCTGTGTGTTCATTAGGGACTTCTCTATAGGCAAAGAGAGCCGCGGGTAAAACCCTGTCCCAATCTTGAGGATGATCTTCAGTTATCTTACCAAGCAAAGTCTTGAGCGTTCTATTCAGACGCTCAACTAACCCATTAGACATAGGATGGTAGATACTACTGAGAGATCGTTCAATATGTAAGGTAGACATTACCTGTGACATAGTGTCAGATATGAGTTGAGTGCCATGGTCTGACAATATTTCTCTGGGGAACCCCAAGCGAGAAAATATCAACCAAAGAGCATCTGCGATATCTGTAGTAGATATGCTCTTAAGAGGAATAGCCTCTGGCCAACGTGTGCACATATCGACACATGTAAGGATAAACTGATGTCCTCTGGCCGACTTGACCTTAAAAGGGCCAATAATATCTATGGCCATTTTCTGAAACGGCCGAATAGGAATGTCAGCAGCCTGGATAGGCGCAGCATGTCGTGGTCCTCTAGATTTGACCTCCTGACATACCTTGCATGATCGGCAGTAAATACGAATGTCCTTATTGACAAAAGGCCAAAAGAAAGCCGCAAGGACTCTCGACTTCGTACGGGCAAAACCCATATGTCCAGCACATTGCGAGTCATGAGCATGTTGTAATATTTGGACTCTCATGCTCTTGGGAACAAGAATTTGCGAATGTGCCGACGTAGTCGAATCTTGTACCATACGTACAAGTACGCCGTTTCTCATTGCAATCCAAGATTTTCTATTTGTATCCTGATTCGGATCACCTTTCTTCGCAAGAACGAAGAATTTTTTTAAAGAAGGATCTTCTTCTTGCAATTTTATGAAAGAGTCACGAGTGATTACTAAGTGACTATCTTGGCTATCAACTTCATTATCACTATTCAGTGAAGTTTCGGGTGTTTGTAGAGCTTGTGCTCTTGTAACTACTGCATTTGTAGCTTGCATGTTATTATCTTCCCAAGCAGCAATCTGCTGTGGGGTACACTCCCTAACTCCGTGAATACGACCAATAATAAGGTCCGCAATAGGATTAGGTAAGAGACAAGCATGCACATCTCCAGTAAAGAAAGGAGTGGCAATGCGAATTACAGCAGTAGGATATTTTTCTAGAGTGCCGCCAAATGTGACACATTTAATAACCCTTCCTGTAGCACAAGATGGATCTACAAGCGATTGTCTAACACCAATAGTGGTGCATCCGGAATCGAAAAGTAGTGAGACCGGAGTATCATTAACAAGACCCTTATGTAGAATTAAAGAACCCCTCCCGTCATGCGCAACAGCAGCAGGAAGAGCGGGAAGTGGGTGACCACAACTCAAAGTAGTTATGGTACCCGGTTCGAATAAAGTACTGCATTGGGGGCATTTGTTTGCTCTCTCAAAGTCAAAAGCAGAACTAGTGACAGCGTCAAAGTTTTTACTATCAACAACATGATTACAGGCTCCCTCAGTTTCCTGTTGTACAGCATTAGCCTGCTGATATCTCTTTTTTTTGTGTTGAGATCTACCCCGACTATTATTACCTCTGAAGTTATCAGAGTTATTATTATCTCTGCAGTTATTATTGTCTCTATTGTAATTGTTATACTGGTTCGAATTCCAGTTTCCACGATTACTATCATGTTCACATTGATGCGAACATCTATTTGTTTGGTTCTGAGGTCTTCGGCAGGAATAACCTCTATTACCATATCCTCTTTTGAAATGCTTATAATTATTAGGGTGATAGTAACGACCACTATCAGGTTGTCTCCAATTCTTCGAAGAAGAATCACCATGAAATTGATTTCCATGATTTTGACAGAAATTACCGCTGCCCTTTCTATCAAAATTTTGTTGGGATCTACGAGCAAAGTTTTGACCATACGGAGCTGCCGAAGCAACTGGTAAACCTTCTTTCACCTTAGAGTTACCCATGGTTATGTGTGGGTGCGCAGTTACGTATTGGCAACAGAAATCTTCCATTTCTTTTATTGTTTTAGGTTTACGTTCATGAAGGAAAGCAAGGAAAGACTCATTGACAGACGACATGACTTTGTCTCTAAGTATTAAGTCCATAAGTCCTTCATAAGTTTTTTCCGTCTTAGATAGTTCAACCCATCGTGAGAAAGTAATGCGTATTCTTGCAATAAACTCGGAGAATTCAACTCCATTTTCAGGTAACATGTTTTTAAATTGTAGACGATAGCCGTCTTCGTTAAGCTGATATTTCTTTAACAAAGCGGCCCTGACAACCTCATAATTGTTCTTGTCAGGTTCATCCACCATATTTAATATACTTAGAGCTTTACCTGTCAGTATCCCTGATAACTGATAAACATATTTTGCTTTGTCTATGTTATGAGCTGTACATGCTTGTTCAAATCTGTCCAGATAGAACATTATGTCATCACTGGAAGGACTAAATGTTGGTAACTTAATCTTAAAAGTATCATTATTAGCCTTACCAGAAGATGAACCCTTGTTTGAATCATTACCATTACTCATGCTCGTCAATTTCAATTTCTCCAACTCTAAAGCTAAGAGTTTTTCTTCATGTTCCATTTTTGCTTTCCTCTCATCAGACTCTCTTTGTAACTTCCTTTCTTCAGCTTGAGCCTCATTTGAAGTCTTTCATTTTCAGCTTCTTTTTCAAGTCTTTTATTTTCAGCTTCTTTTTCAAGTCTTTTATTTTCAGCCTCTTTTTCAAGTCTTTTATTTTCAGCTTCTTTTTCAAGTCTTTTATTTTCAGCCTCTTTTTCAAGTCTTTCAGCTTCTAGCTGTAGCTTTCTTTCCTCAGCTTCTGATTCCCTTTTTTGTTTTTCCATTTCCATTTGGAATCTCTTTTCATCCACCTGCATCTGCAGTTTCTTTTGTTCAGCTTCCATATGCAGTTTCTTTTGTTCAGCTTCCATTGCTTTATCATATCGAGCAGTTGCAAATTCTTCTAACTTATCACCAGTCTTCCCAAGCAATTTACCCTGCTCAATAAAGTGCTCAAATGTAGACATGTTGTCTAACATATGAGTCCAAAACCTGAAATAATTAACTAATTTATTTCAAACCTAAGTGTAACAAGTCTTAATTAAGCACTTGTATATTCACATCACATTATATTATCCCAGTCTCTGTGGGAAACAAGTCTCCAATCAAAGAACTTGTATATGAAATATCAGCACTCAATTCTTGATCATAAGTGCACTTCTCATTCAATAGTGCACGACACTATTCATCATTCATTTATCATCAGTGTAGTAGTAACAGTGCATTAGCATAGCCCATTAACTAATTACTATAACTGTAAACAATGACTATGTAAACACATGCAGAATGTAAACATTGAAAATGTAAACAATACAAACAATGTAAACAATAACAATGTAAACAATAACAAAGATCAGCAACAATACAAAAACTTTCGCAGAAATCAACTAAAAATAAAGCAGAAATTAATGAAATATCACAAAAAATGTGACGATATCTGCGATAGAATTAAACAAAATACATGACACCACAGTGTATAAACAAAAATGTTGTATGAAACTAAATTATAGACAAGAGTAGGCTAACAAATACAAACAAATCAAAACAAAACTAAAGAATGCGAAATAATAACGAAAACAATATTAAAACATGTCATCACAGCTAACATAAATAGCAACAGAAGTCGCTTAGCAAATTCCAGTATCGGAAATTTGCAAACCCTACAGAAAACGCTCACAATAGACGACCTCTATGACGTGGCATAATCTAACGGAGACACCACCCAACCGAGAACCCGCTGAAATATAAACATATAAATATACAAATAACATATAGACATATAACATATAGAATGAGATGATACACAGAAGACTCAGCAGAAGTATAAGGGCACAGTTTACATACAAACAGGCCACTTAACTTATAGGCTTCCAATCGTAGAACAGCAGAAAAACGGATGTCAATCAACGTCCTAAAGAGCGAAGCTCCAACGATGATGGCACATCTGAACTGCTTCCACTGCTAACACGATGGTACAAGAGCTTCTGAAATACTGTGTGTTGAGTTGTTTCGGCACTTGACCTTCTAATCCAAAAGTAAGTTGATGGAAATCGGTACTTGGCCTTCTTCAGAAAACAACCCGTTTCAACCGGCACTTGACCTTCTCAAAAAACGACAGCACTGGAACCTTGACAGCAGCAACTTGCTTGACTTGCGTAAAAGATAACAGCAGTCCGAGTTATCCGGCAACATGTAACAACGCCGGGTACTGTCAAATTCTTGTTTCCGTCAAAAAGTTGAAATTTTGACTTTTACCGGGCAACGCCGAGTACTTTGAAAATTTTGAAGATGTTGACTGTATTGAAGAATGTTAATTTCTTGAAGGATGCTGATGAATTCTTGTTGAAAATGAAGTGGGTAAGGGACCCCGTGTTTGCTAGTACCAGAATCAAACCAGCTTATGGCCACCAAATGATGCGTGATGCCATATGATGATGGATGGCATCCGCATGTCTGGTTTTGTGTAGTGTGTAGATGTGTTCAGTCAAAACAATGTTCATGCAACAATAACAGGGCAATCCACATAGGACGTCAGTAAACTCACGACGTATAAAGTCAATGAGTCTTGAAACAGCCGTTGACGTTTTTCTTCATTATTTATTGTGGACGCCACAGTGACAAAATGGTTACGCAAATGTGTAGGCACATCAAACAGTCATTATCACAGCAACATTCAATACAGCAATAAACGGTAGACAGCATTACAATGATGAGTCAGATGCATGTTATATTTCAAAGTGCTGTAAATGTAGTCAGGTGGAAAACTCCATCCTTTTCTATAACAGCCAGGAGATAACCAGATGTATGAGATCAGTTCACTCTCCTTAGTTTGACTTCAGCAAGACAGACACGTCTGCTGAAGTATAAATAATGTCCTCAAAAATATCCTCTAGATAATAAAGGTTTTCTAAACCTAGTTCATTTAACAAAGTAGCAAGTAATGGTCCTTGGTACATGCATCAACCGATGCAGTACAATGCAGCGACATGTGAGCTGGGAAAGAACATCTCGTGACGACGACTTTCGGAGACAGGCTATGAATCGAAATCGCTCACGACCCAAAATCGATAGAGTTAATGAAAAAGTCAATTTACCTTGCTTTCATGAAATACACAGAAATATCACGCCTCCCGACATGTGGGAAAACACTAGAGGTATTATCTCGACTAAACGAAATATCCATAAGAGGACTACACATCCCTGACAGAACAAAAATAGCGGAGATCCCCTCTTCAACGAGGCATCTCTTTCGCCATTCCAAATCGCTCACTCCCACTAGTGGTGGGCGGAAACCGATCGACCAAACAACAAGACAAGTCATGCGCAGTCCAGCGCAAAAATGACCACAGCTCAAAAGTTAACTGCATTCGATACCAACGCGAGAAGACAAATGCTTACCGAGAAAAGTGACTATAGATTTCAAGCAGTTGTTGCCCTTGCGTTATAAAACAGATATTGAAATAAAACGATGTTGCGAGAATTTATCACGCAACAGTAGCATTTTACACAAACGTCATAAATGTGTGTCTTTAGAACCTTATTGTAGGTAATTGTTTTTTCTGCATTGATGCTAAATTACTCATGGATGCTCACTGCCCTGAAAAAAAGAATAACAAAGACATACTAGAAAACTAATACGTTCATATAAGCAACTAAAATTGTCACTGTGACATTTTCTGTTTAATTTTTCTTGTTTAATTTGTAAACAAAAATTAAATTTCAGCGCTTCCCCACAGTCGGTGCCTAGTGCGATGCCATAGTTCCGCACCGCTAAAGTGCAGAGCCTATATATATATACATATATATGCTTGACCATCTTTCAGCTCCCCAAGGAGCACAGTCCTTCAACAAACTTCCTGTCACGTGCCATCCGCTCATGGTCTTTCCATGCCTTCTTCATCCCCTTCATGGTTGACTCCAGTTCTCTTCTCCACGTGGTCTCCACGTGGTCTCCTGATGTCTCCACGTGGTCTTCTGATGTCTCCACGTGGTCTCCTCTACCTCCCTTACCCCGGGGATCACAGAACAAGAACAGCTAAATAATGTTACCACCAAGTTTCCTCAGTGTGTGTCTCCTGATGTCTCCTCTACCTCCCTTACCCCGGGGATCACAGAACAAGGACAGCTAGATAATGTTACCACCAAGTTTCCTCAGTGTGTGTCTCCTGATGTCTCCTCTACCTCCCTTACCCCGGGTATCACAGAACAAGAACAGCTAAATAATGTTACCACCAAGTTTCCTCAGTGTGTGTCTCCTGATGTCTCCTCTACCTCCCTTACCCCGGGGATCACAGAACAAGGACAGCTAGATAATGTTACCACCAAGTTTCCTCAGTGTGTGTCTCCTGATGTCTCCTCTACCTCCCTTACCCCGGGGATCACAGAACAAGGACAGCTAGATAATGTTACCACCAAGTTTCCTCAGTGTGTGTCTTCTGATGTCTCCTCTACCTCCCTTACCCCGGGGATCACAGAACAAGAACAGCTAGATAATGTTACCACCAAGTTTCCTCAGTGTGTGTCTCCTGATGTCTCCTCTACCTCCCTTACCCCGGGGATCACAGAACAAGGACAGCTAGATAATGTTACCACCAAGTTTCCTCAGTGTGTGTCTCCTGATGTCTCCTCTACCTCCCTTACCCCGGGGTTCACAGAACAAGGACAGCTAGATAATGTTACCACCAAGTTTCCTCAGTGTGTGTCTCCTGATGTCTCCTCTACCTCCATTACCCCGGGGATCACAGAACAAGAACAGCTAGATAATGTTACCACCAAGTTTCCTCAGTGTGTGTCTCCTGATGTCTCCTCTACCTTACCCTGGGGATCACAGAACAAGGACAGCTAGATAATGTTACCACCAAGTTTCCTCAGTGTGTGTCTCCTGATGTCTCCTCTACCTTACCCTGGGGATCACAGAACAAGGACAGCTAGATAATGTTACCACCAAGTTTCCTCAGTGTGTGTCTCCTGATGTCTCCTCTACCTCCCTTACCCTGGGGATCACAGAACAAGAACAGCTAGATAATGTTACCACCAAGTTTCCTCAGTGTGTGTCTCCTGATGTCTCCTCTACCTCCCTTACCCTGGGGATCACAGAACAAGAACAGATAGATAATGTTACCACCAAGTTTCTTCAGTGTGTGTCTCCTGATGTCTCCTCTACCTCCCTTACCCCGGGGATCACAGAACAAGAACAGCTAGATAATGTTACCACCAAGTTTCCTCAGTGTGTGTCTCCTGATGTCTCCTCTACCTCCCTTACCCCGGGGATCACAGAACAAGAACAGCTAGATAATGTTACCACCAAGTTTCCTCAGTGTGTGTCTCCTGATGTCTCCTCTACCTCCCTTACCCCGGGGATCACAGAACAAGAACAGCTAGATAATGTTACCACCAAGTTTCCTCAGTGTGTGTCTCCTGATGTCTCCTCTACCTCCCTTACCCAGGAGATCACAGAACAACGACAGCTAGATAATGTTACCACCAAGTTTCCTCAGTGTGTGTCTCCTGATGTCTCCTCTACCTCCCTTACCCTGGGGATCACAGAACAACGACAGCTAGATAATGTTACCACCAAGTTTCCTCAGTGTGTGTCTCCTGATGTCTCCTCTACCTTACCCTGGGGATCACAGAACAAGGACAGCTAGATAATGTTACCACCAAGTTTCCTCAGTGTGTGTCTCCTGATGTCTCCTCTACCTCCCTTACCCCGGGGATCACAGAACAAGAACAGCTAGATAATGTTACCACCAAGTTTCCTCAGTGTGTGTCTCCTGATGTCTCCTCTACCTTACCCTGGGGATCACAGAACAAGGACAGCTAGATAATGTTACCACCAAGTTTCCTCAGTGTGTGTCTCCTGATGTCTCCTCTACCTTACCCTGGGGATCACAGAACAAGGACAGCTAGATAATGTTACCACCAAGTTTCCTCAGTGTGTGTCTCCTGATGTCTCCTCTACCTCCCTTACCCTGGGGATCACAGAACAAGAACAGCTAGATAATGTTACCACCAAGTTTCCTCAGTGTGTGTCTCCTGATGTCTCCTCTACCTCCCTTACCCTGGGGATCACAGAACAAGAACAGCTAGATAATGTTACCACCAAGTTTCTTCAGTGTGTGTCTCCTGATGTCTCCTCTACCTCCCTTACCCCGGGGATCACAGAACAAGAACAGCTAGATAATGTTACCACCAAGTTTCCTCAGTGTGAGTCTCCTGATGTCTCCTCTACCTCCCTTACCCCGGGGATCACAGAACAAGAACAGCTAGATAATGTTACCACCAAGTTTCCTCAGTGTGTGTCTCCTGATGTCTCCTCTACCTCCCTTACCCCGGGGATCACAGAACAAGAACAGCTAGATAATGTTACCACCAAGTTTCCTCAGTGTGTGTCTCCTGATGTCTCCTCTACCTCCCTTACCCTGGAGATCACAGAACAACGACAGCTAGATAATGTTACCACCAAGTTTCCTCAGTGTGTGTCTCCTGATGTCTCCTCTACCTCCCTTACCTTGGGGATCACAGAACAACGACAGCTAAATAATGTTACCACCAAGTTTCCTCAGTGTGTGTCTCCTGATGTCTCCTCTACCTTACCCTGGGGATCACAGAACAAGGACAGCTAGATAATGTTACCACCAAGTTTCCTCAGTGTGTGTCTCCTGATGTCTCCTCTACCTCCCTTACCCCGGGGATCACAGAACAAGAACAGCTAGATAATGTTACCACCAAGTTTCCTCAGTGTGTGTCTCCTGATGTCTCCTCTACCTCCCTTACCCTGGGGATCACAGAACAACGACAGCTAGATAATGTTACCACCAAGTTTCCTCAGTGTGTGTCTCCTGATGTCTCCTCTACCTCCCTTACCCTGGGGATCACAGAACAACGACAGCTAGATAATGTTACCACCAAGTTTCCTCAGTGTGTGTCTCCTGATGTCTCCTCTACCTTACCCTGGGGATCACAGAACAAGGACAGCTAGATAATGTTACCACCAAGTTTCTTCAGTGTGTGTCTCCTGATGTCTCCTCTACCTTACCCTGGGGATCACAGAACAAGGACAGCTAGATAATGTTACCACCAGGTTTCCTCAGTGTGTGTCTCCTGATGTCTCCTCTACCTTACCCTGGGGATCACAGAACAAGGACAGCTAGATAATGTTACCACCAGGTTTCCTCAGTGTGTGTCTCCTGATGTCTCCTCTACCTGTCTTACCCCGGGGATCACAGAACAAGGACAGCTAGATAATGTTACCACCAGGTTTCCTCAGGGTGTGCCCAATTCGTCTCTAGCGTCTTCGTTTTGCGATCTCTCTCTCTCTCCCTCTATTACACTGTGGATTCTACAACAAAGACTGCATTGTAATGCGATAAACCAGGGTTTCTTAACCTTTTTGTTCCCTGGACTCCTTTGATTGTCCGATGAGGGCTATGGGCCTCTTCTTGGAATAAATGTACACAACAGCATAATTAAACGTTGAAATTTTAAGTTATATACACGGACCTCTTAGAATCTATTCACGGACCACTAACGGGTGCATGAACTACATATTAAGAAAGCCTGTTATAAACAAATCTCCTCAGTGTGTGTCAACTCTTGATCCACTAGCACGTGCTTGGTTCATGTCATCTCTTGATCCACTAGCACTTGCTTGGTTCGTGTCATCTCTTGATCCACTAGCGCGTGCTTGGTTCATGTCATCAGTCCCACATTAGTGATCTTGTCATGCTACTTCAATCCTTCTATTGTACCTTAACATTAGTTCTCGTATAATAATTTAAAAAAAAATTGGTTATAACATTATAATTTCTTTCTAAAGTTCAAAACCAAATGTGAGTCGAAACACCTGCTGAGTTCATGCAAATGGGTTAATACTCCACCCCATACCCACCTCCAACTATTACAATCACTCTTAGGTCATCGGGGTTGAATACGTTTTCACAACTAACGACTGTTTGACCCACCAAAGGTCAGAATTTAGGAACATGTTTATGCCACAATCACTGACTGACCTTGTAACATCTGCTGACGCTGCTAATCGCACTTCCACAAACACTGCAACCACAAACACAACATCATACACACAGTGAACGACATGTGAATTCAAATTGAAAAACAAACCGTTTTGCACCAAACATGAGTAACACAGTTCACATTGCAACTACTACATCTGCACGTGCATTTGCAACAACAGTTTTAATCTTAACTGCCGTAGTAAGATGATAAGATAACCAATACATTATCATGACTATCCGTGAGCTCCCCGTGGAACACACGAATTAAACAAATTCTCGGCAATTTCTGCAGTCTTGTCCCATCAGATCAAGGTATTTAAATGTCTTGTTATCTTTATCATTTATGTCTCCAGTTGTCTTCTCCTTGTATTCAACCAAGTACAGTTGACGGGTAAAGTCAGTTTACATTTTTCTTTACAATAATGCGAGTTTTGCTCCATTAACAGAGATTTAAATGGAAGTAATAATAATAATAGCCCCTTCAGTCATAACTGACTATGGGAATAACTGACTATGGGAATAACTGACTATGGGAATGCGCCCTTGAGGTGACAACCCTCAGCTGCTATCTTCCTGGTATTCCTATCAACGTTTTCTCATCTCTTCTGCTTGCTGTGAGAGCTTCTTTTCGCCCAATCTGAGGTGGCGCGGTAGTCAGCATCGTCACTTAGTCTTGGTGCGATCGACAGCTTCATCCTCCCAGGTTGCTGGATTTATGTCCATTGCCCTCATGTATCTCTTGCACACATCTTTGAATCTCAGCTGCGGTCACCCAACTGTTCTTTTGCCATCTGCCAGTTGTCCGTAGAAGATATAAGTTAAATAAAAGAGTTCTTCAATGTTACATAGAACCAATTCTGACATCAAGTTCCTTCTCCACTTCATCTTGTTTTGAGACATACGTGTCCAGAGTTTTTGGGTTATTAATTGAAAAGAAGGATATATCGCGCTAAAATTAGATTTTGTATGGTGATCCAAAACTGTTAACTGCATGGTATTGTGTAGGATGATACAGTAAACCATATGATATAGATTTATGAACTTGTAGCGAGCTGAATGTTAGATAGACAAATAGATATAGTTCCCAGAACTGGAGAAGAGAACTGGTGAACTAGTGGTAGGGATGAGACAGGACAAGTGATGACCAAGATACTTAAATCACCTAGACAGGTAGCTACAATGCTATCAATGCTACTATCAGGTGTTGCTACTATCAGGTGTTGATGTCCAAGATACTTAAATCACCTAGACAGGTAGCTACAATGCTACTATCAGGTGTTGATGTCCAAGATACTTAAATCACCTAGACAGGTAGCTACAATGCTACTATCAGGTGTTGATGTCCAAGATACTTAAATCACCTGGACAGGTAGCTAACAATGCTACTATCAGGTGTTGATGTCCAAGATACTTAAATCGCCTAGACAGGTAGCTACAATGCTACTATCAGGTGTTGATGTCCAAGATACTTAAATCACCTGGACAGGTAGCTACAATGCTACTATCAGGTGTTGATGTCCAAGATACTT
Organism: Oreohelix idahoensis; assembly: GCA_024509875.1. NCBI lineage: Eukaryota > Metazoa > Mollusca > Gastropoda > Stylommatophora > Oreohelicidae > Oreohelix > Oreohelix idahoensis. The sequence goes on from JAMPIV010015675.1 coordinate 432,784, forward strand.
AAATCACCTAGACAGGTAGCTACAATGCTACTATCAGGTGTTGATGTCCAAGATACTTAAATCACCTGGACAGGTAGCTACAATGCTATTATCAGGTGTTGATGTCCAAGATACTTAAATCACATGGACAGGTAGCTACAATGCTACTATCAGGTGTTGATGTCCAAGATACTTAAATCACATGGACAGGTAGCTACAATGCTACTATCAGGTGTTGATGTCCAAGATACTTAAATCACCTGGACAGGTAGCTACAATGCTACTATCCGGCGAATTGCAGAGGTGGTCTTTGAATCACTTTTTTTTTAATACCACTACTGGGGCTCAAAGTGAGGTCTATTGACTTTATTGAGTTAAATGTGTAAATTTTGTGTGATCCCGGCCATGGCTAAGATTTTTTTTTTTTTTACATGGCTAAGACTTTGTTTTTTATATTTTTTAAATTAAAAAAAAAATGTAGATAGTTTATTATTACACGCCAAGCACATGCTACAATATGGTGTCTTACATACACACACAGTCAAACCAGCTGGGCTTTAAGCACAGCAAAAAGAGAACTGAATAAAATTTCATGAACTGAAACTTTCTTTTTCCTGTTTTGGTGCTGTATGTTGTTTTATTAGGAAAAAATCTGTACACTGGTGGATGTATGCCATGAAATGTGCCTTGTAGCGCATTACAAACATCCGCAAGCTCAAATATTCTCATCTTTCGATGCCTCATCAAAGTTTTCAACAAGTTCTGGGACATCATCATCATCAACATCTGCTGTCGACTGTTTGTTGATGTCAGCTACTCCAGCAACCGTGGATGCTAATTTCTTTAAGCTGCTCAAGCTCTCAGTCCCTAGCTGGTTGAGAATACCAGGCAGCATCTTGGTAAAATCTGTTTCTTCTCAGCATGACCTGTAATTACAGCCAAGGAAGCTTGGACCTTGGGATTATTGAAGTAAATTACCTGACCATCTTCCTTGATCATATTAACCTCTTCAGTTCCTGGAATACTGTTAACAGATAACTTCTTTAATGAGAATTGGATCTTCTTGTCATCTGTTGTTGCGGTGCGGTGAATGACCTTCTTCTTTCTTCTTGCTCAGCCCTTGAAGTTTTTTTTTTTTTTAAAATAGGTGTTTGCTAATTTTCTTAGTAGCACGCCCCTTTCAACCGTCTACCATATACATGGAGTTGTTGGTAATATCAGGACGTGTTTCATGTATTGTAATATGTTTTTGTTAGTATTTAACTTATACTATATTATCTCTAGTAGTGTTTTTTTTTTAAATTTTGTAGTTATAGTTCAATGTCGTTTTATTACCCATTTTTTTTTAAATTAATGTGTTTGCTACTTTTCTTTGTAGCACGCCCCTTTCAACCATCTACCATGTACATGGAGTTGTTGGTTATATCAGGACGTGTTTCCTTTACTGTAATATGTTTTTGTTTGTATTTATTTTATACTATATTATCTCTAGTCGGTATTTTTCCTTTTGTAGTTATAGTTCAACATGGTTTTTAAAAGAAATTCCAAAATATGCTATTTTTTTTAAGTTAGTATGTTTTTAATTTTCACTGGATGGTTTCTTTGGTTAATCTGTATGTATCTGGGGCGAGTCTTTCACGAGTTTGGACTACTGACTCAAATCCTTATTTGTTTTTTATATGTTAGCTTTAGTTTTTGTAATATAGTGTTTTATTAACTTTTGCATTTCTGAAGGGGTCTTTGTGCCTATGAGATTTTCTACCCTCATTTCTACATTGTGGTTACTACAGTATGTCTTAATGTTTTGCCTCTGTTGGTCATATTTCTTGCAGTCCACCAGAAAGTGTCTAATTGTGTTTGGTTCTTGACACTCTTCACATGTGGGTTCCTCAATCATGAAATATCCAGTTCCAAGCTTGAGCCTCAGCAGTTTTTTTTATTAATTGGTATTTTTAGTTCATCTTTTATTTGACATTTTTTGCTTGGTTTTTTAAGGATTTTATATGAGTGTCTTGCTTTTTTACTTTGGTCCCATGCTGTTATCCACTCTTTAGTTATTGCTTGAGCAATTAAGCTCTTAATTTCAAACTTCCCTAAGCCTATATACCGTTCTATGTACTCTAGTGTTTTACTTTTTGCTGAGATTATGTCGTTAGATTTATTTATGATCTTTGTTAAGTGGGAGTCAGTTTCTGGCACTTTTAATTCCCATGGTGGGATCTTTGCTTTATACAGAGCACTACTGTTTATCTCATTAAATAGGTCTGGGTATTGTTCCACTTGATCCATTGTTTTCCACCCTGACGGGTATCTATTATGGTTTAATGGAATGTGGCCTATGTACTGGTTACCCCTATCAAAGGTTTTATGTGCTGGGTGAGTTGGATCTTTTGCCACTCTTGCCCAGTAGCTGAATCTCAGTTCTTTTCTCCTTAGCTCCAGGGGTATAATGCCTAGTGCTACTTCTAGTGCCTCTGCTGATGTTCCCTTTGAGGCACCTGCTATTATTGACAGTGCCTGGTTTTGGACTGTGTCTAGTTTTTTCTTATTGCTTGGGGCGGCTGACGCTTTGACAACACTGGCATAGTCAAGTTTGCCCCTAATAAATGATTTATAGGAGGTTAACATGGTCTTATTGCAGGCGCCCCAACCACTTCCTTTCATATATCTTAGCATGTTAATAAGTCCCCTACTGCTTTGCACTAATAGGTCTATGTGTTTGTTCCAGTTTAGTTGCTGGTCTAATACCATACCAAGAAATCTAGTTGATTTTGCTGTGCATACGTTTTGCTCATTAATGCTTATGTCAATTATATTGTTTCTAATTACACGCCCTCTACTGAAGATAGTTTTATTACCCAAGAAGGATGTATAAAATGATATATGCTTTTGTTTTTGCAATAAAGTGTTTTATTAACTTTTGTATTTCTGATGGGGTCTTAATGGCGATGGGCCACTATTGACCAGAATCCTCATTTAGACAACAAAGTCTATGAGGCTAGTCATATTAATTAAAGAAGTACGTCATACAATCAGTTAAATACAATGGTAGACTATAGACATCATTTGCAAATATTTCTGAATTATGTCTTGATTACTCCCCTTTCATCTTAAGTTGTACCACAAGTGGTTTCCCTTTAAAGATATTACATGAACGAAATTTTAAATTGAACCAAAAAAAGTAAGGAAGCGAAGAAGCAGTGGAAAAAGAAGAATACGAACTCTTTGGCATCCAGCATTTAAAAGTTAAGCCCTGAAAAGGACGGTAAGCTCTTATAGCTAGTATTGCGCAGTCCTGACAAGGACTTCTAGCTGCTTCATGCTGTTCAGGATTGTGTAGGTTATATTCAGTTTGGAAACCAATGTCAGTTATCAGCTCAGGGTTTAGCGTACCAAGATTAAGATATCAGCAGGTAATTCAAAATCAATGCTAACATTACTACTAAATATTACAGCCATTTACATAACATCAAAATTTAACGATAATACAAGTTTAACATACCTTTCAGACTCAGTATTACGGATCTGAGCTTATTACTTATACAAGTCTGCTCGCAAGCAGGTCAGCTTTTCTTTTCTCAGCTATGGGTTGTGACTATGTGGCTTCGACAAGTGTGTGTCAGTCCGCTGGACGTCTTGTCAGCTATGTCCAGAATTGAAGCTGAGCGAGCTAATATACATAGTCTAGATCTAACCCTTTCCTTCTCGGAGTTCCGCTCATGTTCACTTTTCTGCTTGTAACTTCGTGGGATTTCAATGTTGTTGTGCGATTTTTCCGACAAAATCAGGATTTCCACGTCAATTACCAAAGATAATGATTTCCAACTGTCATAATTACATGTATTTATAGTTGCTGTCCAAATCCCAATAAAAGAATGTTTCCGTTCGGGGCATTAATCATAACATTATAGCAGAATTCCTGGTGCGCGATTCATAATTTATCATAAAGACATTAGTCTATGTGACAATTCCTGAGTGTCTTGTCCGTTTTGCTACATACCTCATCAATTTTGGCCAAACATGGAGATGAAATAAAGCAATACTAAGGCGACGAATTATAAAACAAATGGGAACATCCCTGGAGGCCACAGAGATGTGGTTTTACAGTACAATTTTAGGAATCCCATGAATTGGTAAAGTGAGCGACAAAGACATTGCGGCCGTAACGTTAGTTATTTTCTAAGTCCTGTGTTCTAGTAAAGATGCATTACTTTTTTGTTTACCCGCCAACCTGAAGAAGTTTTGACGAGACACGCCACATTCAACCTAAACAAAATGTAATTTATCCTCTTCATCATCATCACTACCCCCATCATCATCATCATCATCATCAGCATTAACATCCTCATCGCCCCGATTAGTTTCCGGAGTTCTCTGATGAAAGACTACGACTATTGCTTCCTCTGGCAGGTCTAATGATGTGGAGGTTGGGCATGAGACTGGCAAACTCATCATGTCAAATAAACTGCTACATAAACCATGACAGCACGAACATGTCAATACTTATTGTTAGTTTCATAGAAGGGCACCATCTACAGTGGTGGTTCCATACTCCATAATGCCCAAAATCGAAAATGATGATGATGATCACTATCATACAATTAGTGTAAAAACCCGTCATAAGACGGGAGTTAAATTCAAAAGCACCAATACCTAACGACAATTTTACTTATTCAAAAGTATTTTTAAAAAACTGCATCACCACAGTACACGAACTACGTAGCAGCAGCGAGGAATCCGATGTGTGTATATGGGATCACACATTCTATAAATATATTTTTGTGTACACCGTCATTTGCGCATTTTTCTTTGGTAAGTGTTACTATTTTCAGGAGAGTACATATAAGGGAAACAATACAATTAATGTCTAACTTTCAACCAAAGTTGCATCCCTTAGCGTTTTACACGCTGGCAGAAAAAGCTGGGATTTTATATATAGAGTTTTAAACACCAAAATCTCCTATGCTCCATGCAGTCTTCTGGGGTCTGGGTGGAGGCAAAGAAAGAATAGAACTACGTTTCCGTTAGTCGTGGTTTATGTAGCCACTTATTTTACGTGCTGAGGTTACAAGCCCCACACAGAACCATTCTGACTCGCATCTCATGACAGGCCTTTTAGAAGAGGGTTTTTTTTCAGTGTCTACCCAGAGGTCCCTGAAAAAAGCACACATGGCAGCAACTAATAGTAACCCTGTACCCTACCTCGTATATCGTGAGAGGTGAATAAGGAGGGTTGGGCATGCAGCCGACTACTATATCCTGTGGAAATCTTATATAAAATGGGCAAGCCAACCAGGCAAATAATTTAGACAATGAAACACAACCATCCAAGACCGAAGATCAAACTTTTGTTGAGGAGGTTCATTCTGCAAGCTAGACAAAGCCGGAAGTAATTTGGGTTACTAGACAAAGTCAAAAGTAATTTGAGTTACTAGACACAGCCGAAAGTAATTTGGGTTACTAGACAAAGCCAAAAGTAATTTGAGTTACTAGACAAAGCCGAAAGTAATTTGAGTTACTTGACAAAGCTGAAAGTAATTTGAGTTACTAGACACAGCCGAAAGTAATTTGGGTTACTAGACAAAGTGTAAGTAATTTGAGTTACTAGACAAAGCTGAAAGTAATTTGAGTTACTAGACAAAGCTGAAAGTAATTTGAGTTACTAGACAAAGCCAAAAGTAATTTGAGTTACTAGACAAAGCCAAAAGTAATTTGAGTTACTAGACAAAGCCAAAAGTAATTTGAGGTACTAGACAAAGCCGAAAGTAATTTGAGTTACTTGACAAAGCTGAAAGTAATTTGAGTTACTAGACAAAGCCAAAAGTAATTTGAGTTACTAGACAAAGCTGAAAGTAATATGGGTTACTAGACAAAGCCAAAAGTAATTTGGGTTACTAGACAAAGCTGAAAGTAATTTGAGTTACTAGACAAAGCCGAAAGTAATTTGAGTTACTAGACAAAGCCGAAAGTAATTTGAGTTACTAGACAAAGCTGAAAGTAATTTGGGTTACTAGACAAAGCTGAAAATAATTTGGGTTACTAGACAAAGCCAAAAGTAATTTGGGTTACTAGACAAAGCTGAAAGTAATTTGAGTTACTAGACAAAGCCAAAAGTAATTTGAGTTACTAGACAAAGCTGAAAGTAATTTGGGTTACTAGACAAAGCCAAAAGTAATTTGGGTTACTAGACAAAGCTGAAAGTAATTTGAGTTACTAGAAAAAGCCAAAAGTAATTTGAGTTACTAGACAAAGCTGAAAGTAATTTGAGTTACTAGACAAAGCTGAAAGTAATTTGAGTTACTAGACAAAGCCAAAAGTAATTTGAGTTACTAGACAAAGCTAAAAGTAATTTGAGTTACTAGACAAAGCCAAAAGTAATTTGAGTTACTAGACAAAGCTGAAAGTAATTTGAGTTACTAGACAAAGCTGAAAGTAATTTGAGTTACTAGACAAAGCTGAAAGTAATTTGAGTTACTAGACAAAGCTGAAAGTAATTTGAGTTACTAGACAAAGCCAAAAGTAATTTGAGTTACTAGACAAAGCTGAAAGTAATTTGAGTTACTAGACAAAGCCAAAAGTAAATTGGCTTACTAGACAAAGCGTAAGTAATTTGAGTTACTAGACAAAGCCAAAAGTATTTTGCGTTACTAGACAAAGCCGAAAGTAATTTGGGTTACCAGACAAAGCCAAACGTATTTTGGGTTACTAGACAAAGCCGATAGTAATTTGGGATACCAGACAAAGCCGAAAGTAAATTGGCTTACTAGACAAAGCGTAAGTAATTTGAGTTACTAGACAAAGCCGAAAGTAATTTGAGTTACTAGACAAAGCCGAAAGTAATTTGGGTTACTAGATAAGCCAAAAGTAATTTGGGTTACAAGACAAAGCCGAAAGTAATTTGGGTAACTAAACAAACTTACTTACTTACTTAGTCGTTCCCCTTCTACCGTGAGGTGTAGAGGTTTGGAAGAGAGAGCGCCAGACTATCCTATCGGCTGTCTTCCTCCTGGCCTGGTTCCATTCTAGTCCTCGGTCCTTCAAAGATTGTCTAATGTTGTCCTCCCAGCGGACTCTGGGTCGTCTTCGGGGTGTGGATCCTTGGCTCTTTGTTTCCCATGCTTGTCGTGGTATCCGATCTTCTCCCATTCTGCAGACATGGCCAAACCATCTTAACTGGGACTGTTCTTCTTGGGTCTGCAGGGGTAGGATTTAAGGTTACTAAACAAAGCTTAAAGTAATTTGGGTTACTAGACAAAGACGTAAGTAATTTGAGTTACTAGACAAAGCCGAAAGTAATTTAGGTTACTAGACAAAGACAAAAGTAATTTTGGTTACAAGACAAAGCCGAAAGTAATTTGGGTTACTAGACAAAGCCAAAAGTAATTTGGGTTACAAGACAAAGACGAAAGTAATTTGGGTTAATAGACAAAGCCAAAAGTAATTTGAGTTACTAGACAAAGCCGAAAGTAATTAGGGCTACTAGACAAAGCCGAAAGTAAGTAGGGTTACTAGACAAAGCCGAAAGTAATTTGAGTTACTAGACAAAGCCGAAAGTAATTTCTGTTACTAGACAAAGACAAAAGTAATATGGGTTACAAGGCGAAGCCGAAAGTAATTTGGGTTACTAGACAAAGCCAAGAGTAATTTGGGTTACAAGACAAATACGAAAGTAATTTGGGTTACTAGACAAAGCCAAAAGTAATTTAGGTTACAGGACAAAGACGAAAGTAAGTTGGGTTACTGGACAAAGCCGAAAGTAATTTGAGTTACTAGACAAAGCCGAAAGTAATTAGGGTTACTAGACAAAACCGAAAGTAATTTGGGTTACTAGACAAAGCCGAAAGTAATTTGGGTTACTGGATAAAGCCGAAAGTAATTTGGGTTACTAGACAAAGCCGAAAGTAATTTGGGTTACTAGACAAAGCCGAAAGTAATTTGGGTTACTAGACAAAGCCGAAAGTAATTTGAGTTACTAGACAAAGCCGAAAGTAATTTGGGTTACTAGACAAAGCCGAAAGTAATTTGGGTTACTAGACAAAGCCGAAAGTAATTTGGGTTACTAGATAAAGCCGAAAGTAATTTGGTTTACTAGACAAAGCCAAAAGTAATTTGGGTTACTAGACAAAACCGAAAGTAATTTGGGTTACTAGACAAAGCTGAAAGTAATTTGGGTTACTAGACAAAGCCGAAAGTAATTTGGGTTACTAGACAAAGCTGAAAGTAATTTGGGTTATTAGACAAAGCCGAAAGTAATTTGGGTTACTAGACAAAGCCGAAAGTAATTTGGGTTACTAGACAAAGCCGAAAGTAATATGGGTTACTAGACAAAGCCGAAAGTAATTTAGGTTACTAGACAAAGCCGAAAGTAATATGCGTTACTGAGTTACCTTTGTAAATGGGCTGATCACCTGTTTGCTAGTCAATTTGATTACGGAAACAACAACAAATAAAGATTAATTTGTGGTTGCCCTAAAGACGCCACTAGGCGTGATGGGAAACAACGGCAGATAAAATCAAATTTGTTGTTGCCCTTAAGACGCCACTAGGCGTGATTGGCCATTGTCTGCTTTGACGGTCAATGGCTAAGGATGGAAGAAGAAGAAGAGTTACCTTGTTCTATATAAGGATGGTTGCCTCGTTTTGGCCAGCCTTTCCCTCCACTTCACTCTCCTACGGCAGTATCTGTTATGGAACTACTTTTACCTTTGACTTGAGAGGTCAGTGACCTTGCCAGTCAGATGCTCATTAGAGCGCATGTCCAAAATATTCGAAAATAAAAAATCTTTTGATCTGGTAGTGGATTTAGAATCCCTGATATCCAATCTGGCTGTTAGCTTCCAGATCACACAGACTTACCTAGTGTGTGTCCACGTAGAAGAGAGACTTGAAAGTGGCATGGAAAGACCTTGAAAAGATGGCATAAGGGGAATATAACAAACTACTCACTTTCGAGAAATCCCTTTGTAGAGATACACGTCGCTTTCCCGCTCTTTGACTAGAATGTGAGAATTCTCGAAACTTCCAAGTTCGTTCTCCCGGACAAGGTTGTTGTGGTGGTGGGGGATGTTCTGGGCCTGACGTTCAGCAACAAGCAGCAACAGGATCAGTAGCATCAACAGCGACAACAACGTATGTCGGACCTTTACCATAGAGAACTTTACGCTGGGCATTGGCATCGTCCACTGCCTTTCCTGGAAAAAACAAAATGTCCGATATAAACATCATCATGTAGTGGCAGTAATAACAGCCAGATGTTGGGATAGACTAATAGTAGCTAGACAGATACGATTAATAGATGGGTTGGGTAGACTGATTTACAGATGAATAATCAGATAATAGATAACTAAACAAGTGAATTGGCGAGGAGATAAATGGACATGCAGACCAATAGGTAGACAGAAAGGTAGATAGATGAATAGATCGGTATGCAGATACACAAATAGATAGACAGATGGATACAGACATACAGACAAATAAATAGATGAATGGATGGATGGATAAACAGACAGATAGATAGATATTTAGATAGATAGATAGATGGATAGATAGATAGATAGATATTTATTAAGATAGATAGACATACAAATGGATACAGAGAACATGTACATAGTTATGCCCTAATGATAGTAAATGTATGGCTGCATATTTTATAAATCTGTGACGTAAGATTTATGGCTGTGTACGCTATAACTCGATGACGTGAATGCACGGCAATATTTTTTTACAACCTATCTCAAAGACGTGAGTGTATACGCCTCAGTCATGTGAATATACGGCTATAGTATTGTGTACCTTAGTGAAGTAATTATATGGATGTGGTTTTGTGTTCATTAGTGATGTAAATATACGACTGTGGTATTGTGTACCTTAGTGATGTCAATATACAGCTGTGGTATTGTGTACTGTTAAGTCATATTTTTTTAAATGGGAGTTAAAGATTCGTATGTACGGGTTGGATTTTTGTACACACGCTAGTAAGCACGCTCTTAGTGATGAGATGATTTGTTAGTTGGGGGCTGTGTGCTCTGTAATTTTTGAACATAGCTCAAGCTAAGTCTGTGTCAGTCTTTTTAAGAAAAAGGATAAAAATAAGATAGTGCTCGAATGTTCTTAGTGTTAGTTTGGGAAGGTTACGGGGAAGCTGAGCTGTATTCTCAAGCGGTTAGTTCACGCATGAGGAATTTTGACTGAATCGTACGGTGAGAATGTGATCTCGGGTTCAGTGTGTTCCTGGCAGGGCTTCGAGATGGCTGTCCGATCTCGCTAGTGCGTTCCAGGGTGTTTCTGTGTAAAGGGGAGAATTTTGATAGATATTGAAGATATCTTTTGAGGCCGTGGAGTATACCGGCCGCGATTATTATCATTGATGAAGATATTCATGCAAACCTTTGTTCCTAATGGATGTGTACGATGATTTATTATGAAATAAGAGATACTACAAGCTGCTTTGTTATGCAGCCTATTTTTCCCCCATGGATGTACTTATTAGATATCTAAGATACTGGAAGTTTGTTTCTGAAGGATATTTTATTGTAATAATGTACTGCGCTGAGGCCTGTGGTTTAGGCAACCGATGTGACGGATATTTGATACCATGTTCTGCAATCTATTTTCCCATGGATATTTTGTACTTGATGCCCCATGATTTGCCTGTGGTTTATGCAACCCATTTTTATGGATTTACTTACATGTTGCTTCATGATTATGCTGTGAATTGTCTTGCCTTGATATCTACGAGACCGTCTCGTCAATAAACTGTATCACGTTACCACTAGTTACAACATTTCCTGACTTCTACGTTTGCTGTGGTGTGTGATTCCAGTCTACTTAGGTATACCAGAACTCTTGTGACATTCGCGTATATGGATATACATATTTACACACTTGTCGGCCATCTGTAAGCCCGACCGAGGCTGATTGTATTCATCAGCATATATATTAACTTTGTCTTCCTGTGCCACAAAGAAATGTACTGCAACATGTACCTTAGTGATGTAATTATACGGCTGTGGTATTGTGTACCTTAGTGAAGTATTTATATGGATGTGATTTTGTGTTCATTAGTGATGTAAATATACGACTGTGGTATTGTGTACCTTAGTGATGTCAATATACAGCCGTGGTATTGTGTACCTTAGTGATGTAATTATACGGCTATAGTATTGTGTACCTTAGTGAAGTAATTATATGGATGTGGTTTTGTGTTCATTAGTGATGTAAATATACGACTGTGGTATTGTGTACCTTAGTGATGTCAATATACAGCTGTGGTATTGTGTACCTTAGTGATGTAATTATACGGCTGTGGTATTGTGTACCTTAGTGATGTAATTATATGGATGTGGTTTTGTGTACATTAGTGATGTAAATATACGACTGTGGTATTGTGTACTTTAGTGATGTAATATACCGTACGGCAGTGGTAGTATGTACCTTAGTGATGTAAATATACCGCTGTGGTATTGTGTACTTTAGTGGTGTAAATTTACGGCTGTGGTATTGTGTACCTTAGTGATGTAAATATACGGTTGTGGTATTGTGTACCTTAGTGATGTAAATATACGGCTGTGGTATTGTGTACCTTAGTGATGTAAATATAGGGCTGTGGTATTGTGTACCTTAGTGATGTAAATATACGGCTGTGGTATTGTGTACCTTAGTGATGTAAATATACAGCTGTGGTATTGTGTACCTTGGTGATATAAATATACGGCTGTGGTATTATATACCTTAGTGATGTAAATATACGGCTGTGGTATTGTGTACTTTAGAGATGTAAATTTACGGCTGTGGTATTGTGTAACTTAGTGGTGTAAATATACGACTGTGGTATTGTGTACCTTAGTGATATAAATATACGGCTGGGATACTGTGTACCCTAGTGATGTAGATATACGGCTGTGGTATGTAAATATACGGCAGTGGTATTGTGTACCTTAGTGATGTAAATATTTGGCTGTGGTATTGTGTACCTAAGTGATGTAATTATACGGCTGTGGTATGTAAATATACGATTGTGGTATTGTGTACAATAGTGATGTAAATATACGACTGTGATATTGTGTACTTTAGTGACGTAAATCAATGAATATGGTATATTGTACCGTAGTGATGTAAGTATATGAATATGGTATATTATACATCAGTGATGTAAATACATCAATATGGTATATTATAGCCCAGTGATGTAAGTATATGAATATGGTATATTATAGCCCAGTGATGTAAGTATATGAATATAGTATATTATACCCCAGTGATATAAATATATGAATTTGGTATATTATACCCCAGTGATGTAAATATATGAATATGGTATATTATACCCCAGTGATGTAAATATATGAATATGGTATATTATACCCCAGTGATGTAAATATATGAATATAGTATATTATACCGATGTGATACAAATATATGAATTTGGTATATTATACCTCAATGACATAAATACATGAATATGGTATATTATACCTGAGTGATGTAAATACATGAATATGGTATATTATAGCGATGTAAATATACGAATATGGTATATTATAGCTCAGTGATGTAAATATATGGCTGTGGAATTTTATATCTCAATGCCATAAACCAGAAAAGTCCATTAAAAAAAGGAAGATATACGAATAAATAAAAACAAAATAAAAAAATGTAAAAAATAAAGATAGCAACAAAAAAATAAATAAATAAATACAGACATTTGGGAGATTGATTCTTTTATAGGAAAAAAAACATTATTGGGAGATAGAAGCAGGAAAAATAACTATATTAAAAAAAAACACAAGTAGCAAGATAATAATTAAAATATGTCCGTAGAGAGAACCAAAATATTATGTCTATTTATAGTTCTTGATCTTGTATGTCTATGATGATGGGTGTTTGTACCGTTTAGTCTCCGGGGGCCCCGTGTAATTCCTGGTGGTGGGGGTCTGAAGAAAGAAATAAAGAATAAGACGACTGCATCCACAAGCATGTCGTACAAAGCTATTAATGTGAGGTTGTGCATGGAGTTGGCAACCTCAGCATGTAAAAACAAATTGCCACCAAACCACTGCTACAAGAGTTATGTGAACGTTTATTACCAAGCTTCCTGCAAGGGGAGACTAGTTGTAGTGGTGGCTCCTTGCTGCTTACAGATGATCAATATATATAAAATCCCAGCTAACGCTAAGGGATGCAACTTCGGTTGAAAGTTAGACATTATTTGTATTGTTTCCCTTATATGTACTCTCCCGAAAATAGTAACACTCGACAAAGTAAAATGCGCAAATGACGGTGTGCACAAAAATATTTATAGAATGTGTGATCCCGTGTACACACATTGGGATCCTCGCTGCTGCTACGTAGTTCGTGTACTGTGGTGATGCACGGTGGTTTAAAAAAAATACTTTTGAATAAGTAAAATTGTCGTTTGGTATTGGTGCTTTTGAATTTAATTCCCGTCTTATGACGGGCTTGTACACTAGTAATGATGATAAATTGCGACTATAGATCTCGATCATGAGGAGTGAGAAGGAAAGTAATGATGATGATGGCTTAATAAAACAGATAATGACATTGTAATTATAAGTTTAACTTATTTTTTTGGTCAAGAATAATGCTACAGAAAAACTGGTAATCTCCAGGGTAAGAGATAGAGAGAGAGAGGTCGAAAAACACACGGGGACATATATTGAAGGGATAAAGACGACATGGAAAAACATTGAACGGATGGCACAGGACCAGAAAAACTTGGCATACGTTTGTTACAAGCCTAGGCTTCATTCGGTGCTCAGTGGTAACTATGATGATGATGATAAGTGGTGACTATGATGATGATGATAAGTGGTGACAAAATAGTCCAGCAACAGTACAAGAATTAAGAACCGTAAGAAAATAAAAGTACTTGAGACTGATATAAATAACTAAAAGGAAATAACATAACTTTAGCGATAACAGTAAAATCATTTCATCCTAATGGTATCAACGATTTAAAACTGTGGCCTCTCCACATGTAAGCCTACCTTGCCGTGGTTGGAGAGCTTGAGCGCCTCAATGATCCCGGGAGCTATGCCGGCGGGAGTTTTACTCCTGGCAGGGTCACCCAAGCCGGACAGGTCCTGGGTGAGGGGCCAGACTAAATGGGCTGAGGAGTGGGTGGAACCCTATAGGTGTAGATGCAGAACCCACCGGCGAGTGGTACATGCTCTGGTCTGCACCAATCCACCCCCACTTCATGGGTTAAATGCTTTCTTGCCTCATTCTTCACTGTTTGTCGTCTATCACGCCCATGGCGACCGTTGCCTCAATTGGCTGTGTGTGGTGTACCCGGAAACGGGGCCTCCCAGTACTGAGGCAAAGTTAAGTCCCCGATGTCACTTATCGGTGCAGAATTGAGAGAGATGGCTGAGCATCACAATCCCTCCTGTGTTGCAGCATGATGAGAACCCAGCATTGCACACTGAGCTTGGGGGGATCACTTGGGCACCAGACTTAATACTGGCTCTTGACTGGATGGCCGCATGCAGGAGATTTCTACAATGGAGGGTTGGCAGGTGGTGGGTATCGGGAAGTGGCTCTGTGCAGGACGTGAGGATTCCTTGGGAGAGCCCAGAACCAGAGCACAGCATTGTGCAAGCTCTGCATAGTTGGAGAGCCCCCTGGATGACGGGGAATGCACAGTGTGCTACCCCACCTATCCCCAACTGCTAACTTAGAACCAGAAGTGGGGTCCTCTGTATGCGTGCCAGGCCAGGATAAAATGCCTGGGAAAGAGACTGGAGCTCAGAACTCCCTAACTCAAAGTTGCAGGATGGCAGAAAAGCCACGGGAAAGACAGGGCTATTTTGAAGATAACGCAACCATATTTTCACCATACGAGCTCGGACGCCGCCTCGGTAAACAAGGTCCGCGCAGAGCAGTGACACCCCCAGGCTGCTTGCGAATAGTCTACTACTGGGAACATAAACAGATTAGGGATGAGCCCACTCTCCCGTTGAACAGGTGCTAAAGTCGTAGATACTGGGCCAGAAGGCGCACCGGAAACCACAGTATCATGCAACTCGCTTTTTTTTTCTATGGAGAGTACACCGTCAAAACTGTGGCTACTCAATATAGTAATATTCCACAGCAAAAGAGAGATTGGCAAGAAGACGAAGATGGATGTATACCGCTCCGCCTATGTTCCAGTCTTGACGTATGGATGCGAGTCATGAGCAATGACGGCAACCCACAAAAGATAGCTTCAAACCTCATAAATGAGGTATCCGAGGAGAGTAGTTAAAGTAACAAGAAGAGAAAGATCCGCAACCAGACGATACGTCCTCAAAACCGAGCCCCTGCAGACCCAAGTAGAACAGTCCTAGCTACGATGGTTTAGCCATGTATGCAGAATGGAAGATCGGCTACCACGACAAATATGGTAAACCAGATTAGGAATCCAGACCTCCAGGACGACACAGAGTCCGCTGGGAGGACAACATTAGACAATCTCTGAAGGATCGAGGACTTGATTGGCTTCAGGCCAGGAGGAAGACAGTCGATAGGATGGTATGGCGCTCTCTCTGGCAAATATCTACACCCCAGGGCAGAAGAGAAAAGATTAAGTAAGTTATTCAATTTTTAAATGAATTTCTGAGAAGCGATGCCAATAAAAAGCTGGTGTTACCAGCTCGAGAATTGCTATGTGATTGAAAAATGGTGCTACAACCATGAAAACGAGTGAGAGTTACCCCAGGAAGTACTGACAACGTAAGGCTTTTTGGGACACTGGTAAAGCTGTGGGCAGGTTTAATAACAAGCCAGCAGTAAACATTTACACACTGGTAAGCTGTGGGTAGGTCTAACAACAAGCCGGCAAGTAAACAATTACACACTGGTGAAGCTGTGGGCAGGTATAAAAACAAACCGGCAAGTAAACAATTACACATTGTACATCTGTGGTCACGTTTAGCAACAAGCCGGTAATGAACATTTACACAATGTTCAAGAACGAATAATAGGGGGTATAAAGATGAAAATGGACGGAGCAATGGTAAGCAATTCAGTGTTGTATCTATAGGATGATATTCTATAATTGTATGCAGCACTTCGTGTTTCTGAAATACAGCAATCCCCTGCATAACGTCGTTAATTCTTTCCTGAAATATCGAGCGCTAACCGAAAAAGCGCTGAACGAAAACTGATTTGACATAAGACAATAGAAAACAAATTAATTCGTTCCAGAAAATTGTATAAAAATTAAGTAAAAGTGATATAAAACAAAAAGTGAATAGTTAACAATATTTTTAACTTCATATAATTATCAAACATATTAAGCATAAACAAAATATTATGTATATGTACTTTACTTACAAAAAATATAAAAAAAATATTGTAGGACTTTAATCACTTCTACTTCCATAGCTTGTGGCTACAGTTGTCATGGCAGAGTTGGCTTCCACTTCTGACGTGAAGTTAGCAGAAGATTTTGTAGGTGTTGACAAAAAATGGTTTCTAGTTCCAGATGTAGAAGGCATGGCTACTTGGTCAATGGGACAGAAGAAACTGGAGGAGACTTTAAAAAAAAATGAATTAAGCTTGGGTGTATGTCTCCCGGTTAGCTCTTCATGATTGTACCTACAAGGGTGGTTATTCAGATTCTAAATGTGGAACACTTTTCACTTTCATCTGTTACTCCGTAAACTCGTCTTCTCTTCGGCTGTATAGTCTTCTTAAATCTACCATTTCCGGCTCAGTCATTGTTATGTAATGTACTTCTTCACTTTTTACGTTTTTCTGTACATTTCAGTTCTGCTCTTTCTTCTTTTTTCATGCTGAGGTTGTCAGCTCCATGCCCAACTTCATAATAGTCGCCTTGTACGACATGCTTGAGGGTGTAATAGTCCCATTCTTTTTGTGTCCCTTCTTAGATCCCGGGAAAATTATCAGCAATGTCCACGTCGTTTATAAACCCTTCAAAATTATCATCCTTATGGTTATCATTATCAACTACATTATAATCAGCAGAATCATCGACGTTATTGTTGGTCGTGGAATATAGAGCCATATTTGCTGTGTCTGTGTTCGGTTGGAGTTTTTATAAAAACATTTGGGGGAGGGGTGGTCGGCGTGGCTAGGAGGTATGACGTTCTGCTCTAATTATGAAGGTCCCAGTACAGGGAATATATTTAATGGGAATTTTTTCAGAACCAATGGGTTATAATGGGTAGTGAGATCGGATGCCTAGCCTTCACGGATAAGGGCGAAAAAATAGAAGGTGCAAGTTGCGCATGTTAAAAATCCCTAAGCAGTCGGAAATCGTAAAGAGTAGGCCTTTGCAAAATTTACATAATTAGGAAAAACCTATCCCCTACAAAAATATTTATAGAATGTGTTATTTCTGTATTCACACATTGGGTCCTCGCCGGTGCTACAGAGTTCGTGCACTGTGCTAAGATCCTCCTTGTGGGAACTAAGTTACGAGACCGGAGAACTGATAGAGTTGTCCGTGTTCAATGGAGATGGTCCTTAAAATTAAGGTGACCAGACGTCCCGGTTTTTCTGGGACAGTCCCGGTTTTCGACCATTTTTGATAATTTGTCCCGACTTTTTTTCGATGCAATCCGGGACGCTAATTTGTCCCGGTTTTGGACGAATTTGCCAATTTGGCATAAATCTCACAGATTAAAAAAAAAACTATTATTCCGTAGCTTACTTGAGGGAATTTTTAATTATTAGTGAACTGGCGCCGAAACAGCACAAGAGGTTGTCAGGACCGTGAATTAGTTTTGCAGTTCCAATGTGATATTCGCAGTTATTTGAAATTTTAGGTAGTGGTAAAGTACCAAGATTTTGCGTACGGTATACGTTTATTTAATTTAAACGGTAAACTATTTGTGCATATTTTGTTATTGTTGTAAGAAAATGGTACCAAAGCGTAAATGCAGTTTCAATGAAGATTTACAAAAGGAATATCCGTTTATTAAAAAGAGTACATCAAACTTCAATGTACGATGCAATATATGTGCCTCCGGGTTTTCGATAAGCCATTAGTGGACGTGGTGATATTAAGAACCACATAAGCAGTGAGAAACATTAGAGAGCCGTCGTTACAGCTGCATCAAGCTCGTCGTTAACCACTTTCTTCAGAGCTGATAAAATTGGTGACCAAGAAGAGCAATTAGCTGCTATAGAAGGCGCCTTTGCATACTATACAGTGCTACACAATCATATGGATTGCACATCAAAATTACTTCAGGTTACTTTAGAGCCACAATTTGCATGTGCACGTACGAAAACAGAAGCCATTATTCGAAATGTCTTGGCACCCCATATTCTAAATGAGTTAAGGTGTGACCTAGAAAAGTCTACATTTATTTCTGTACTGACATATTATGCATCATCCAACCACAAAGAATTCAAGATTTTTCCTTTGCTTGTCAGATACTTTGATCACAATAATGGAGTGAAAATTAAAATATTAGAGTTAAAGTCATTGTCACAGTGACTGTTAATTTATTTTACCATTCCGTTCCATTATGTTATTACTTTTTAATGTTCGGGTTTCCTTGACATTTCGTATTTTCATATTCTACCTGCAATTTCCCCCTTCGCAGACCCACCCCGCGCTTTGTTTACGTTGTGGCCTTCAACGGTCAGATAACGTTACATCAGCGCACCTGGTGTTCGTTTGACCAGAGAAACATTTGGTCATGCTGGTGTCCTGGGTGGCGTTGTATGTAAACTATAAATCTGGTTAGTCTTAATAGACTAACACACTCGTGAATATTTTCCTGGACCGAGATGGACCATCATGAGATAAGGCAGACTTTAACACAGAACTAAATGTTAAGGCCTATCTCTAGTCATTTTTCGGGGTGAGTTGACATGTCTTATTAATATATAAATATTCATGTTAGCTTTTTATATATCTGATAGGAATGTGACTTACTTCATTTTTGAGGATTTCTCTCGGTAAATTTAATTCAGTGATAATGTAGTGCCATCTACCGCCTTAGTTAAGTGGTGCTTAAACAGAATGTTTATAATGGGTTAAATGATAGACTTACAATAACAGACACTCACTAGGCGTAGAATCAGTCCACGGATGCTTACCATGAGTTAAGTGTAGGCTAAATTAACTGTCATTTCTGTAAGATAATGTCAGAGGTGTGGATTGTTCACTTAAAACTGAATAGTGAGATACAGGCACTTAAACACTGAATTATAGGAGAAGAGTCACTGATTCCTTTTTGATAGATATTTCTAGTGGCAAGGGAGAATCATTATATGCTTACTTGTGTAGCTAGACTCTAGTCATAACTTTCACAGAAAGCAGACACCCGCCATAGATATAATTCTATCTTATGTACAGTCACAACTGTATTATTATAGCAAGAACATTGCATTTTATATGTACTCATTTTGTGGAATGTTAATATATTTCCCCAAGGGGACATATGATTTATTTGTGTAATGTCACATGCTGTAATCTGTTTATGTAATTCATTTAATGTTGTAAGATGAATAAGCATATTCATTCAACTGTAACTATAAGGTTAGGTTTCCTGTATGTTTAGTGGGAAGAAGAGGAGTAGATTTTGATGTCAGACCATTTTACTGACAGGTACCTGGGTGTACAAAATATATTAAGCCTACGCGGGCGCATGCTGATAATTGATAGAGTGGAAGGAGCGGAGCATAACTATGTTATATAACATTAGTGTGATTTTGTTGTTGCTTAATGTAAAGGGTGTCTCTTTTGGGTCTCAGTTTCAGAGATACAGAATTGCTAGAGTCAAGTCTCCAGTCAAGCGAAGAATGTCACATTCTCTTCGTTCTAGAGGGATTCTGAATACAGCTAGCAATCACGAGTCGTCAAACCCCCTACCTGATCCAAAACCCTTCTTTTGTCAACGCCATTTCCCTCCCACGGAAGTTAAGCTCACGTAGTGTAACGAGCCAACGCTAAATCTGAAATCATCGGTTGCAGTAGTAGTCTCCTACTCGCCTATTGAGCGCCAGTCAGAGCATGGCGGCTTCCAGCATATCAATCAGCTCAGGGTCTATAGCAGAATTTCAATCACCAGCCTTTCTGTGCCTAAACGGGGCACCCAGCCAAACCACAGTCAAGCCAGTCCAAACCGGATTTAATGCCAAGCAAGCAATAGCGCCGGATAAGAGCGCCTGGGACTCTTTGTCCCCAAATAACTTCGTCTGGTGTATTTTTGGGTTATGTAGAACCTCGCAATTAGGAGCGGCCAGCCAAAGATAGACAGAGTTCCAGCCCCCCCCCCCCCCCTCACGCAATTAGGGGTCACCAACGTTTAGCACCAACAAGGAAAGTTGTGTAGGCTTATTCCCTCACCTTGAAGGATCTACATGTAAGACACTTTTCTGGAGCTAGCGCCTTTGGTCCCACGAAAGCGGACAGGCTGTCGCTCAGTTTGTTTATTTGGTCAGCAGGAAAGATAGACAGTGTTCCAGCACCCCTCACGCAATTAGGGGTCACCAACGTTAGCACCAACAAGGAAAGTTTTGTAGGCTTATTCCCTCACCTTGAAGGATCTACATGTAAGACACTTTTCTGGAGCTAGCGCCTTTGGTCCCACGAAAGCGGACAGGCTGTCGCTCAGTTTGTTTATTTGGTCAGCAGAAGATAGACAGAGTTCCAGTCCCCCTCACGCAATTAGGGGTCATCAAAGTTAGCGCCTACATTGGATTTACAGGTCAGTTCCATCACCCATGGAGTATATATTTACGTAAAGACATTGGAGCTATTTCGTTTGGTCCCACGAAAGCGGACAGACTGACACTCAGCCTATTCATTTGGTAAACCGGAGATAAATACAGAGTTCCAGCCCCCTCACGCAATTAGGGGTCCCCAAAGTTAGCGCCTACATTGGATTTACAGGTCAATTCCATCACCCATGGAGTATATATTTACGTAAAGACATTGGAGCTATTACATTTGGTCCCACGAAAGCGGACGGACTGTCCCTCGGTTTATTTATTTCTCCGTGTTCTGCAGGTTTTATGATTGGTTGTGTGTGTGTTGTTGGAGTATTTTGCATATTTTTTATTATTGATGTAATTTTATGTTGTTGTGATGACATGCATTATTTTCATGCTTTTCTTCTTTAATAAAGTTTACACATTTTATTAATGCGCTGTTCACGACCCTTCCATCCATAATTAAATTGTTTCAAGCTCTTTACTATAATCTCTATTTTGATAAGAGAAAAGAGTGAGAGCAGGAGGTGCTTAGACAGTATAAGTGTGCTGAGGGCTTGGAGAGAGTGATAACTTTAATAAATCTTCTCCAGGTTTGTCTCAAGTCCATCTCCTATTACACTTTATCTATGTGTAAGCTATAACTCTGTCAGTCCACTATCCCTTGTAGATTTCAATACTATTGTCCAACTCGACAAATACTCTACACTCTAACTCAACCACGACAGTCATTGCCAGGTGAAACCTCTGATATTGTAAGTAGTTTTCTTAATGACTGCATAACTGAAAATGGTTTAGACAGGAAAGTAGTTGGATTATGCGCAGACAACACAAATTCCAATTTTGGAGGTGCTGAAAGGAAAGGACAGAACAATGTTTTCAAAAAACTGCAAGAAAACCTTGGACAATGTCTTATAGGAGTTGGGTGTGCAGGTCATATTTTCCACAACACTGTTCGAACAGCTGCAGATGTACTGCCTGTTGATGTCGAGCTGATTATTGCTAAAATTTATCTACTCTGTAGTAAAATCTGTGAGAACAAACGCTAAATTGAATTGTATTCCCAAATGCATTATATAGAACCAGCCGAGTGTGTCTGACTGGCTTCCTCCCCTACGCCAGCAGCACGTTCAATTTGTATACCGAAGTAAGGTCTAAACGATTTGCCGCGGTCTAACATTATACACTTTGCTAGCGTTGGTTTTGAGATTAAATATTTTCTTGTGCCAGAAATGCGATACCATGACTGGCGTTTGAAAGACCCCCTTTTTCTCGACACGCGTTCTGGACATATATTCACCCAATTGGACTTGGCATACGATATATACACACACGCAATGTGACGTGGCGCCGTTCGGTCTGCATGCATAAGGTAGTTTAAAAGTAAAAGGAAAAATGCAATTAACATGAGATGTTCTTTTTGAATGTGTAATACTAAATAGGGTGTGAGACGGAGTGACCTTTGTTCGTGGTTAAAATTTAAATCGAATAGGAGAGGAAATGTTTTATTTGAAACATTGTAGGAAATAAAAAGATACTAGGAATTGGAAAGACATACAAGAATAAATATGTACTGACTGTGTAATAGATAACAGCAGGATTAATAAGTATGTATGAGAATTTAAAACTATTAAGAAATAAAGAAGTTGGACAGAAGACAGATAGACTTGAAAATCTTTCTCAGTTTCGCCCGTAGGTAGGTGGGGTAAAAGGGGAAGGAGTCCTTATTTTGAATATTTGAGGTCAGTTTTATTTGAAAAGGAACGCTATTCACTAAACAGTCTCTGATTGGCTGTAGTGTAATAGACTAACGGTTGTATAAAACCAATTAGTATTGGGTATAGGGGGCCACTAGATGAAAAATTTCTTACACTAAAGACGTTGTTGTTAAAGACAAGGCAAGAGTACTGTCTTGTTTGCTAATTCTGCACAGGCAGCGATCTGGATTTGTTACCATATATCGCCATATTCAACAACTTGGTGTATACAATTTCTTTGATTGCGGTAAATACGAAAACCTTTATATTAACATTTATATTGTCATTTGTATCATGTATGCATTATCGACTCTGTATGAACCTAAAAGGGGAAACATTTATCTGGAGGGAAGCTAACATCAAAACTCTGTATTGTTTCACAGCGTTGTTAGGAAACAGTATTAACCTGGTGTAGAAAAGCCAGGCAGGCTCTCTGCCATATGGGGAGAAAAGAAAATTAAATATGATGAAAAAAAAAATGTTGTGTTATGACATAAGACCAGGAAGATCACTGGCCGTCTTCTTCAGCAAGTCACCGTGATTGTACATGACTTGTTAGTATTAATGTAAAATGTTTCCTTTATCAAGGAAAATGTCAAACGGTGGTTTGAAAGTCATTTATCCAGAAGGGGGTACCAACCAAATTGAGGACGTTAACTAATTGTTTAGTTACCATACTGATGTCTGATAATATTGAACAGGTTAGGGTAGGGAAAGAGAGAGATTATTAGATGCTGAGTGGGGCATATTTGTATTGTTCCAGAGTTTCATCTACGAGTGAAAGTGAGCCCAAGTGACCTAACACCTGTCCTTAAGTTCTGCAGTGAGGCCTAAATACTGAGTGTCTACACAGTGATTTACCTATAGAAGCAGAATCGTGTCTTGGCAGTGAAGACTGGCGTTTTATACATACTTCAAACAGCCTGGTTCCAGAGACCTCAGATAAGAATTGTCTGGGAAATTGATATCACAAACAATCCACTCTCTCAGTTTCACAAAAGATAGTGTATCAGACAGTGAGGAACAAAAACGTTCAATAAACTTGTACCCTTTTCTAGGAGCAAGAAATACTTGACATTTTCCCAGCTTGAAACATATAAGTAATTGTGGGATAACACCGACCCAATGACTGTTGTAAAATAATTGGTTGTAAATAATTTCATTATCTTGTTGAGTTGATTATTCCTGTGTCAGGAGAATAACTAGATACAGGAAAATAAATTATAAAAAAATTTGTTCAATTGAAAACTTAATCATTGACTTGTTTAATCATTGTTTACTAGTAATAGGTGTAGTTGTTGTCCTGTTTCACACTTTATCACCTTGCATATACCATAGACATTTGCTAGATAACATACTCACACCATTACACTTCAGTAGGGGAATATATATATATATCGGGTGAGGACATTGGTGGAAGCAGACAAGTTCCCTGTAACCTATCTGAATTTCATACACTTCAGGGGCTTGCACAACTAACCTCACACCAGATACCATTAATATAATATTTAAATCATTAATAACCCCAATCCACCACATACTCTTCAAATCATACACAGTACGAGTTGAAAGACTCAAGGAGTTTTGCCAGTTTGTGGAAACAGACTTCCAGATGATCTTAGGTTATGCTCAGACTAGGTGGCTTGCTCTGCTGCCTGCTGTTGAAAGGGTTCTTCAGATGTTCCTGCCTCTAAAATCATATTTTCAATCTCAAGACAGATGCCCAGTTTTTATACAGACATTCTTTGAAAATCCTCTATCTGAGGCATGGCTTGTTTTTGTTCACAGTCAGGCCTCTCCATTCCACGAAGCAGTACAAAAAATAGAGGGACAGACGGTCATTGTGTTTGAAGTCATTGACAGCATCAACAGGTTGAAAACTATTTTGAAGTCCAAACTGGAAGACTGTTTCTTGCCATGAAGAGTTAAGCTAATCCTTGAAAAGCTGGAAATGGAAGGACTTCCAAAGGAGGATGTGAAAAAGTTTCATGCTAGCGTTTCTTCGTTCTATGAAACAGCTTTCAATTATTTGAATAAATGGGCTGCAAAAAATTTTCAAGACCTAGAATCCTACAGCTGGGTAACGCTGAACAGAATACCAATTTGGGCAGATATTGAGATATCATCATCACTAGTGATTCAAACATTACCAGCCCACTTTACAGAAACTGAAATTTATGACGAATATGTCTATATGAAGCAGTTTGTTACTTCTCAGAAAATTAGCAAATGTAGTGCCAAAAAAACATTGCCTCCACAACGTTGGATTGAAATGGTTTCCCACTTCAAAAACAATAATGTGACATTTTCAAATATTTTGAAGTTGGCAGAGTGTTTTCTTTGATGAACAGCTTATGGGCAAGTGATAAAACACAGCTAGGTGTTGAAACTTTGAAAGCTATGTTGACAACCAAAGTGAACTGTGAGGAAACATGTGTCGAGTTATTTAAGATGCTGCTTGCAAAGAAGGACCTATTGATAAAAATCCACTCATCTGAAAAGTACAGTAACTCAGCTTCACCTTAAGTATGGATTATTGATGTTTTTCTCTCTTATTAGTTTAAGTAGTTAAACTTATACAGTAAAATGTATGTTATTCAATGTTATTCAAATGTATATTATTTTAAATTGACATCAACTTGATTTTTCCGGGACATGTCCTGACTTTTGACCTTTTCTTTACCCTTTTGTCCCGATTTTTTGCATTGAAATAGGTCAAATCTACTATTTTGTCCCGGATTAGGGTTTTGAAAATATGGTCACCTTATTAAAATAAAAAACCAAAACAAATAAAATGTGTATTCCCTGGGTTATATGATGTCGGGTTAAGTCCTTAGCCCTGATGACCGGCCTGTTCGCTTTGCCAGACAGCACTTTAAGCGTACGGATGCCGTAACATGTTAACTACGTAAAAATTCTGGATGCTACAAATTTTCTGTAAAACGTAAAAAGGGAAAAAGATAAGCAGACGAGACAGAAAAGTTGTGCAATGATTTAGCGGGAATTCGTTGACCACCTTAGCTCTCTGTGTTGTCAGTGAGACCTGATCTTCGATGTTTTTTCTTCTCTAGTTTTCTTGCCAAATTTTTTTTTGTTTTTGGTTTTGCTTTTGCGAATTTGGCTGGCTGCCTGTCCTATATTGTTTACCTCTCATTTAGCGTTAACAGCGCGTGCAAGACGGCGAATTAGCAGCGGGAGTATGGAGGCAAGTAATGGCAGACCGACTAGAAGATGCATTAGTAAATAGACACCTAACTTTTAGACAAGAAGGTGATCAGGTACACGGACAAAGTAGTATTGACAAGCGTGCTCGCGAATAGGCCGTACAGAAAACAAGTAGTTACGTAGATAATATAATTTGTTGAAGTGTGCTGGCAAACACACAGACAAACGGACGAGTAGGAACAAAGACAATATAGTTTGTTGAAGTGTGCTGCGAATCTGACAAACGAATCAGTAGGTACATAAACAATATAATAGGCGAACAAACTGACTGACTGACGTGTAGGTACATAGACAATATAGTTTGTTGAAGTGTAGTGGCGATCAGATTAACTGAAGGGCGGGAAGATACATAGACACTATCATATAATCGAATGGTCGGTGAGTATACAAGCTGAAAGGTGAGCAGTTTGACAGAATGGAAGGAGAGTGGTAGATGATTAGACAGCGTGGAGAATAATTAGATAAACTAGAGGGTGATTAGATAAAGTGGACGGTAATTAGACAGAGTCGAGGGTTATTAGACAGATTGGTGGGTGATTAGACAGAGAGGATGGTGATTAGACAGAGTGGAGGGTGATTAGAAAGAGTCGAGAGTAATTAGACAAAGTGGAGGGTAATTAGACAGAATGAGGGTAATTAGACAGAGTGGAGGGTGAATAGACAGAGTGGAAGTTGAGTAGACTTAATGGAGAGCGGTTCAACTTGATAGAGGGTGAGTAGGTAAAGTAAAGAGTGAGTATATAAAGTGGAGGGTGAGTAGGTTAAGCGGAACGTGTTTAGATGGAATAGAGGGTAAGTAGATGAGTAGAGATTGAATAGATAGAGTAGAGGGTAAGTAGATGAGTAGAGATTGAATAGATAGAGTAAAGGGTGAGTAGGTAAAGTGGAGCGTTTGTAGACAGAGTGGAGGGTAAGCAGGGAAAGTGGATGATGAGTAGATAGAGCAAATGGTTTGTGGGTAAAGTGGACGGTGTGTAGATAGAGTAGAGGGTGAGTAAGTAAAGTGGAAGATGAGTAGACAGAGTAGAGGTTGAGTAGATATAGTGGAGGATTAGATAGAGCGGAGGGTGAATAGATAGAGTGGAGGGTAAGTAGGTAAAGAGGAGCGTGAGTAGATAGAGTGGGGAGCGAGTAAGTAGAGTGGGGAGTGAGTAAGTAGAGTGGAGAGTGAGTAGATAGAGGATAGAGTGAGTGGTAGAGTGGAGCGTGAGTAGACAGAGTATAGAGTTAGTAAATAGAGTGGAAGTTTAGTCGAAGACGATTAGTAGATTGACTGGAGGGTGAGTAGACAAGGTTGGAGGGTATGTAGACAGAACGGAAGGTGAGCAGACAGGTTGCAGATTGAGCAGACGACTGATGTGTAAAGTGCGCGTATTGAGATTTGAGACAGATACAAGGATGAATAAATAAACAGACATTGGAGAATGAATGTGTAATCAGACAGACTAGTGGGCGAGACAATAAAAAAACAGACAAACATAAACACAGACAATCACAAAGTTGAAGTACGAAAGTAATGGTGATGGAAGCAATAAAACCAACTTCTCATTTTATCCATAAAGCCTTCACCTCCCCCTGACACCACCCCCACCAACTGCCTCTAGACAAGAACATATTACGTACAGAACAAAAGTGAGAAAAATGGGTGTCTAACAGGATTTTCGGAAGCAATTTCACGAGAAAAGGCTGCACTCAACTGTCTATTTTGGTGTAGCATTGAGAAGAAAAAATAGGAAGAAAAAGAACAGAACAAAATTTTACAGAAAGACGAGAAAAATGAAGAAGTACATTACGTAACAATGATTGAACAGGAAATGGTGAGTTTAAGAGCGTAATACAGCCAAACAAAAGGCGGGGTTATTACATGACACCCGAAAAATGAAAAGTGCTCTACATTTAGAACTTGAAGAACCACACCTGTTTGTACAGTCTTGAAGCACTAACCTAGGGACATATTGCAGAAGTAGGAAACCACTTCCTAAGCTCCCCATCAAATACGAACCACAATCTATATTCGCAGTTCATTATTTCCCCTACTGTAAAGTCCCTACTGTAAAGTCCTTACTTTAATGGAGTTATTTTCACCTTATATTACATTGTTTTAGTTATTATGTAACATGCGCTGGGTCAGTGCCGGTCAGAACTGGAAAAATTAAAATGTACCAAGAATGGGGGTTGCATACAACGTTTCATCTCTCTACAGTGACAGAAACATAGAGATTCTGAGTGTAAAAGATTTCAAACGTCACTAATATATCATGCTCTGGTGAAGTTAAATAAAAGTGGTTTAAAAAATGTTTTAGATATAGAAAAAAAAATTAGATGTAAAAGTCAGAAACAGAATGAATACACAGACCATGAACTGTCTCGGCCTGCTGCTAAACTTCACAGGCGTTCTCTGAGACCTGGCACATAACTGACAGAACATCTCTCCCCAGGTCACGTGGTACATGGAAGCTCACGCGCGCTCGCGTCCCCCTCTCTCTCTCTCTCTCTCTCTCTCTCTCTCTCTCTCTCTCTTTATTTTTTTCTCTTATACTTTGAAAGTGTGAGTGGCTGGGTTAATTGTTCATGTGTACAGATATAAACAATTAGTTGTCTGTAAAAAGATAACCACTATTTGTCTTCACAAAAATAACCACTAGTTGTCTGTACAAAGATATCCACCAATTGCGTGTACAAAGATATCCACCAGTTTTCTGTACAAAGTTAACCACTAGTTATCTATACAAAGATATCCACTAGTTGTCTGCACAAAGATAAAGCAGTAGCTATGAGTAGAAAGATAAATCATAGATGACGGTGTGACGAGTCCATCTTCAATCCTTACATTTTCTTGTGCCATCCTTTTAACTTTTTTCTGTGCCCTTTCTTTTCCTTATTTACCCGCACCGTGACGTTGTTTTCGCTTTCATAGTTCAAGATTTTCTTATTACACACATCTTGTTCTAATCTGTCACTCCCTTAATGTTACCTGATCGCTCGATCTATTTTTGAAACAACATTAACTTCACTTTGTGCAGAGCCAACTTGCCACATTGACTTGTCGCTTATCGCCAGCTCCAGACGGAGTAAGAGTCTACACTGAGGACATTCCTATTGTTAACCAAGACTTTCTGTCCGGTAGATACACAAACTATGTTGTTCACAGGTTCCAAAATGAATGGACAGTGTTGGGAGATAAGTTGTCATTTCGCACATGACGTGTCGGAAGATGTCAATCTGGTTAAAAATTAAGACACGTACATTAAGATAACAAATGTAATTTTGGAGCACGGAAAGATTCGTAATTGCTTCCGCCCAGACCTTGTTGTAATAAACAATTGCAAGGAAATAACATCTGGGGGAAGGATATTATAATGTTATATATGTGACGTAGTGAGGTTGTAAATAACAGTGGAATTATAATTAAAGTAATACCCCGACCACCCGTAAGACAGCTTGTTAAAACCAGTGGCCCGACCCTATTCAGATGTTTTTCGTGTGCAAGAAGTTTGTAACTTCATTCCCGGTAATCAGGTTAAGTTGTAAAAATATGTACATTTTATCATTTTATATTTTTACATTTAACATGTGTAAATTGCTTGTGGATGTACAGGTTCATAGGAGGCTGGAAACCATAGCATATAAAATGATTGGATTAATTAACCATCACTGCAAGAGCTGGTGACTGCTTCGTGCGGGTTTCTTCACAAGAAACCAAAATGTAGAGGTAGCCCCAGGCCCCACGTGGAGCAGGGAGTGGATGATGATGACACCATAATGTACATATTTATAATATTACAATTTTAATAAGTTTATGTGTGTGTATTTATAATGCAATTGCCGTTTAACGCTGTCTAAACGCACTTTCATTCGGATCACTGGGCTTAATATTAATGCTCAGGAAGGGTAAAGTTTCTGAGGAAGAAGAAGTGGTGGAATTAAAGTCGAGGGCGCCTGATTCTCATGCGAGGAGACCCCATACTTAAAAGAGGCACTTGTTTTCTCTCAGTTTGTGGTACACGTTTGTAATACAAATCTGTGGTTCAAGTTGCCAGCAGTCTATGCTAGACGCTTAAATCAGACGGGTCTTGAAGATGCCTTGATAATTGGAGTGGTTACTCCCAGCGTTACTGCCAGGGACGTGCTACTGCCACATAATTTGACGATTGAGGAAACAGCCAACAACACCCTGGGAACCAACAGTGATGGAACCCAATACCAACAACAAATCATCATCAATACTTGGCTAGTTAAATATAACTGTCAGGCCTCGCAAATGAACTATTTTTTAACGATGACCACTTTAGAGTCACCACCTGTGATGAAAATATCAGTGCTTCATTGTTTCATAAAAACTCTATTTTTAATTTTTAACTATAATTGATTATAAAATTTGTTATCTGTAAATACAAATTGATAGTTGATTTAATCCTTATTGAGTGAATTGTACCAGTATGACTCAGTTAATTTAAATACATAGTCATACAGACCTATTTAAAAATATTTTACTGAATTATTTCAGCTGAGGGCTTAAAATTAAAAAATACGAGCAAATTTTGTTTGCCTCAGAGAAGGGGCAGGAAGATAAAAATGTCATGACAGATTAGATGATCTCAGTTGTCATGCTTGATAAAAAAAAATTCATGTGAGGCTTCCTGAATTTGAAGCATCGTTCTTCTTTTTATATCTCTACCAAGGGTAATCTTGAGCGAAGGTTGATACCTTTATCCTCTTCATTATACTGTAAGTTTGGCCATTGTTTGACCACTACTGCAGAGCATGGGAGAAAACACGCGACAACGATATAACGAAAACGTTAATTAAATGTACAAGGAAAACTGCTTCCCATACGTAACACAGAAACCACTAGTCATAGATACAAATATGCAGCACTAGTCTTGTGTTCATCTGTCATCAGTGCAGAGAAAACCGCTTCTCACCAGTACAGAATAAACAACTTGTCATCTGTGCAGAATAAACTACTTGTCATCTGTGCAGAATAAACCACTTGTCATCTGTGCAGAATAAACCACTTGTCATCTGTGCAGAATAAACTACTTGTCATCTGTGCAGAATAAACCACTTGTCATCTGTGCAGAATAAACAAACTGTCATCTGTGCAGAGTAAACCATTCGTCCTCTGTACATAAAAAACCACTTGTAATCTGTACAGAATAAACAACTTGTCATTTGTGCAGAATAAACCAGTTGTCATCAGCACAGAATAAAACACTTGTCATTTGTACAAAATAAGTCACTTGTCATTTGTGCAGAATAAACAACTTGTCATCTGTGCAGAATAAACCACTTGTTATGTGTGCATAATAAACCACTTGTGTCTGTGGATAATAAACAACTGGTCATCAGCACAGAATAAACCACATGTCAGCAGCACAGAATAAACCACATGTCACCTCTTTACTTACTTACTCGTTCCTCTTCTACCGTGAGGTGTAGAGGTTTGGAAGAGAGAGCGCCATAATATCATATCGGCTGCCTTCCTCCTGGCCTGGTTCCGTTCTAGTCCTCGGTCCTTCAGAGGTTGTCTAATGTTGTCCTCCCAGCGGACTCAGGGTCGTCCTGGAGGTCTGGATCCCTGGCTCTTAGCCTCCCATACCTGCTGTGGCAGCCGATCTTCTCCCATTCTACAGACATGGCAAAACCTTCTTAGTTGGGACTGTTCTACTGGAACAGATACCTCATTTCTGAGGTTTGAATCTGACTCTTGTGGGTTGCAGTCCTTGCCCATGACTCGCATACATACGTCAAGACTGGAACATAGGTGGACAACTCTCATCTCTTCAAGATTAATCATCATCATCATTATCAGCTGCTATCTTCACAACTAAGGTCAGCTGTAATAAATCTCCAAAGTTTTCTGTCTCGTGTCTTGATGGTGCACTCTGATAGATTCTTTCCTGTCCATCTCTTGATGTTATCTTCCCACTTATAGCGTTATCTTCCCACTTATAGCGTTATCTTCCCACTTATAGCGTTATCTTCCCACTTATAGCGTTATCTTCCCACTTATAGCGTTATCTTCCCACTTATAGAGGTGTCTACCACAGTCACGTTTGCCTTCAACTCTTCCTTCCATTATGGTCTTCAGGAAGGTTTTATTTCTCTTTACATGGCCAAAATATTTGAGCTGCCTAATTTTGATGTCCTCCATTGCTAGGTTTTCTTGGACCTCTCTATTTGTTTTCTTCTCTGTTCATAAGATACACCTCATTGTTCTGTACATCCACATCTCATGGGCCTCAACTCTTTCCCCAACTGCTTGTTCACTGTCAGTGTTTCTACACAAGAGATCAGTGCTTCCCAAACATTTTTTCTCAGGGCCACACTTTCGGAATGAATATTTGCTCGCGACACACCGTATTGTAAACACTGCTTTAGAATAATGAAGAATAAATAAATGAAAACACACACACACATATCATCTATATATATATATATATATATATATATACTGCTCAAAAAAAGTTAAAGGCCACTTTCAATTTTTAGGTCATTTCAACTAAGCTGTTTTTTTTAAAACCTGAACACTCAGTCAAAAAAGTTTTGCTGCATTTTGTTGCATGCTTAAACAGTGTTTGTTAATCTGACAATAAATCAAATCTGTGTTACGTGTGTGTACCTCCAAGGTCAATCAAATGTACGTGGTGGAAAGGGAAATAATGCATGTTTGAAAATGCTTCCTATGGCAAAGCCTGTTGATAACATTGCTGAAATTTGCTTTTCACGTGCAAGTCGTGACTATAGTGAACATATGTCACCCACGGGTAATGGATATGTTGTGATTGTTCTTTGTCTGAGAGCCAATACAACAACAAATGTGTCTTGCCGTCTTGTGGTAGACCTTGGACGTCCTGACCTGCGTTGTTCTGCGACACTGCCGGTTGCATTATAACGATCATGCAGAGTTTGTATGACAGAGTGGGCAACTCCTAATCTCCTAGCAACTTCTGGCAGCCCTACATCATCCTGCAGCCATGTCAACATTGGTCAAGCGTCTTCGCTGAGCCATGGCTAAAATGGTAAATGTTACAAACATACCCATTGTCCGCATTCACATAGTCAGTTATGACTGAAGGGGCTATTATTATAATTATAATTATATATATATATATTGGGCGGCCTGCATGGAGGCCGTAAGGAGGCAGCCCCTCCACCATGCAAAGGCACAACAGGCCAATCACCTGTTTGCTTTAAACTTTTGATTACGAGAACTACAAGAGAGAAAACCGGATTGATTCTAAAGGCGACGAACTGGAACGGACTACGGACTACGACTTATGGAACGTAGAACACAAGAAGTATAAATGGGAAAGAAGAGGAGCTGGTGGAAGAGATGAGGAAAGCAAAACTAGAAATCCTGACTATAATGGAAACAAAGAAAAAAGGACAAGGAGTCATGGATCTCGATGGCAACACGCTGCTCTACAGTGGTGTACCCACATCTGAAAGAGCAAAAGTGGGCGTGGGTTGCATTGTGCCCAAAAACCAAAAAGATAGTATTAAGGGATGGAACTTTGTCGGAGCGCATTATGGTTGTAAAACTAAAAGAAGGAGAAACCATAGTCAACCTGGTCATAGTGTATGGGCTAAATGAGGATGAGGGAGCAGAGGTCAAGGAGGAATTCTTCGAGCTGCTTCAAAGGACAGTGGATGACTGCCTAGATGAAATTATCATGCTCGGAGATTTCAATGCCAGAGTTGGAAATGACCATGCTAGATGGGGTGGAGTTATCGGAAGATATGGGGAAGATACTCTCAATGACAATGGAAAGCGACTCCTTAGATTCTGCAGTGAGCAGAATCTGATCATTACAAACACAAAGTTCCCCCATAAGCACATACATGCATACACTAGATGTGAACCAACAAAGAATGAGAAGTCAGTGATCGACTATGCCATTGTTAGGAGAAGCTCATTCAAATATGTCCGGGATGCTAGAGTCTGGAGGGGGCCAGAGATTGGAAGAGATCACTACCTGCTTACAATCAAAAGAACAACTGAAAGAGTTGCTCAGCCTAGGAACTGCCCAACATCACGCAAGAAACTAAGTAAACGAACAGGAGAAATGAGCATTAAGACCTACAAGCTGAGAGAGCCAGAAATTAAGACCATATATCAGGGGCTTATTGCTGCAGCGGTGAACAACACAGAAGAACAATCTGATGACTTGGAAGCCCTCTGGCTTAAATTCAAGGACATCATAAAGACCGCTGCTGCAGAAGCATGTGGTGAAGTCCGACTTGGGAACAAGAGAAAGAGGACACCTTGGTGGACAGAGGAAGTCAAAGAGAAAATAAGAGAAATGAAAATGGCATGGAAACAATACTTAGGAGCTAAAAACACAACAGGACAAATGGAAAAATATAGAGAATATGTGACACTCAGAACAGAAGCAAAGAACAAGGTGCTAGCAGCAAAACAGAAGTCCTGGGACGAATTTGGAGAAAAGCTAAAAAAGGATGCGCAAGAAAACCAGAAATTGTTCTATAAGATCCTAAAGAACACGAGGAAGGAAAAACAATGCACTCTCAAATTTATAAAGGACAAGCAAGGCAAATTGCTTACTGCCCCGAAGGAAGTAATGACAAGATGGAAAGAATATTTCTCAGAACTCCTGGATGGTGAGCATGCTGAAGCATCAGAAATGATAACCACTAGCACAGAAAAGAAAACCAATGATGGTGAAGATGACATAAAGATGGAAGAACTGAAGGCAGCACTGGATAAAATCAAGATGGGCAAAGCAGCAGGGCATGATGGTATAACACCAGAAATGGTTAAGTACATGGGAGTATCAGGCGACCTATTACTCTTAAGGGTCCTACAGGCAGCGAGGTGCAACAAGACCATACCAAAGGATTGGGAGATTGCCATCTGTGGTAAAGTGGGATGTTCTAAATATTTATAGGGGACTTAGTGTACTGACTGAGATCAGCTGTGAAGGTATCTATATCTAATAAGAGTAGTGTATTATAGATAACCTTACTTACTGCCACATATGTATACCTCAGTCAGAATTATTCTGGAATAGTGTGATGACTACGTTATATGTCTAGGGTATGTGTATGATGAAGTGTAAGTCATAACAACAACAGACAGATAAACAATTTAATTTATTCCACCACACTTGACAACACTGTGACACTCACATACATATAACACTCTAAGAGGATATCTTAAAGGAGTCACTGATAACTTTTCAAATAACAATATGTATTCAGTGCTGTCATGAATGTATATGTGTCCTGATTCAAATACAAAGGGAACCAGGAATCACAATCAATTTTAATTACAAGTTATATGTACAGAATTTATTAATATGATTCTTGTAGTGACATATATTATTAATGGTATCCTATGTGTGTCAGTTGTGTGGTGGTAATAGGAGGTAATACTGGTTTTGTTTTGTTCAAGCTCTGTTGGTATTTGTCATCATGACTTCAATAGTTTGTTTCTATTGGAACTAGTATTGGAGATGTTCTCAGTTCCTGGTATTAAAACAATTAAATTCCCCTCTTAATTTTAGTTTACAATGTCATTTTAAGATGGGGGTACATAATGTTGAGCTCCATGGCCACACTCTCTTATCTTGCGTGATGACTGCAGTAAAAGACTCCTCTGCTCGATTACTTTAATGAGTTCTGGAGCCACCCCACTGGTTGCTATATGGACCAAGGAGTATGCTGTCCACCTCTGGCTTCAGCAAAGCTCTGACCAGGTGCTGCTCAATAACTTTAAGACCACGGTCCCTGAAACAAGAAGGTTGTACCTTCTACGTCAGAACTAATTTATACTCTATTTCTACACTGAGCACAATACATCACAAACATTGAGTTCAGAGCGTTAGGCCAACTGTCAGCTTCATCTGAAATACTTTATACCAGTATTTCCCTCCCTAATGGTTACTACGCCTCTGCAATTCCAGCATTATTTCTTTCTAGTTAATAATCTAGGTGTCAGTGTACAGTTTGGCCATTCCATGCAGTTTTACTTTCCTCCGACACCTTCTGTTCAGGCTGGAGCACTATAGGCTTTACATCATGTTCGCTACTGAACCACACATATATATAGACATAAATTATCAATTTACATTCAATTTTCATTTAAAAATATTGAATATTTCAAGCTTACCACAATTCATGGAAATAATAATAAACAGTTTCGTTGACTGGCAATGAATATAGCACAACTCCGATCTGCCGATGTCCCAGGCTTTATTTTATAAAAAAATATACACTGGTGCTCAACGCACTGCTTCTTAGTAGGTTTATTACAAGATGTGGCAATGAACAGACGCTCTGAATTGAGTATATTCGCAGCTCTACCCAATCAAACCATGTCTACACATCTTTTCAAAAAAGTACCCCTTTTTACGATTTCCCCTGACAACACAAGATAGTATTTATAGCCTGACCAATCGTGGTTAGTCTTTCATTTGTTGCGCTCCAATCAAATAGGAGTTAACATGGTAGGCTATTTCCGTAACGTAATGTTTTTTCAAACACGTTATAAAAAATTTTATGAGCAGAAATGATTTCATGCTGTCAGGCACCCCCACTATTTTATTTTGGCCATAACTTGGTAATTCCTAGACTATTTGCGTAACGTTTTACATATTCTTTGTCAGCAAACCCTAAGGAACCCAAATATACAAATTTAATGGAGCCAATATGCATTTTCTTCTAGGATAGTCGTGCTGTTACTACCTTCTCACTTCCAAACTTGAGGGTGTCTGGGTACTGTCATGTTTTCAAACGTAAACCGGTAAAATGTCATAATTCCCAATAAGCGTTTTTCAGGATTTTAAAACCTAACTCTGGTATGGGTAGTGAGTTTTATCACTGTCGATTTGAAATAAAGTTAGTGCATGTGGCCTTACACGCGTGATGACAGCAATTGTGTATCGCGCGACGCGTGTTTAGTGTTGCACGTGTCCCTGCCTTCTGCCTCTCCCTTCTCTCTATCCTTTAGTCCATCTGTCTTTTAGTTACGCCGTGTATAAAATGGAATGAATGAAATATTAAATTTAGGTCATTGATCAGCTTGCGTATCTCAAGGTTTTTCCAAGAAATACAGTACACGTTTCATTGAAGAAAGCGTGCAGCGACACAGTAGGCTTTTACTATCAACGTGAAAGCGTTACAATTTGCCGACGAAGTAGAAAACAAGGGGGATTTCGAGTACAGTCATTGTGACAGCACTGTTCTTTACCATTCTTCTTTCCTTTTATTAAATTTATTTGTTAGGCTTTGCATTTACGTTTTAATTTATATATGGGGATTAGAATAATTCACGACACCATCATAACACCAATTTTCAAAAAGGGTGACAATCGACAATGTGGAAACCATAGAGGCATATCCCTTCTCAGTGTCCCTGGTAAAATCTACTCTAGAATCTTAGAGCAGAGACTCCGACGTCTAGCTGAGCCACAATTGGATGAGGCCCAGTGCGGATTCCGAGCTAACCGAAGTACTCAAGACCTAATCTTCACACTCAGACAGCTGAGTGAAAAGGCCCTTGAGTATAAGAGTGAGATCCATCTTTGTTTCATAGATCTGGAAAAGGCGTTTGACAGAGTCCCCTGGAGCAAACTTTGGGACTGTTTGGCAAGGAAGAACATTCCAGCACCTCTGATTCATGCTATACAGAGCTTCTACAAGTCTTGCAGAAATTATGTGAGGACAGCAAACCATAAAACAGAAGAGTTCAGGACCACCACTGGTGTAAGACAAGGTAATATCCTGTCACCTTATCTTTTCATACTCCTCATGGACGATGTCATCAAGGCATGTAAGGAGAGAACAAGAAAGTATTTAGTGGGGTACTGGAAGATGAGACAGGTCTGTATTTCAGAGCTGGCATTTGCTGATGATGTTGCCCTGATTGATAAATCAGAGGCACATCTCCAATCCAACCTGCAAGTCTGGAAGGAAGAGCTGGAGAAGAGAGGGATGGTCATAAGCAGCTCTAAAACAAAATCCATGATGATATCACGAGAAGAAAGAAGACATCAGATTAAGCTTGGAGAACAGGTCCTGGAGCAGGTCGACCACTTTAAATACCTCGGAGCTATTATAGACCGAAAGGGAGGCATCAAAGAAGAGTTGGCCACTCGAAAAGCAGCAGCTGGGAGACTTTTTCAGGCCATAAATCGAGGATTCCTCAGCAAGAGAGAGGTTGGTAAGAAAACGAAGATGGCTGTATACCGCTCCACCTATGTCCCAGTCTTGACATATGGATGCGAGTCATGGGCAATGACTACAACCCACAAAAGCCAAATCCAAACCTCAGAAATGAGGTATCTTAGGAAGGTTGTCGAAGTAACAAGAAGAGACATGGTCCGCAACCAGACGATACGTCAAGGCCTTAAATCCTACCCCTGCAGACCCAAGTAGAACAGTCCCAACTAAGATGGTTTGGCCATGCCGGCAGAATGGGAGAAGATCGGCTGCCACGACAAGCATGGGAAACAAGGAGCCAGGGATCCAGACCCCCAGGACGACCCAGAGTCCGCTGGGAGGACAACATTGGACAATCTTAGAAGGACCGAGGACTGGAGTGGAACCAGGCCAGGAGGAAGACCGCCGATAGGATAGTCTGGCGCTCTCTCTTCCAAACCTCTACACCTCACGGTAGAAGGGGAACGACTAAGTAAGTAAGTAAGTAAGAAGCATTTCTGAAGGTCCCGGCTAAATCCTTTCTTTGCTTTGTTAAAAAAAACTCCGGTTACGTCGAATTCTGATAACTACGAGTATAACGTTCATATAAGTCGAGGTAATTTGTCTGTCCCAACTCAAATTTGGACTCGCATAAGTAGAAGTTCTACTAAGTTACAGTACATGTTTTGTTTTTTCTGGGAACAGGCGATAACAGGTTAATAAACTTCTGAGCTTCCGTCAGTGCACTTCAGGGCTAACATTCATGAAACCAGCAAGCACGTAATCGTCAGGCTGACTGAGCGAACACTGGATCACCTCTGTTTACGATTAAACTCAGACAGAACGGTACTACGCGTACGAGATCTGAAGATAAACAAAATCGAAACCCAAGACCCGTGAATAGTAAACAATAAACATAAACCAGTATTTGGCAGGCATTCGCAAGAACGAAGGAAGGAAACACTAGACAACAGGTAACTCTTACATCAGCTCACTTGTCCTGCAGTAGTTATCGCTCTAGGAATCCGTGTATGAACAGCTAAGAAAGCGCGCAAAAATACTTAGCCAAAACGCGATTCGAACTTTTTTACACTTGCTACTAAGCTACTGGCAATTAACTTGACACTACATTTTAGGCTTTGCTTAATTTCTCTTGAAAATTTTAAAAGATGCAGAAATGAAAATTTAAAATAAAAATACCTGTTTCTGATTGGTTTAAATAATTGCTTCATGCTTTACCTGTTATTCTGACGTAAATGTCCATTTTTAAGCAGAATTCTGATAATCAGAATTTCGGATAAGTAGAAGTGCTTTAGACGGTCCCGAGGACTTCTACTTGTCCGAACTGCACTGTGTATATATATATATATATATATATATATATATATATATATATATATATATATATATATATATATATATATATATATATATATATATATATATATATATATATATATATATATATATATATATATATATATATATATATATATATATATATATATATATATATATATATATATATATATATATATAAACATTAGCAGATTCTCAATTTCAAACTGTGAGTGAGTTAGTTGTTTAGATGTTAGTATCTATCTCAGGTTTTTGAATGTAGCATTGACCATTCCCATTCTCTTCTTGGTTTCTGCTTCGCGTCTGCCATCTTCTGATATTATGTGACAAAGATATGAGAAACTCTTGAATTGTTCCAGGATTTTTCCATTTATTCTTATCTTTAATGTTGGCTTATCCTCATCTGCTGTTTACTTGCTTCACTAGTTCTTGTAATTCCTGTTCACTTTCAGCTAACAAAACTGTATCACCCGAATATCTAAGGTTGTTTAGTGATATTCCACCGATGTCCTGACATTTCCGGTATCTGAGATTTGTGTATGTGTGGATACGGTATATTACAAAGGCGGGGAACAGTAAGGCAACCTTGTCTTGCAGCTCATTCTTATGACAAGTTTACCCACAGATACAAAAGTACAAGAAAACCACTTGTCATCTGTCAAGGATAAATGAATAATTACATGTAGAAGAAGTCAAAACATGCAACCAGTCATCTATACAACCACCAACCTCCAGTCATCTATACCAACACCAACCTCCAGTCATCTATACCAACATCAACCACCAGTCATCTATACCCACATCAACATCCAGTCATCTATACCAACACCAATCTCCAGTCATCTATACCAACATCAACCTCCAGTCATCTATACCAACGTCAACTTCCAGTCATCTATACCAACACCAACCTCCAGTCATCTATACCAACACCAACCTCCAGTCATCTATACCAACATCAACCTCCAGTCATCTATACCAACACCAACCTCCAGTCATCTAAACCAACATTAACCTCCAGTCATCTATACCAACATCAACCTCCAGTCATCTATACCAACACCAACCTCCAGTCATCTATACCAACATCAACCTCTAGTCATCTATACCAACACCAACCTCCAGTCATCTATACCAACATCAACCTCAAGTCATCTATACCAACATCAACCACCAGTCATCTATACCAACGTCAACCTCCAGTCATCAATACCAACACCAATCTGCAGTCATCTATACCATCACCAACTTCCAGTCATCTATACCAACATCAACCTCCAGTCATCTATAGCATCACCAATCTCCAGTCATCTATACCATCACCAACCTCCAGTCATCTATACCAGAGGTTTTCAAACTTTTTTGGTCTGCGGCTCCCTTGACCTGTGCATAAATCACCGCGGCTCCTCTCTATACTATATATTATATATAAGCAATTGAACCTTGGCTCATAATATCGAGCCCAACACTTTTCCCAAGCCACCGCGACGCCCTTAGCCGAGGGCCGCGACGCCCCTGGGATCCGCGACGCACAGTTTGAAAACCTCTGATCTATACCAACCCCAACCTCCAGTCATCTATACCAACACCAACCTCCAGTCATCTATACCAACCCCAACCTCCAGTCATCTATACCAACCCCAACCTCCAGTCATCTATACCAACCCCAACCTCCAGTCATCTATACCAACCCCAACCTCCAGTCATCTATACCAACCCCAACCTCCAGTCATCTATACCTACACCAACCTCCAGTCATCTATACCAACACCAACCTCCAGTGATCTATACCAACCCCAACCTCCAGTCATCTATACCAACCCCAACCTCCAGTCATCTATACCAACACCAACCTCCAGTCATCTATACCAACCCCAACCTCCAGTCATCTATACCAACCCCAACCTCCAGTCATCTATACCAACACCAACCTCCAGTCATCTATACCAACCCCAACCTCCAGTCATCTATACCAACACCAACCTCCAGTCATCTATACCAACCCCAACCTCCAGTCATCTATACCAACACCAACCTCCAGTCATCTATACCAACCCCAACCTCCAGTCATCTATACCAACACCAACCTCTAGTCATCTATACCATCACCAACCTCCAGTCATCTATACCAACACCAACCTCCAGTCATCTATACCAACCCCAACCTCCAGTCATCTATACCAACCCCAACCTCCAGTCATCTATACCAACACCAACCTCCAGTCATCTATACCAACCCCAACCTCCAGTCATCTATACCAACCCCAACTTCCAGTCATTGTTGGTGTTCTTGCTGTTGATTAACTAGGGCTGCTGAACTCGTTGCTCTGTAGCAGTCAATGTAAAGCTGAAGAATGTACATGTCTTCTGCTGTTAACTAATAGTTACATAAATAAACTAAAAGCTCCATGTACATGTGTTCTGCTGTTAACTAATAGTTACATAAATAAACTAAAAGTTCCATGTACATGTGTTCTGCTGTTAACTAATAGTTACATAAATAAACTAAAAGTTCCATGTACAAAGTTAACCAACAGTCACAAATATAAACTAATAATTCTAAGTACAAAGTTAACCAACAGTCACAAATATAAACTAATAGTTATATGTACAAAGTTAACCAACAGTCACAAATATCCCATCTCATCATCATCAATCATCAACTAACATAATTACCGATGTATGTTACGTCGGTCGGTCACTCAAAATAGTAACTCGCGCCAGAAAAAAAAGTGTGCAAGGCACGGTGTGCAATTTGAGCAGCGTGGGTGTTATATAAAACAAATAGTTTGGTGTTATTTTTATTTCTTTTTATTCTTTCACGAAATTAGTAGCGCTCGACAAAGGAAAAGTGCGTAAAAATTTGTGTGCATGAGCCCTCACCCGATGTACAAATCATGGAAACTTGAAAATTTTTGTTAATCACTTATTATCAGGGAACAATCTGTGAAAACAATCCACGCACTTTCATACGAAATGTTGTCATCAAAGAACTTTTCAATTGAATCTAAAATAACATAATTCTTGCCGTGTGTACGTTGGTCACAGCTGAGGAACGCAACCGTGTTGAAAAATTGTATTGTTTCCATTATATATACTCTCCCGAAAATAGTTACAATCTAGTTTAGTTTGAAAAGCGTTCAAATGACGGTGTTCATGAACAGTTTGATTACACTGTATAATAGAAAGAAACCAAAAACACTCTAAGAATGTACTTTTATCTGCTCATCCGGAACGGAAACAGCACACTATAATTAAAAACCCGTCAAGTTTGATTGGTTTTGCCTAATAAACGAATAGTTCTATCTACAAAGTTAACTAACAGTCACAAATATAAACTAATAGTTCTATGTACACAGTTAACTAATAGTTTCATATATAAGCTAATATAGAACGTATCATCAACCTCAGGCTACAGTGGTACCTTGAAAGTGAAAACCTTTTTGTACCACAGCAGGCGGGCTTTAGGCAGTGTTACTGTACCGAAGATCAGGCAACTTACCTTTCCCAAGAGATTGAGGATGCGTTCCAAGATAAGAAACTGATACTAGCAGCATGGATATATCTAAGTGTAGCGAGATTTGATAGCACTTGCTTTGTTTGTGAAAAAATGTGTAACGCGACACACACACACATA
This sequence comes from Oreohelix idahoensis, assembly GCA_024509875.1. Taxonomy (NCBI): domain Eukaryota; kingdom Metazoa; phylum Mollusca; class Gastropoda; order Stylommatophora; family Oreohelicidae; genus Oreohelix; species Oreohelix idahoensis. The sequence continues at coordinate 475,603 of JAMPIV010015675.1, forward strand.
CACACACACAGCGCAAGGACAACGCGGTGGGTCTTGCTTTGAAGTTTGAAAGTGGCTGAAAAATTTGCGCTTCGTCTAGCCGTCCAACATTGAAGAAGGTAGGAAATAGCGAATATATGAAACATGGCCGACCTTAAAAGTTTGCATTAGCTGGAAAGAGAATCTAAATCTACAAGAGCAAGCCTGGTTGTAAGACATTTAAATAATAATAATTCACCAAAGAAGATAGAGTATGAATGATATCCAAAAGGACATTATTCAAATGTAAGTAGTTTTAAAAATAATTGATATTTTTCATCGTCATCACATCTGCTAAATGTTAGCTCATAATTTTTAAAAATTTATTATAACTACATACCTAAACGGATTTCAATAAAACTTGGATAGAATGAAAGCCTCATATGGGAGAAATGAAACGATACCTAGGAAGGAAGGAAAGAGATAAGTGTGTAGTGACAAGAAGAGAAAACAAGTACAGAAAAAGCACAGATCGCTTCAAACCAAGAGATTAAACGAAATCTTAGCGGACTTCAGACGGTGCTTTCTCGTGCGGGAGAGTCGCCCAAATATAAGGACACAGCGGCGCGTTTAAAATCACACACACCAAATCCAGAAGCCAGAGTGAGAAACTGGAAGACAGTATCTGCAAGAAAAGTTCTTTTTTCACGCTGCATGCAGGGCAGATAGACTTCAACCAATACAGCCTCACCGTGCGCTTATTAATCCTAAGAGGGTATGTAAGTTTATTAAAGATATGTGTGACTAATATCAATTTATTTCAGATGTTGTTTACGATTTGATTGTATCAGACATAATAAAAAGGGAATGACGCTAACTAGAGATAACCTCCACCGGCATTGTCAGGAAGCATAACCATTAATTGGTTAGCCAAATATATCATGACTAGTTCTTGCCTGGAAGCTTACGACATACCAGCAAGTACATAAGTGACTTGGCATCCATAAGTGGAAGGCAAAGGTTATATCTTACCCATGTGATTTATTCATGTATTTTGTTATTTTCTGCACAGTAGACATTATCTTATCCTGCTATCTCTGTAACATACTACCATGATTCATTCATTTATATACAAACACTGAAGACATGGTCGCCTCATGAACAGCAGTGGTTGGTGAGATTGTTGGAACACCATGGCCACCTATTACCTTTTGTTCCAGGTTTTTATGATCGAGTTTTATGACCATTCCTGATCAAGCTCATGTTCGAGTTTAAACTAAAGACTTGAGGACCGTTGATCCTGCTAACTGAAGCCTAGAGGTCAACCAATCTTCAACACCTTAGTCCCCCGTAGTTATAGGGCGGGCTGAAGGAAAGTCTTCCTGATCATCAGTGTGTCTCAGGAACCTCGAACAAACACAAGATGAGTTTTTCTGTATCCCATCCAACAAACACTGTGAGCAGTTTCTAAAGCTAATGTCGATGATGATAACAGCTAGAGACTAGATAGCAAGATATATCAAAAACATACTGTGACAGACTTTTATAATTTCATTGAAAGATTCATCCAAGATCTTTTACTATTATTTATTGTAATTTGTAACTATAAATAATCATACATTTTACCATCTTCCAACACCCATTTCTCATTACAAGGATATATAGATGTAAATAATAAATTCTGAAATTGTACTCATCTGACTTGGTAAATTTTTAATTGTTACATTTTGAGTTACTTTTTCTAATTTAACTATAGTATCACATAGGGTTACTATAGCGAAAGTGGCACAGTATACTTATGAAGCCTAAATCTATTGTCCAGCTCAGAGTATTCACAGCCGTAACTCAATTGTGATACCAGTGCACTTCTCTGGCACTGGGACTTCATACTTTCTGGAGAGAGATTCTACTTCTTCTCTACTACTATCCTCACACCTGAAAAACCTTTCGCTACACTAAGGAAAGCACTTGACACGGTTTGGAAAGACGGGCTTCTGAAGAAACTGAGAAACTGTAGAGTGAATGGTAGGATGTACAAATGGGTGAAAGCATACTTGCATAACAGAAGAGCCCGAGTACAACTAGATGGCCTCAAGAGTAAGAAAATTCTACTGCGTCATGGCACCCCTCAGGGAGGGGTTCTGTCCCCCACACTTTTCCTAGTCTACATCAACGACCTGGTTGCTGAACTACCACATGGAATGAAAGTGGCAATGTACGCTGATGACCTGGTAATATGGTGCACAGATGAGCATGCAACAGTGGCCACCAAACTGCTACAAAGAGCTATAGATGCCTTAACCTCATGGGCAAATAGATGGTGTGTCAGCATCAACACAGACAAGTGCAGCACTACGCTCTTCACCCTCTCTCCCAAACAAAAAGCTGGTGTCATCAAGATAAATGAATAGCTCCTGAGAGAAGATAAACAACCCACCTATCTCGGAGTTACATTCGATGATAGGCTGACATGGAAGCAACAAATCAACAAGGCAGCAACAAAGGCCAAGAGGAAGTTAGCCATCCTGAGAAAACTAAGTGGAACCACATGGGGAGCCAGCGGGAAAATACTTAGTAAAGTTTACCAGCAGAGCATACGACCACACCTGGAATATGGGTCAGCTGCGGGGTGTCCAGCATCAAACACCACATTACAAGAGCTAGATAAAGTGCAAAACCAGGCGCTTAGGGTCATCACAGCGGCAATGAAATCAACGTTTATAGTGGAGATGGAGAAAATGGGGAGGATACAAGCACTGAGAGAACGCAAAGATACAAAAGTGCTAACACAGGCAGAAAAGTTCCTCTGTACGCCGAGCAATCCAATAAAGGACAGATTCCAAAACCTAGCAATGGGGCGATTGAAAATAAGCAGCTTTATCCACCAGGTCAAACGATTTCGTAGACAAACCTCAGATCTGCCTGAAGTTGACAGCCCCAAAAAGTCTGTGTCAGAACAAACCCCTTGGAGAGAGGAGCCTGGACTACCAGTACACATCCACACAAAAGTGAAAGGAATATTCGACAGGGATGAACAGAACAGCGTGCAACGTAGGACAGTCACTCTCAGTTTCCTGGATGATTAATACCCACAGGACCTCTGGGTCCGAGTATACACGGATGGGTCAGCACAGAATGCAGTAAAGAATGGAGGAGCAGGAGTGTACATAGAATACCCAAACAACACTAGGGATACGGTCAGAGTACCAACGTGGTAATTCTGTAACAACTATGATGCAGAAATCCAGGCAATCAGGGTGGCAACTAAGAAACTGTTGAACACCAATCTCGGTCCACAGCCTGTAGTATTCCTGACAGATGGAAGATCAGCACTCCAAGCACTTTAGTCCAGAAAATTACCAGGTATACACGCCGTCCTTTCTGAACTGTGCAACCAGTGCAGGGTCGCCATGCAATGGATACCGTCTCATTGTGGAATACCAGGAAACGAGAGAGCGGACCGACTGGCTAAAGAAGGTGCTGCAGACGAGCAACCGGATGTACCAGTTACGTACCATCAGAAGAAAAAGATGATCAAATCAATCAGAAAGCCACCAACACCAACACAGGATGACTACTAAGCTATGAACAGATCAGAACAAATTGTCATTCTGCGCCTCAGAACAGGACACAACCGACTCCGCAGCCACATGTATACAAAATTCAAGATTAGCAATTCAGCCATGTGTACATGTAGACAGGCACCCCTGCGAAGCACGTACTTCAAGATCGCCCCGAATATGATATATTGAGGCAAACCCACTGGCCCAGAGAAACAACACTGGAAGCAAAACTATACGGACCCCTGTATGAACTACAAAAGACAGTGAAGTTTATACAAGAAACAACATTGCAGATATTGACAATATAGTTCAAGCGAACGAAAGAGGAAGAAAAATATAAGCTAATTGTTTTTTGTATACAGATAAACCATTAGTCATATATGTAAAAACACAAATTATGATCAAATTTCAAATTCGACCAAGTTGTACCTTAACTGCCTCATGTAATCTGCACATACACCAAAATACCCCCCCCCCCCCCGCGCTTCCCCCCATCCTAAAAAAAAATAAAAACAACACGTCATTCCATTTAAAAACAAAACCTACATCTTTAAAAAAAAAACAACAGCAAACCACGTGTTTTAAAACTTAAAAAAAAAACAGATCTATTTAGGTCACCGTGATACCACAAGTGGTGAAACCCCCAAAGGAGAACATGTATGCATTTTTCGTTTGCTTTTGTTTTTTGTTTCTTAATTTATTACCACAGTGGTGTTCTGGTTGGTTGTAATTTTCGTGTAGGTAGTTAAAACTTCCTGCAGATTGGCGATGGTCCGGGAAATCACTTTAACGGAGGTTTAACATATACCTCACAACAATATTTCTGTACAGACTTCAACGAGATGAAATAGCTAATGCGTCTTATGTGGACACAGATTATTGCCAGTGTTACGACGACATACAGTGTTACGACGACAATGTTTTCGTCAGGGACAAACGGACTAAGCCAGAAGAGTAAAGAAATCCACAATTCAGTAATACAGATTTAAAATAAAAATGTCACGACTCATGAATCGAGACAGCTCTAGCAAATACGTGCACGACCGCTTGATTAAGAGAATTCTTTTACAGACTAGATTAGAAGATCATATTCAACATCACCCTTTAGATCCACAAGGAGCATTGGCCTTCAACAAACGTATGCCAAGTCTGATGTCACGTGACATCAGGTCAAGGTCTTTCTGTGTCTTCTGTATCCTCTTCATATATGTCACCAGTTGTCTTCCCCATGTGTTACTTGGTCTTACTCTACGTCTCTTACCCTGTGGTTTCCAGAACAAGGACTGCCTGGTAAAGCTATCAATAGGTTTCCTCAGTGTGTGTCCTATCAATCGCTAGCGTTTCCTGCTCATCTTTTGTTCCAGTGGCACTTGTCTGGTTCTTGTCATCAGTTCTACATTAGTGATCTTGTCATCAATTCTACATTAGTGATCTTGTCATCAGTTCTACATTAGTGATCTTGTCATCAGTTCTACATTAGTGATCTTGTCATCAGTTCTACATTAGTGATCTTGTCATCAGTTCTACATTAGTCATCTTGTCATCAGCTCTACATTAGTGATCTTGTCATCAGTTCTACATTAGTCATCTTGTCATCAGTTCTACATTAGTGATCTTGTCATCAGTTCTACATTAGTGATCTTGTCATCAGTTCTACATTAGTCATCTTGTCATCAGCTATACATTAGTGATCTTGTCATCAGTTCTACATTAGTCATCTTGTCATCAGTTCTACATTAGTGATCTTGTCATCAGTTCTACATTAGTGATCTTGTCATCAGCTATACATTAGTGATCTTGTCATCAGTTCTACATTAGTCATCTTGTCATCAGCTCTACATTAGTGATCTTGTCATCAGTTCTACATTAGTCATCTTGTCATCAGTTCTACATTAGTGATCTTGTCATCAGTTCTACATTAGTGATCTTGTCATCAGTTCTACATTAGTCATCTTGTCATCAGCTATACATTAGTGATCTTGTCATCAGTTCTACATTAGTCATCTTGTCATCAGTTCTACATTAGTGATCTTGTCATCAGTTCTACATTAGTGATCTTGTCATCAGTTCTACATTAGTCATCTTGTCATCAGCTCTACATTAGTAATCTTGTCATCAGTTCTACATTAGTCATCTTGTCATCAGTTCTACATTAGTGATCTTGTCATCAGTTCTACATTAGTGATCTTGTCACACCTTTTCAATCCTTCACTTCTATACAAGCCCCCATTTATGAAAGTCTATAACTTTTTGGTTGTTGTAGTTGCTGTTCTCCATGTTTCAGTGCTATACGATAGGACTGACAACATTTGAATCGAAGATTCGATTTCGTGTTGGGCTTAATTTCTATTGATCTCCACGTATTCTCACACGTAATTAAAGCTTCTTTAACCTTTGGTATTCTTTTTTTTTCTTCTTCCTAATATCCTTATCTGTCTCTCCAACAGTTTCTATATTGCTGCCTAGGTATATGTATGATTCTGAATCTTGTAAAGGTGTTTCTTCAAGTGCAATGCTGTTATCGCTTGCTGCATTTATCTCATTAGCTTTGACTAGCAGATATCATAAAACTAATTTTTACCTTCAGCCCCCTAAAGAACATAGAACTTCTATCGTTGATAACATGTCAGAGTCAGTTTCATGACTTCTTTGCACTTTTAATTTGCCGATTCTAGCTTTCTTTTGTTCCGACGTTTACTGTACATCTTCATCCCGGAGATGTACAATAAAGTTCTTTTTTGATGCTGTCAGGTAGCTTCCTATATTTACGTCCAAGCCACCTTTAGCAGCGTAGCTTCTAAACCCGAAACAGAAATAACATTTTGTTCGTGTTCGTCGCCAAAAGAGAAAATCTGAACAGTCAAACGACAATTCTTGTACTTCTATAATACAAATTTAAACACCTTATATCAGAGGCAGCAACCTAGGCGCTATAGAATTGTCACGGATTGCCTCCCCTGCTTTGCAGTAGTGATCCAACAGTTACCAAAACTCAAGAGTATCTAAAATGGGTCGTCAAAGGTGTCTACCTTCGCACAAGATTACTCTTGGCAGAGTTGTAGATAGAAGGATAATGACGCTTCTATCTCAAGGGGGTGCCCACTAGATATTTTCAGAAGTCAAGAACAATGTTGCATTGCGCTGAACAATTGTTAACTTGTATCTGATCTTTTGTGAATGATTAAGCACTGGTTTTAGCCCGTACAAGACCCCAGTTGGTGTAATCCAACGAAAATCTTTTATAATTATTGGCTCAAATTATGTAAATATATCTCTAGATGTCTATATATATGTATATATTAAAGAATCTTGCTCATACGTTTGCTTTCATACTTCTAATAACCGAATAAACCATTATTGTTTAGTTTAAAATAACATGTAACAGATTAATAGTCAATTAGTTTTTACAAGTTAAATTAAGGATGAAATGATGTTGAATTTTATATAAAAGTCCTCATCAAGACTTGATAGGGGAGTTATAAAAGTCCGTTTGCTGGTGCCTTTTTTTTTTACTAGAACTTAACTCTAGGTGAGTCCTTTCGCCGTGGTTTCCGTCACTTCTTTTTGGCGATGAGTGCACTTCTCCACATAACTCGTCCAATGTAGGCGGTCAGTGCTGATGCTCTTCTCTCACACTAGCGGTGTAGTAACGTTAGTACTTCAAACCGGCTTATAGCTTTTTTTTGAAAAAATAGAAAGGACAAATGCCTCTGCTAAGTACACTGAGTTGGAAGCTTAACAGGCGCATTGTCTCGCTGTCCGCCCACCAATGTTAATCTCTCAGAAGAATTAAATTATTGAGTACACAGCGTAGCTCAAGGAAGATGATTAAAAATCACCAGTACTCTTCTGGGTATTACACTGGGAAAATGTGTCTGGACAGCGCGAATAATGGCGAGCCTGAATTACAATTAACAAAGTACATAGATTTCACAAAATGATACTATACACTTGATGCACACGTGATGTAATCATCACTCATTACTTCTCCATTAGGAGTCATGGGTCACCCCTGCTTCCGGTTTTCCGCACGACTAGCAAGAAACAATCACCAGCGCTTGCCGTTGTGGTTCATGAATATACTATTTTCATATGTTGAGGTTCCCAGCCTCATATATATATATATATATATATATATATACATTCCTTGGTCTGGAAATATTTTGATTCCTCTTATGACGGGTGTTCGGCGAATTACTTCTTCTGGACATATTTTCTTATGACGGGTGAGCCAATTCCTTAGGTTTCCAGTCTTATTATTTAAATTCCTGGTCCCTTAAGTTTACAGTCTTTGTATTTAAATATGCGGGTTTACTTGTTAGTACCAAAGTTGACCAAATACTCGATCTGTCACTTATAATTATGGAATTCTAAGTCCGTTGTCTTACTGGCTTCTGTGAGTTTTGCTCATTTGACGATGCGTTGCAGTCTCTGATCTGTGTCTCTGATTTCACTAGATTTTATTTTCAGTTTCCAGTTCAAATCACAGATTGTGCCTCCGCCGAATTTTCCAATGAAATTCAATGTAAATTCCGGCTCTCACTTCAAGCCAATACAATCTCTTAGCCTATTTGGGTAGGGGTGTTTTAATTCATAGTCTTCCCCGCGTGTTTTACAATATTACATTTTAAAATTCCATCTCGTGATCTCTTTATAATCAGACGTAATATTTCCAGTGGTATCTTCTGAAACCTTGCAAAAAATCTGTGTACTGATTACCTGTCTAAATGCCTTCCGGTAAGATTGTCTGCCCAGACAGATTTGTCTGTAATAATGAAACAGACACGGGCCAGCGGATGCGGTAATCTACGAGGGGCGTTCAGAAAGTAATGCACCACATCGTTTATCTCAGGAGCTGTTTATTCAGAAAGCATGAAATTTATACACAATATACATGAATATGTCATGTAAACATCGGTATTATTCAACATAATCCCCATCAACTTGTACGGCTTTATGCTAGCGCAAAACAAGTGCATATATTCCTAGCCCGTACTAGATTTTGTCTTGATCATGTAGCCATTTCTTCGCTGCATGAATCACTCCTTCATCATCTTCAAACCTTATCCCACGGAGTGCATTTGTAAGTGGACCAAATAGATGAAAATCAGAGGGTGCCAAATCGAGACTATAGGGTGGATGGGGTAGTACAGTCCATCCCAATTTGGTGATTGCTTTCCGTGTTGCCAGACTTGTGCGAGGGCGCGCATTGTCGTGAAGGAGAAGCAGGTCTGCTGGATTCTTGTGCGGCCGAACTCTGCGAAAACGTTGATTGAGTTTTTTCAATGTCTTAATGTAAGCTTGCGAATTGATTGTCTCTCCTCTTGGCATAACGTCCACAAGAATCACAACTTCAATGTCCCAAAAGACAGTGATCATGACTTTTCCAGCTGAAGGAATTGTCTTGAATTTCTTTCTTCTTGGTGATTGCGGATGATGCCCCTCCATTGACTGTCTTTTTGTCTCAGGTTCAAAATGATGTGCCCAGGTTTCGTCACCTGTAACGATCTTAGCCAAAAAGTTCTCTCCATCAGCATTGAAACGCTCCAACAATTCAGAAGAAATTGCTTCATTTGCAATCGGTGGTCATTTGTTAGACTTCGAGGAACCCATCTTGCGCAAAACTTAGAAAATCAGAGAGTTTTTATAACTGCATTTGCACTACCAATGCTGACTGACAGCTGTAAGGCCAATTGTTGAGTAGTGATTCGCCTATCAGTAAGAATAATGCCCTCAGCGCATTTCAACATTTCTGCGTTGGTGGCTGTGACAGGACGTCCACAGCGCGGCTGATCAAGCAGCTCCGTATCTCCACTTCCTGATTCTTTGATTCTCTGAACCCAGCGACTGACTACTCCTGTCGACTGCAAAACTTCCATACACATCACATAGACGCTTGTAAATATTCACAACAGTTTCCTTCTCTGCAACGAGATATTCTATCACAATTTGCTGTTTAAACGCAAGTTGCTAACACGCTCCATTTCAACGGTTTAGGGCAGCCGTATTATTTGACCGGTTGCGGTGCAATTTGGTGCACACAATTGGCACATGCCATATTTAAAGTGTGCAAAATTTCATGCTTCTATCTTCATTATTAGCTGAGAAAACCGATGTGGTGCATTACTTTCCGAACGCCCCTCGTAATTATCACCTGTGTGTGTGAATCACCCAGACTGATTGAATTGATAAGCGTGTAATCCACTGGCCGGTCTAATTAACCTGGTCATGCGATTCACCTGGCGGAACGTAAACAGTCTGAGAGCGGCTTCAGAGCACCAATTATGGAATGGCAAAATATGCCAAATAATAAGCAATGAGTGGGGAAAAAAATGAAGAAAAGAAGTAATACTGCAGGAGTGGATGAAAGAGTGAGAGAGGGGCCAAATGTACTTGTAAAAACTACAGACGTTTCGTCACAGCAATCTTCTTTAGAAACGCGAAACTCTTTCTAGATCTACAATGATAAAATCCTGCTAGTTCTCGAGTTTTATAGTATTTGGAATAAGTGTGGTCATATGTAAATTTTAAGTGGTGTAGATGATATGTTACGGGAATATTAACATAACTTCAAAGAAAAGATCACGTTCCTATATCATATTTTTTTAACTTCACTTCAAAGAAAAGATCACGTTCCAATCTCATGTTGTTTTTAACTTACCAATGAAATGAATGTGCTAATTATTAATAAACCACAAAAGGAAACGCCAATATTATGTTACATAAGCGTACATATGTCTATTTATATTTCTCACTTTTGTCTCTTGTTTGTGACTGTAGCTGACGAAGCGCAAATCCCGAAACGTCCTGTGTTGTGAGTTTATCGTTATTGTAAAACTGACCCCATTCTATTTTTTGTAGTTGTAATCACGAGGGTAAGATTATCAGAGGGACACTCAAATACATACCAAAAAGGAAATGGGAGATAAACTTCAAACGGATAAAGTAGGCAATGAAAAATACGTGAACGGATGTGACTAAACGTGATGACCTAGTTTCAATTTGTTGAATATACAGTATATGCTACACAGTGAGCTGCAGAGTTGTGCATCACAAAAGTGATAAGTTAAGGATGTAGTCGCTATCTTGCATGAAATCATGTGCCTTCTTAAAATAGCTTGCAAAAACCGGTATCTAAAAATGAGGAAAAAAATGACTGAAGCTGGTTTCCTTGCAGGAAGCCTGCAATAAAGCATTGACATGATTTTGCAGTTGTGGTCTCCGAAGCAAGTTGTTTTATATGATAAAGTTGCCAGCTTTATGCGCAATCTCATATAAGTTGCCGTGTTCACCAAGCCTGATATTAATGACCAATGGAGAAAGATTGGGCGCACCAAACGTGGCTATAATTAAACGTGTCAGACAAGTACTGGGCTGGAACACACCAGACAAATGGTCAAGAGAAAGAGCAGACAAGTACTGGGCTGGAACACACCAGACAAATGGTCAAGAGAAAGAGCAGACAAACATGGCTTAGCACTCAAGACGCATAACTCAGATGCAGTTGTGGGGGGGGGGGGGGGGGGGGGGGGGAAGCGGAGTTTGTTGGAATAACGAAAAAGTGGACGCAGGAGTGAATAGTCTGGGAAACTGTTGTAAAGGTTATTTATTCCACAGGGAGCGATAAGGATTACAGAGAAGCGTATCTGAGATTAGCATTCATATAAGCCGGTAGTGAACTTGTGACAAGTGACGTGTCAACATTGGTGGTTTTCCTTTGCCTTCCGTTAGATTTCAATGGACTGAGGAGAGACGCACGTCATACGAAGGATGCAATAGACGTCTTGGACAGTTAAAAATTAATGAGATAGATAGATAGACAGATAGGCAGACAGACAAACAGACAGACTGATAGATAGGACAACCAGAACGAACGAACGAACTTTATTTTCAAAGGGTTTAGAAGTGGGCACGCAGGCCCGTCTAACATTCTGCCCTTCCTTTCTCTCGTCTTCCATACTGAATCCATTTATTCTCACATGTATCTTAAATATTACTTAAATAATAAAATAACAATAAAATACAATTTTATATATATATATATTGAGCAACCCTGAGCCCATATCAGTAAGGAATCAGCAATTGGTACAGACAGATACCTTCACATACCTAGGAAGCATAGTAACACCAGACGGCGGGGCAGGCAAAGACATCAACATCAGAATGAATAAGGCAAGAACAATCTTCTTTAGCCTAAACAACATCTGGAAGTCCTCCCAATACAGCACAATCACAAAATTAAGATTATATCACAGCTGTGTGCTTTCTGCGCTTCTCTATGGTGCGGAATGCTGGAGAGTTACAGAGAAGGAAATGTCGAAATTGTCCTCCTTTCACACAACATGCCTAAGAAAAATTCACCGAATCTTTTGGCCGAATACCATCACTAACCAAGATCTGCTTACTCGTAGCAAGCAAGAGGACATGCACACCATCATAGCTGGCAGACGCTGGAGCTGGGTTGGTCATGTCCTCAGAAGAGACCCCGATGCCATCACAAGAACAGCTATGCTTTGGACCCCTGAAGGAAAACGAAAGAGAGGCCGACCAAAAACAACCTGGCGGAGGACTGTGGAGGCTGAGATGCAGGGAATGAACCAGAGTTGGGGCACTGTACGAAGGATGGCCACCGACCGAGCAAAGTGGAATCAATTTGTTGTTGCCCTACAAGACGCCACTAGGCGTGATGGCCACTGACTGCTTTGACGGTCGGCGGCTAAGGATCAAAGAAGAAGAAGAAGATATATATATATATATATAGATAGATAGATAGATAGATAGATAGATAGATAGATAGATAGATAGATAGATAGATAGATAGATAGATAGAAAGATAGATAGATAGATAGATAGATAGATAGATATATAGATAGATAGATAGATAGATAGATAGATAGATAGATAGATAGATAGATAGATAGATAGATAGATAGAACGAATGAACGAACTTTATTTTCAAAGGGTTAAGAATTGGGCACGCATGCCGGTCTGACATTCTGCCCTTCCTCTCTTTCTCTCATCATGTATACTGTATCCTTTCATCCTCACGTTTACTTTAAGCATTATTAAGGCATTTATCATTATAAAAGTAATATTACATTTGCAATAATCATCATAATTAAAGTATGTTTTTAAAATAAAGAAAACAAAAATAAAAAATAAAGAATTACAACAACAAAATTAACGAAAATGAAAATAATAATAATAAGAATATTAACTATTAAAAATTAAAAAATAAATAAAAATTAAAAAATTAAAAAACAAACAAACAACAAGACTGATAAAAATCGAATTCCTCATACAGTAAATTAGTGATTTGAGACATTCAGAGGTGTGTTATAAGAACTCGTGAAATATTCAAACGGTCTGCTACTGAATGACTCAGGGACTCGGTGTTTTTTCCAGTGCGCGCGAACTACTTTACGAGAGGTGAGCAGCTTTGAGTCTCGTAGCAGATACTGCTGCAATGAATGCAATGATAGGTTCCTCAAGATGAGGTAAGGTAATAGTTACTTTCCTCGCTGTTTTTGCGTCCCAAACTCAAGACCAGAATTAGACTAGGTAGATAGTTAGATAGACATATACGAAAGCAATTAATTTGCCAAGGGTTAAAAATCGGGCACAGTCCCCTCTTGCATTCTTCCTTCATCTTGCTCATCTTTTATTACTGTTACTCAAACATTCTCCAGCGTACTTTAAGTATTAATTTAAGGGCAATACAACATTACAAGGTAGTATAACGGCATACATTAACAGTACCTGATCACAAAATTAAGAATAAGTATATTGTTATGAAAACTAGATCATCAGAGCCTCCATACAGTATGGATAGATAGATAGATAGAAAGATAGATAGATAGATAGACAGATAAATAGATAGATAGATAGATATATATATATAGATAGATAGATAGATAGATAGACAGACAGATAGATAGACAGACAGATAGATAGATAGATAGATAGATAGATAGATAGATAGATAGATAGATAGATAGATAGATAGATAGATAGATAGATATAAATACATAGGTTAACTGACGACTTTGCTTGTGAGAAGATTGAAGACACATTTGATCCTACGGAGACCGTAGGAAATAAAGAGACGTGATCGCCAACGCAATCCGGCAAATGTATTCGATGATGATGAAACTATTAAAACATGAAACTAACATTTAGTATCTAACATAGGAAGGATTTGGTCGTTTTTCTTTTTAGACTGTCTTCAACTTTCTCAGACAAGTATGGAGACTCAGCAATTTTCCTTACATTGGAATTCCAATAGTTTTGTGGGTTTTTTTTTTATGGCGTCCGTCTCTTTTCCTGTTAGCAGCTCCTTTTTTTTAATACTGTTTAGAGTTTTCACCGTGTTCGCTCGTACTTTCTCATGGGGATTTTCAAAAGTGAGAACAGCTATTTTAATAAACGGCACGCATTACTTGTTTAATTCACGTACCTAGAATGCATAGTAACACCTGACGGCGGAACAAACTAAGACATCAACAACAGAATGAATAAGCGAGATCAGCCTTTGCCAGTCTAAACAACATCTGGAAGCCTTCCCAGTACATCATATATGTCACATAATCTTTTGGGTCGCTCTCTTTTCCACTACGGCCGTATCCTTGACATTGGTTGAACTGACGTAATTATGTTCTTTTCAGTGGTTGGCACATTTTTCTTTCTCTGCTTTGTAGCAGATATTTGGTATTTTAAAACATTCTTACACTTCTCTCAGCAATAATTCGTCTTGTCTGTTTACCTGACCATCCCTGCTGAGAGATGCGATATTAACCGACAACCATGTTGGTTAACCTCGTGTGTGGCCGACATCAGACTACAGATTAACACTAAAATCGCCCAGCGCAGTTGCTTAATCACTGATAAGGCCAGGTGTTATATGTAAATTTCTCTGTGGTTGATTGAGTGCGTGCGTGTTGGAACAATCACTCACAACACAGGTACGCACGTAGAAGTCATAGATGGTTATAACGGCAGGTGTACTGTTAACGAATGTTTAATACACCACAACACGCCACGTTAACACAGAATACACAGTTATAGTCAACTACAAGTTATAGCAATACAATAATAAAGTACTTCTCACATCTCAGAATCATGCAGATACTACAATATCCATGACCTCTTTAAAGATACTCCTCAACTCAGCGCTATTCACCTGTCCTCACATTAGCGCTATAATATTCTAATCATGGATCCGTAAATATGGCCTCCTCACAGATAGCAAACGGACCACATCATCGCCGTGCTACTGCATAAATATTGTATCCTCCAGATACTCCTCCTGCGCTATAAGATATAATAATGGATCCGTAAATATGGCCTCCTCACAGATAGCAAACGGCTCACATCGTCGCCGTGCTACTGCATAAATATGGTATCCTCCAGATACTCCTCACATAATAATAATGGATCCGTTAGCAACCGGACATCCCGCCGTGCTAACATAAATATGGTATCCTCCAGATACTCCTCCTGCGCTATAAGATATAATAATGGATCCGTAAATATGGCCTCCTCACAGATAGCAAACGGCTCACATCATCGCCGTGCTACTGCATAAATATGGTATCCTCCAGATACTCTTCGCATAAACGCTATCATAATCTAATGAGTCCTACCAGCAATTTCTCACACGACTCCATCCCCGGCAGTCTGCAATAATCTCGCCTTTACTCATTTTTAGCGCTATTATATGACATGTGTAAGTTAATGGATCCTTATCAAAATATTCACAATACTGCTCACCCAGCAGTTTGCAATAAATCACTTATCAACATGTCTTCACATAACACAATTATCCTCTCTAAGGAAATAATGGCCTTACACAAATCATGGCCTCTTATATTCAGCACTGTACAGGCTTACCATCAAGAACACACACTATCGGGCGACCTCTCCAGATCGATGCCCAAAACTCACTGCCCACGGGAATACACATCCTCCCCCTAAAACAGCTACGAGACCCGGCTGTTAAAAAACACCGTTCAGTCTCACTACTTGCACGGGCTAGCCACAAATAGCTAAACACCCGTAGCTCAAAACAGTTCGGAGTGAATAAACCTCCACAATTGAACTGACTAGCGTTAACACGCTTTGTAACTTTACTTCTACTATTACAATTTAACCTAACATTAAAGACAATCACGTCTTCAAGCAACGACAACCCATAATCTAATCTGCTCACCTAATATTTTCCAGATCACGTCCCCTTCCATTAAAATTACTGGTAACACCAGGGTGCGTTCTTCGCCAAGATGATAATACTGTACGCTGAAAGTTTGATAGCCACTACGGGAAGATAACTTATTTGTCAGCGCACAGGAATGACATAATCGTTTCCTGCACACCTTGAGGAAGGTAAGATGTAATTGTAGGCATTTGCAGAGAAGGCAGTCGGATGTTTTATGGAAGAGGTGACCTTTTGCATTACGCTTATTATTTCAGGCGGAAATAATTTTGAAATTACCCCACCTAAACACGCATGTTTGAAACGATTGGAGCCCTGCTTAGCATCGTAACAAACAAATGCGGGGGAGGACAGGCAATATAACCTGATCTTATTGCAGTTTTAAGACACTACGAAAATTCACTCGTGCCAAGAAGACCATCAGACTGCCAGAGTTAGAATCAGATTTCATATATATCAGACCGGACTTTGTGGAACATCTTGAACGACTTAAAGAGCGCAGGAAAACCATTTTAATAAGGAAAACCGGGATCTGAGGAAACTGAAAACAAGGAGTCATAGTGGGAATTCATTGTTAACATAACAACACCCCAGAAACGTGTAAGAGGCATATTCCAGTGCCTTTATTCCTCTGAGCGAACAGTCTGTGTGCCAAGATTGGCGTAAGTGTACATTTTACATTCTATATTTTTCATTTACTAACATGTGAACTAATAAATAACTAAAATAACTGTATATATTGCCATGTGAATATTAACATGTGAAAATTGCTAGTGGAAGTCCAAGTCATTTGAGGCTGGCAATCTCAGCGTGTAGAATGATGATTTCATGAACCACAACTGCAAGGGCTGGTGACTGCTTTATTGCTAGTTTCGTAAAGAGAAGTAAAAGCATAGATAGTCCCAAGTTCCATAGGGAGCAGGGAGGGAAAGATGAAAGAAATGATGTACATTCTAATTATAATATTTACAGTTTCAAACCAGTGTAAATGTCTATGTAAACTTTAAAATTAATGAAAGTTTTCAAGTTTTTCAACCAGTGCAGATGTAAATGAAAACATATTCAATCTGTATTGTGAACATTTTCAACCAGTGTAGATGTAACTGAAAACGCATTCAGTCTTTATTGTGAACATTTTTCAGATAGTTTAGATGTAAATGTAAACATATTCTATCTATACTATTAACCTTTTCATTTGAATGTAAAGTAAATATAAAGCTATTAAATTTAAATGTAAAGAAAGTTTTCTCTCGAGGGATTAAGCTTAAATCTCATCAAGGGTATAGTCTGAGGTAGATGGGATGGTGGAATAGGAAGATGGGGACACATACGTATGTGTCGGGAAACTCAATACTCAGAGGGTATTCGCTTTTCTTCTTTTACCATACTAGTTGGTGGTACCAGTGAGGATACTAATCTCTGGAACAAAGTGAGGGTAGAAGTGGCCTGACGTCGAACTAGACACCATAATCAGAGGGTCTTAGAGACGCGGGACCAACTTTGCAGTTACACCCTGATCTTACTTGGAACGTGATGTGCCTTTAATCTTCACCAGAGACGCGAGAACTCCAGTGACCTATCTGCACAGAACTCAAAAACCCAGCGGGAGCAGAAACTTCCATTTACAGCTAAGTCAAACCTAAAAGCTGCCAAGTGACTTCATACATAAAACAACCTACCATCCCACGATGATGAGTAGTTTCTGTTAAAGGTTATTCAATTTTTTTTAAACTGTTAAAACTTAGTTGATTATTAAATTTGTTATTTGTAAATACACAAATTTAACGTGGGTTTAATCATTTTTAATGTTAACAAGTTTGTCTCAGTCAAGTTACTAAATACACTCTAAACAGAGCTATACCAGAATACTAAGAATTCCATTGAGCAAATCAGGGTGGGGGCTTGAACCTGCTGAAATTAATAATTGCTTAATTCTTCATCAAAGGCGGCGGATCAGATATAAGTTAACAATTGCCCTTCCCAATGCAGCATTGTTCTTGACTTCTGAAATATCTTATGGACACTGCCTTGAGATAGAAGCATCATTATCCTTCTATCTACAACTCTGCCAAGAGTAGCTTGTGCGGAGGTAGACACTTTTGAAGACCCATATTAGATACTATTGAGTTTTGGCCACTGTTGAACCACTACTGCAAAGCAGGGGAGGCAATTCCGTGACAATAAACACCAAATTAAATTATATGAGAGCGGTGTACTTTCTGTGCTTCTCTATGGTGCGGAATGCTGGAGAGTAACAGAGTAGGTAATGTCGAAATTGTCCTCTTTCCCCACAAGTTGGCCAAAAGAAAATTCTCCGAATATTTTGGCCGAATACCATCACCAACCAAGAACTGCTTACACGGAGCAACCAAGAAGACATACGCACCATCGTAGCTGGCAGACGCTGGAGTTGGGTGTTCACGTCATTAGAAGATGCCCCGACGCAATCACAAGAACTTGTATGCTGTGGACTCCAGAGGGAAGGCGAAAGAAAGGCCGACCAAAAACAACTTGGCTGTGAAATGTGAAGGCCGAGATGTAAAGCATAAACCAGAGTTGAGGCACTGCACGAAGAATGGCACCAGATCGGGCAAAGTGGAAACAGAGTGTTTCTGCCCTACAAGACTCCACCAGGCGTGATGGCCACTGACTGCTTTGACAATAAGCAGTTATTGATCCAAGGAGAATATTACTTGTTTATTTTTTTTTTCATGTATTTCAGTTTTCACTTTCTTTTCTCTACTTTTTTTTTGTAGTCATTGGTCTCTAACGACGACCTTCTGTTCGCAACGTAAGTCATTTCTTTGTTCTAGATAGTTAGTCATATAGCACATGCTGTCGTAGAAGAGGGAAGAGTTAGAGACTACACTTACTAGGTCCAGCTTCGAGAGGTGGGGGTGACCAAGTAAACACTCAAGGATAAATAAATGAAGCACCATTATGTAAACATATAACATTCAGTGTACTTATATCACTTGTAAATAACCTTATTTTGTAAAGTCACACAAAGTTGACAATAACAATTACAAAGAACACCCTAATTATAACCGAAGATTAGGTTGAACAGAGTGAATTCTCCCGAGATGGGGGATGAGCGGAGGACGATGGACCTCATCTTATGCTATTCCGCTGTCATCCCTTTTCTTTAAAAAAAGGTGCGGTGAACATCTCCCTTCCTCGCTTCTTTCGACTTCCCTAACTCAAGAGCAGAGTCAGGTACCCATTTACTGCTGGGTAGCCACCATGTCCTAGGAAGACGGTTATGACCTTTTCTTTCACAATAACCGTTTTGTTTAGGAAAAAACAATCAAGACTGTGACCATAAATATAACACGTGATACCACATGTGACTGATACTGACGTAGGGTGGCCAGTTCTCGTCCTCGCTGCTTTTTCCTTCTCTAACCCACGAGTAATCAGATACCTATTTACAGCTGGGTAGACTGCAGCGTTTCGAACCCGGTACCTTTGCCACGAGAAACGGCGCCCTAACCACTATGCCAATCGGACCCTGAAAGGTAGAGATAACAACAGATTTACTTCCTTGAAATACGCGGACGTCCTTGAAAGTAGATCTAAGCAGTGGCGTACTAAGCGGGGTGCGAGGGGGCAGTCCCCCCGGGTAACAGCTAATAAGGGGGTACCATCGGACTCTATTATTATAGGACTTGCTTTTAAAGATATACTTGCAAGTGTGTTTCTTTATTGGGGGAGGGGGAGGGGGGATCAAGGGAAGGATCCGCCCCGGGTGCCAGATACTTTACGAACCCCTCTGGCTCTATGACCTGTTTGGTAGAGAATCCTAATTCAACATTATGTCCCCTTGTGCTTCTTGTGGAGTGTAGCGCCACCGTGGGAGCTGGTCTCAAAAACAGGAAGCCTGGACAATAGAAGGCATGTGGTCTTGTAGCGGTTGTTTCTGAAGCAATTTGTTTTACATAATGACGTTGCCAGCCTCATGCACAATATCATATTAGTAGCCTGTTACGACATGCCTGATGAAGCAGTAGCATATTCCTTATTTGTCTTATCTGAGACCCACATGACCTATATGGGGCGAATGACAACCGCAACTACAAACAAAAAAATATATAATACTCCAATAAAAGCGGTCAACGTTCAGAAGAGGAAACTCATCTGAAACAGATAGGAGGGAATACACGCCGACGCTCCGGAGAGGACACCAATCTAAATCAGATTGGGGGGAATGCACGCCAACATCGACGGAAAACAAATGTAAAACATGTTGGAAGCAATCCCCCCGCCAAGGCCGACAACTGCAGGCACTAACTCGCTGAACTCTCCACCAAGTAGCGACGCTGTACGAGCGGACAATTCTCCCAGACCACGACAAGCAAAAAGACATAAACTTAGAACTGACAATGGAGCAGAGTAGGTTTGTGGGGACCACAACAAATTTAGGGGCGGAATATGTGATCGTGTGGCTAGAAGGATGTAATTTTAGACTGAGTAATAGTTGTCGATCTTGTCTACGGGGTATATTTGCGCTCATGTGGCATTCTCACACTGGAGTGGGCAATCTAAATGAAACACACCATTGCCATCTTTGAAACGTGTGAGACGCAGAAGATGTAATGAGAGACGGCCCTTGGTTTTAGACATCTCGGCACTGTCTGACACCAGAGGAAAACACCTTGTTGAGCATGAAACCGTAAGAAGTGTGAGTAGGGCAACAGATGTCGTGGGAATGTCACCATTAGTGGGCAGACCTTGTGTTGTGTCGATTAGGAAGATAATCTTTACTAAGATGTGATCTCATGTCATCCAAACTGAGCATAGGACTCCTGATTTGCTCCCTAGAGGGATGGGCGGAGCTTTGCCCGACATTTTGACGTGGCTATCATGTGGTACAGGAGTGGATATGTAGATTTAAACTGAAACAGTGAGAGAGTCGAGTCAGAGTTGAAAAGAAGCCAGATCGTCTTGTGCGGTATGCATCCTCGGTACGATACACCAGTGAGGTAGAGGATTTGATATCGCACATGTTGCGTCTGTGCTAAGAGAACTAACGACATAGAGGTATGCTTGCATATGAGTACATTTTTATAATACTGTGATGGGGCCATCAAAACACCCCAGGGGCCCCCTCAAGTTCATGTCATATTTATGTGTTTAACGCCATATATTTTCTATGTGCGCGCTCCAACGAGTACGCCAGCCCACGTGACTACGCGAGGGCCACAATAGCCCCAGCTCACGTGACTGTGCGAGCCCTCATCGCTGGCGTGTGAAAAGTCTAACGCAGGAGAAGAGGTCAGTTTGGGGAAATTAGCAGTAGAGGAAAGATGTGAGAGACCCAGAGTAAGAAACCAGGGTCGATCTGTAGATGCCTTGAACACGTGAGTTAATTTAGGTAGGAGGTGTTTCCTCATTTCGGTCTATAGTGTTAGAAAGAATATAGGGCTGTAGGTCTGCCATCTATTTGGTATCAGGATTGAGAAAATAGATAAATGTGTTTCATAAGGAGATTTCTTTTAGGACATTAAATTTAGTTTTGAAATGATAGATGAGTGAAAATAATGTGTGGATAGATTTTACTAGCGTTAAGTCCAGATCACAGCAGTGAGAATTTAGTAGCAATCATTTCATTTATTAGACCGGGCAAGAAAAGCGAATATAGTAGGATTGCGTCTATAATTAGTCTGGGTCGTCCTATGGTACATATCCGGGTCACGTGGTTGTTCGTGCTAGACCTCTGTCAGTGAAGCATTATTTATTTGTAATTCGTAACTGGCAGAGTGGATAGTGGCGATTCACTCCCGTGGCTAGGCGGTGGGTGCCGTTCGGAAGGTCCTGGTTCGATCCCGGTAAGCCTATCACTTCTGTTGTTTTTCTGTTGTCTGGTCTTCTACTTCTTTATTTCTCATTGAGTGCCTGATAACATACCTTTGTGTGTTGTTTGTTTATTTATTTATAGAATATAGTAGGAACCTATTTCATTCGTGAGACCGGGCAGGAAAGCAGTCTACTACTAATATTAACTGTTGGCAAGATGGCAGCCAGGGCCACGTGTTAAATGTGCATAAAGGTAGCGCCTGTGAGTCGACAATAACATGCTTAGTTATCACGTGTTATAGGCATAGTGATGTTATAAACTAACCCTTGCAAGTACACTATTTCTTCATAAGTTATCAAGAAGAACAACGTGGCATGCCCCGAAAACTGAGATACATGGCCAAATTGATTTTATTCTTGTATCCAAAAGATTCAAGTCCAGTATTAATAAAGCCAAGACTAGGACTTGTCCTGGCGCCGACATTGGTAGTGATCACGACATGGTATTGATGACGCTCAAGCTTAAACTCAATTAGAATTATAATCAAAACAGATGTTCTCAGTTAAGATTCAATTTAGACAAACTGAAAGATCCAGAAATCGCGGGAATCTTTGAGGCAACTGTTGGAGGAAAATTTGCAGCTCTCAACTTTCTAGAGGATGATATCAACTCAATCACAGAGAACATGAAAGACGTGCTCATTGAATCAGCAACAGAAATACTTGGTAAAAGAAAGAAAATAAACAAACCATGGATTACAGATGACATTCTGAAGTTATGTGATACATGGCGGGAAATGAAAAAAGTTTAGAAAGAGGTTCCTGAAGCAGCATGGCAATACAGTATGGTGAATAAAAATATTAGACAGAAAATGAAAAAGGCCAAAGAAAAATGGGTAGCTGATCAATGTGAGTCCATTAATACGGGCTAATAAAAGGTAACAGCAAGGCAGCTTTTGACACATTAAGAAGACTATCAAAACCCCAACAGCCCAGGGTAACTGTCATAGAAGATAGCAATGGGGTTCTGCTCAATGAAAAAATAGCTGTAATGAGAAGGTGGACAGAATATTGTAAAGAATTATATAACTGTAAACTCGACACTGACTATAGCATATTAAACAACATTAAGTGTGAAAACAGGGAACTCGGAAATGCAGCAATATTACGGGGAGAAGTGGAAGAGGCTATATGTTCGATGAAAGGAGGGAAGTCACCGGGTGTGGATAATATCCCAGCAGAGCTCTTGAAATATGGAGGATCAGATATAGTAACAATCATGACAACAATTTGCCAGAAGATATGGAGTACAAAAAAATGGCCAAAAGAGTGGACGCAGTCATTAGTAATACCGCTTCCAAAGAAAGGAAATATAAAAATGTGCAAGAATTACAGAACCATTAGCCTTATTAGTCATCCAAGTAAAGTGATGTTAAGGATACTTTTGAACATAATAAAACAGAATTCAGAAGAAATCTTGTCCGAGGAACAGGCTGGGTTAAGACCAAAAAGAAGTACCTCAGAACAAATCTTCAATATTAGATTACTGATCGAAAAACATCTCCAGCATCAACGCGATTTATATCATAACTTCATCGATTTCACAAAAGCCTTCGATCGAGTCTGGCATGAAGGCTTATGGCAAATAATGAGAAAATTCAATTTTGATACCAACATCATAGATAGCATTGAAGCACTATACAAGGACGCAAGCAGTGCTGTTTCTGCAAGCAATGACATTGGAGAATTTTTCAAAACAACTGTAGGAGTTCGTCAGGGATGTATCCTGTCCCCAGTGCTCTTTAATATATATCTAGAACATATTATGCAGGAGGCTCTCTACGATTATAAAACAACCAAATCGATTGGAGGCCGACCTCTTTGCAATCTACGTTTTGCTGATGATATCGATCTTATATCTGGAACAGAATCAGAACTGCAAGACCTTACCTCTAGACTGGAGAAAGTAACAAGAATGTATGGGATGGAAATTAATATAGAAAAAAGCAAGATATTGGTGAATAGCCTTAAGAAACATGTTCCGACCAACATTACGTTAAATGGGCAAACGTTAGAAGAGGTTAACACCTTTAAATATCTGGGGTCCACTATATGTAGTGATGGAAGATCAAGTAAAGAAATCAAGACAAGACTTGAGATGGCCTCAGCTGCCATGACAAGGCTGAATGTGATCTGGAAAAGTAACATCAGTTTTCCTGTGAAGATCAAATTATACAAATCACTTATATTATCTATTCTCTTGTATGGGTGTGAGGACTGGACACTAACTGCAGATACAGAGCGAAGGATTCAGGTTTTCGAGTATAAATGTTATAGAAGAAATTTGCGCATTTGCTATAGAGCACAAAACAAATGTCTATGTTAGAGAGAAAATAAACACCTATACAGGCCACCAAGAACCACTTTTGTCAATAGTGAAACGTCGAAAGCTTGCCTGGTTTGGGCATGTAACTCGTCACCACTCTCTTTCGAAAACGATCCGCCAGGGAACAGTTGAAGGTAAACGGAGAAGAGGAAGGCAAAGAAAATCCTGGGATGATAACATCAAAGAATGGGCAGGGCACGGTTTTTCTACACTTGTACGTATTGCTGAGGATAGAGAGCAGTGGAGGACCCTGTCTGCTGATGCTTCCACCATGGCACCCCTACGACCCATGACGGGTTACGGGTTGAGATGATGATGATGTTATGCTATTTATATTGGGTGAATTGACACGTGGGTGAAGGCAGGTTAATGTAATTTTCTTCAGTAATGGAAGAGATAAAGTTTATTTCACTATAATTGTTTTATTGTGTCAGTTGACGTTAGTTACACTTGGTTGTGTACAGTACATAGTTGTCGCGTTAAATTTCCTTTAGGTGATGTATTTAGTTCAAGTCATTAATATGCATTGTAAATATGATACCCCTACTTTTGGTACGTGGAGCACATTTGAGACATACACGTTCCTGTTTGCTCCTTGCGGTGCAGGGCGACACCAGTGCGGCTGAATCCAACAGAAGCCTGCACGAAGCATTTATTTGCTGTGGCAGTGGTTTGTTTCTGTAACAATGTGTTTTATATGATGAGTTCCCAATCTCATCAGTCGGCATATACGACATGCTTCAGAGTGCAGGGACGAATATTTAAGAGGATCAGTTGCGAGGTGGTGGTTTATGCTCATTAATGAGAGTATTCGTTGTACATATCGTTTAATATTATTTTTTGCATATTTCATTATTATTTAGTTATTGTTATGTGTCGGATAATTTATGAGAGCACGTGGGTCCACTTGGGAACAAATTATGTCTCTTCTCGCTCCTTATGGAGCATAAGGCCACCAGTGTGGCTGGCCTCCGCATGGAGACCGCACGAATCATTCAGATGCTCTAGCAGTAGTGGTTTCAGTAGCAATCTGTGTTACATGGTGATATTGCCAGCCTCATGCACAACACCATACTAGTCTGATTAGACGACATGCATGGGCTGAGTGTGTGTGCATGATAGTTGAATGTTCCACGTAGCGTGGAAGAAGGACAGTTGACGGGTGAGAGCATGGTGTTTCTCATTATTTAACTACAGTATTATGATTTTAACTAGTCGGTGCTTTGTTTGCGTTTCAGATTAGCAATTGAGCACTGGCTGGGTGTTTTGTTTGTTCTTTAGTTTGCTTTGTGGGTTTGGGTCACTGACTGGGTTGTATGAATAAATACAGCCCCTGCCTTAGAATCAGAGTTTTATTGTTGATCGGGTCGGTTGCGAGTGTGCAAGAAAGTGATCACATATCACAACAGCATCATCATCTCTCGCCCACCCAATCACATACAGTATATAGAAAACATGCATTGAAATAAGCGGACGTATATGCCAGTAGTTATAAGACTAGCTTAGTACAAAACACGATCATAGTTTCATTCTTTGATGCAGTTTCTACCAAACGACCCACACCGTCTATTCCACGTTAAATATTTTTCTCTTCCTAAGAGAAACTGCCCTTGATGCAAGTTTTTTTTTATCTGGCCGATGAAATTAAAAGTAAAACAGAGTTTTTAAATGAACGTGAGGAACTTCCAGGTGTGTTACGGTCAGAAAGTTCACATTTTGTCTAACTGAGACATTTGGATGTTCCAACTTACACCTGGTAAGTAATTAAGTCCGAGTTTGTATCACACTCAAAGGGTATGATGTTGTTGATATCGCGGGTAGTTTGGTTTCTTGTGCGTGGATTCCCCACCACATTGCTTCACCCTAGGCTTAATGAATTTCTATTTCTTGAAAGTAGCGACCATTGCGATGTCAGCATATTTGGTCTACAATAACCCCTCATGACCAAGGACTGTTGTTCGTGGTGAAGAGCCACGCCATTCTCGAGGTATTCTTGGTAATCGTGAGGTGCGAATTCCCAGGCTAAACACAGCGGATCTAGGGGAGCAAACTTCGATAACAAACCCAGTGCACTAGCACCGTACGCACCCTTCTGTGGTTGGGAGGAAGCCAGAACGAGACTGTAGCAAGTTTAATTTGCTGAAGAGGTTATGATGTTATACCTAAAAGGAAAGAAATCGGTGTCTGTGTTAACCATGTGAGGTCAAGCACATGTAGGCCCCTGACTCTAATAGATGATAATGATGTATGTGCAGGGAACCTAACGCTACCTCCCTAGATCTCACACGGTCACTATTTTGGCTCTAGTGTCTGGTGTATGATATACCTAATGTCTAGGGGAGAAATGAAAATGATGGTACATAAACACAAAACACTTTAACTCGCTATAAGGAATTGACTAAAACAGTGGTTAAGGTTTTTCTTTAAAATTCAATATTTTCTTTTTACAATTTAATCTGCCTGTCCCGCCATCTCTTTTGGACAGGTCTTTGAAAATGAGGAAAAGATAGTTTACATAAAAAGAATTAACAAAAATTTGTGGACACTTTGTCCAATAAGTATAAAGTCACTCTATCTCTCCTGTTGGTGTATGTCACGTAGGTCTTTATGTCATTAAATTACCTACATCTTCTTCCTATTCTCTCACCCTAATCCTTTCATTTATATTCTTTCCATACTTGTTTTTCCTGTATTTTTCGCATCACTCGGTTGCGAAAAATATTTTCTTCAGTATTTTTAAACTTTACCTGTTTTTTTCTCAAAACTGAGAATCGCGCTAGGACGATATTACGTAGATGTCAGGGCTGCAGGGCGTCAGAAGGCGTGATAAGTCGGTTCGCTGAACATAGGACGTAGACATTAGTCTACATTCTCACCGAGCGCGCGAGTTTCTTCTCGGCATAAGTCCCGGTGAGGTGTGATACTTTACATCTGCACCGGTCAGTACTCAGACATTTGTCTGAAAAATCCCCAAACTGACACGGCGCTCACTGTGGGCCATGGTCAGCTGTAGTGTGAAAACTGCCCTGCATTGGAGACAGGTTGTCTGAGATTTGAAACTGACACGCGTACATCTTGGTCAGTGGTGGCAGTTACGACATGTTAGGTGTGAAACGTATCGTTTAAGCCGGAAAGGGGAGAGCATTTCGTTCTACGAAATAATAGTTCATCCTTTGTCTGGTTTAAAATATTAACCCACGTTTGAAACTATTTCATTTCACTCAGTACCTTTGCAGTTAGACTAGAACAACCTTCGTTCGATTTCAAAAAAATCTCTGTAAATAGAGATGGCCTTAGTTTGGTCGAAGTGGTTTAACGTTCTTAGTAATTCTGTGGTTGAGGTATATTAATATTATATATAATAGATATCTAGTTTTGTGAAGTGATTTAGTGTTAAATCGCCGATTCCATTTTAAACTAGTTCTGTGTGCAGAGTGAATATTTTGATAGTTTGTTATTTCTTTAAATCGTCGAGTTGCAGTGGAAATACAAAATAAATTATATTTTTAGCTTACTAAACAAGTAGCTGAAATAAGTTTAATTTAACTGTTAAATACTCAGTCGAAACTGTTTTAATAACAAACTTATAAATGCTAGATGCTACATCAGTGAATAGTGACGGAATACGAAGATATTCCTAAATTCCTGATGATTGTTTTTATATAACTTACGTTACGGGAAGTTTTAAATATAAGTCAAGCTGTAGGCGTGCTATTTAAAATGTAAGTTATAATAATGAGTACATATATGTAAATGATTTGATATGTGTTCTTTCTTTTATATAGTGAAACGGTGGTACCCAACTTTCCAGCGTTTAGTAAAAAGGACATACTTGTGAGAAGCATAGACATTTCCTATCTTTAACCACGTGGGTTTTTTTTTTCAAGTAACACTCGTCTGACAGTGCATATGCCATCAGAGATAGACAGTAATACAAATCCCACAAACGGTTCCTAAAGATTAGAAATATATATTGGGCTTTTGAGCCAGTTCATATTGCTCCACAAATTTAAATGTATATGCTGCCTGGCGGCGAGAATAATTGCAAGAACTAACATTTACATTTCCAACACTATTGAAAGAGTGGATAGTGAACCAAGACTATCTGTTGAGAGCAGTTGTCCACTGGTCATCTTTTCCAACTTAAGGGAATCCACGTGTGTTTTTTTCGGAACTCTGTGTGCCCGTTTAAACTTGCTTATCAAACCTGATCATAGTGACATTAAAAGTAAATCTAAAGTTTAACTGGTGAAGCGAACGCTCCCCGAAAACAGTGGAAGAAAACCTGTATTTGTAGAGCTGGGATTCGCTTTATCCAAAGAATCCAGATTCACTGTAGAGAAGTGTCCTAAGGTTGCGCCAGACGGTGAACAACATCAAGTTTTAGGTAAGGGTGAGAGAACCGAGTGAAAGTGACGGAAGGATGTTCGTTGGTTTAATGCATTCATTCTTTTTTTGTAATTTTTCCTGAAGAAAGATTTGCTGCTTAATGTAATTGTTCCTTTAGAATAGATACTGCTGTCATAAGTCAGTTCTTACCTTCTAGAAAAGGGACAATATTAGACCCTAACCATATGCATCTCTAATTCTTTGGGCCATCATCTGTCATCCTAACGGGGCTGTGGGCTAAACCTAGAGTTAAGGGCATAACGGGGCTATCATCCTTGTAGCATTTTCTTGATTTTTATGACTATTTGTATATGTTTTCTTTTGATGTAAAATTTATATGTTGTGTCGTAAGTTTAATAATGATAAATAAACTTACCCATAAATTAAATCAGTGTGCTGGTCAGCTCGTTCTAAATATTTATATAATCATTGTTATAGATTTCCCACGTCTGTGTGTGTAACCGTCGTCACGTGTATGTGCGTGCCCGTGAGTAGATATAATATATGTAATATATGTATATGTGGTAGACTGTCTGACTGCTTAAAAATCTGTCGTAGAAGATAGGAGAGAGAGAGAAGATTTTCTCGCATCTCAGAGACAGCCTCTATCACTATTCTATCATCTCACTTGTGGTATCTATTTCCTTTACTAACTCACACTGTGACTCTCACTCATTCCACTCTATTCAGAAGGGACCAACCCAAGTCTTAAATTCTCCTATCAAAAATCTACGACAAATGGTGACTCGTTTCCGGTTTTTGAACTTAGAATAGGAAGACGAGTACGACTAATGTGGACTCGTCTATCTGGATTTTGTCTGTAAGATTCTTTATTCTGATATAGAGTAAGAGTGTGATGTCTTGTGAGTTTTGTATCTTTTAAAAATAATTATCCCCTAGACTAACGATCTGTTTTTGGGCGTGCTGACCACACAAACTGATAAGTTTTTTCCACAGCATTTTGAATAATATACATTTGAGTTACAGGTTGATTGTCGGAATATATGTTAATTACTGATTTTGTAATACTAAACGCTGGTAAAGTGGTGAGTGTATAACATTCACTGGGTTTTGAAGAAGTAGGTGTTTGAGCAAAAGCTAAGGAGTGCGTTTCGGACTATTTGTCCAGATTAATTGCCTCCCTCACCCTAACTGTCTTCAGGGGTAAACTTATAGTGGATTTACAAATTAAGGGATTATTTTTCTCTTTAAATTTTTGCAATAATTATTTTGCTTTTCCACTGTAGCAACTTATTTTTCAGAAGTAATCTTAACTACCATTTAGTTGGCGTAGTCGTGTTTTGCATTAGGTGCTTTATTGCCGATAATAGCAGCGATAGTTAGATTTTATTTTTGGAGGAGGTATCCCAGGGTTAAGGATATCATCTTTTGAATTTTTGGAAATTTTTTTCTCGTAAGTGGTAGGAACCAGTGTATCTTTTTTTTCTTTTTTCTTTCTCCACTAGTCTCAGTTACTGACAAAATATGGCCGAGAGGGCAAAGCTTAGACAACTCCTCAGGGACGAAGCGAGAGAGGAGGGACTGGAAGGAGAGGAAGCGAAAGCATTTGTCAGAGACGAACTTGAGAGATACGATGCGGAGAGGAAAGCAGCTGAAGCTTTGCAGCAGAAGAAAATGGACGAGGAAATGGAAATTCGCAGGATGCAGCATGAGGAGAAAGAGAAGGAGAGACAGCATGAGGAAAGAGAGAAGGAGAGACAACATGAGAAGGAGAGAGAAGAGAGACAGCATGAGTTAGCTCTTAAAACTCTAGAATTCCAAAGTCGTGGTACTGCCTCTACCTCCAGCAATGGAGAATCTTCTCCTCATTCCTCCTTAACTGATCCTTCTAACAGTCAATCTCTTCACCTCACTGCTATGTCTTTTCCGCTAGAATCTTTCCCTTGTCCAAATGAGAAGATTGACACTTGGCTAGAAAAATTTGAGAAAATTGCAACTCTGTACGGTTTAGAGAGGTCGCGTTGGAACATGAAGCTTTCCCAGGCTTTGAAAAGTTCTGCGTATGATGTTTACGCCAAACTGGAAAGCAGCCAACAAGACAACTATGATCTGTTGAAGAAAGCGTTACTGGAGCGCTTTGAAATGAACGCTCGCAAATTTTTGCAACTGTTTCGCAACAGCAGGAAGGAGAATTCTGAAACTTTTCACCAGTTCTCTTCCCGTCTAAAGGGATATTTGACAAAGTGCCTTGAGCTCTCGCAGCTCCCCTCTACCTATGAAGGTCTTGAGGAATTTGTTTTAACAGAACAAATAAAGAACACTTTGTCTGCTGATACCCGGAGATTTCTAGCTGCGCAGGGAGCAGAAAAACTTGAAGACATTTTAGAAAAGTCTGAGCGTTACCATAATGCGCTGGCTGAACTACCGGCCACAAAGCGGAAACCGACAGAGGAGCATTTTCGAAAACATAACCTAGAGCAATCTTCTCAGGCTTCTAACCTAAATAACCACAGAGAAACTGGACCTCAAAACCCCCCTCCTGAAAAATCCAAGTTCTACAAGAACAAGTACCCCAACCACCCCAAACAGTCTGATCAACCCGACCGCCCTACATGGCAGCGTAGCCAGAAAGGACAAGGTGGCAAAGGGAGAACCCCTGAGCACGGGACATATGATCAGACCGAGCACACCGAGCCGAAACGCATCGGATGCTTATTGACAGTCTCGCAAGGCGGAATTATTGACAGTGATTCCCAACCTGTTGGGGATAGACCCTCAACGCGAGGTACTGTTACTTTGAACGGTTCTCAAACTTCTTGCTTATTTGACACGGGGCTTTCTTACGATTGCATTGTTGCCAGAAACCTGGTTAAACCCGGTCAAGAGACAGGAGAGACCGTCAAACTTTGTGGAGTTCGTAAGAGTGATGCACCTACAGCGCTTCCCATCGCATTGGTGGAGATACACTCTGACTTTGTCAGAGGCGTGATCAAAGCGGCTGTTATGGATGATCCCATCTACCCAGTCATACTTGGCGGGAGATACGTGTGTATTGGGAAACCGGAAGAGCCGATTGTGGCAGCAGTAACTACAATAGGGCAAACCAAGAAGGAACGGGAGCCTGCGCCTAATTTGTTACCTATGGAACTTAAAGAAGCGCAATACAAGGACCCTACTTTGGCACCCTGCTTTAGGAAACTGCCCATGGCTAAGGAACCCAAACAGCACGGGGACATTTTTTCTGAGGATGGCGTACTTTATCGGAGAACGGGCAAGCCTGACCAAGGTTACAACCAGCTCCTAGTACCGAAACAGTACAGAAGCCAAATCCTAGAAATGGGGCACTCTCTTCCCTTCAGCGGACATATGGGACAGAACGCCACAAACCAACGGATAACCACTCATTATTGGTGGCCAGGAGTAAATACTGATATTATCAGATATGTCAAATCCTGTGCCCAGTGCCAACGTGTGCCACCCAAGCAACGGGCACCCCCAGTCTCTTTGGGTGAAATGCCAATAGTGGGAACACCATTCGAACGGGTTGTGATCGACATTTTAGGGCCTTTCGAAAGGACTAAAAGAAGGAACAGGTTTATCCTGACCTTAGTCGATACATGCACTTTATGGGCAGAAGCTATCCCGCTAACATGCGCAGATGCCAAGCATGTCGCAGAAGCCCTCGTGCAGATTTTCACTCGGTTGGGATTCCCTCAGCAAGTGTTGACGGATAACGGATCTCCATACCGAAACCTGTTGATGGATGAGATCGTTAAGATCTTGAGGACCCAACACATCCACACTAAGCCATATACTCCGGCCGGAAATGGGCTCGTGGAACGTGCTAATGGAAACCTCACCATGATGCTAAGTAAGCTGGCACAAGTGAAACCTGAAGATTGGGATCTCTGTATTCCTGCAGCATTATTTGGCTACAGAGAATCTCCTCATACTTCCACATGATTTCCGCCAGCTACACTCTTATTCGGCAGACCCATTAAGGGCCCGCTTGAAGCCTTACTTCAGTCTCTGACAGACGAGAAGGCGGATGAGACAGTTGTCTCAGCCAGTAAATATGTGTCGGTTTTAAAGGAAAGGTTGAAACTAGGGTGGGACCTAGCAACGACTAACTTTAAGCGAGCTCGCACAAAGCACGCTAACCGATACAGGAAAGTCGCGAAAGAGAGAGAACTGGAAGCAGGAGAGAAAGTTTTGGTGTTACTCCCTACCGAGAACAACCAACTGAAGATCGGATGGCAAGGGCCGTTTACCGTCCTGAAAAAGATTTCTAAGGCTAACTACCAGATCTCTATTCAAGGAAAGGAGAAGGTTTTCCATTTAAATCTCTTAAAGAGATACTTGGAAAGACCAGTGCCAACCTCCGACCATCTCCTGACGATCGCCAAAACTGACGAAGATGATGATAGTGGCAGGGATATTCCACCGCTATCACAGGAAATCTTTCAAAAATGTCAGAAGCGGCGACGCTCTTTCAAGCGCGCATGGGAGACATTCCAGAGGAAGGAAACTTTGGGGAGTAGACTTGAGTAGGAATTGGAGAGAGATGGAGGGGGAAGATGAGAGGGAAGAAGACAGACACCCCGAAGCTACGGTTATAGGAAATTTAATTCCATAACGTAGACATGGAGTGCTTCCATATCTTAAGGGGGGACGTCCTGTCACGTAGGTCTTTATGTCATTAAATTACCTACATCTTCTTCCTATTCTCTCACCCTAATCCTTTCATTTATATTCTTTCCATACTTGTTTTTCCTGTATTTTTCGCATCACTCGGTTGCGAAAAATATTTTCTTCAGTATTTTTAAACTTTACCTGTTTTTTTCTCAAAACTGAGAATCGCGCTAGGACGATATTACGTAGATGTCAGGGCTGCAGGGCGTCAGAAGGCGTGATAAGTCGGTTCGCTGAACATAGGACGTAGACAATCGTCTACATTCTCACCGAGCGCGCGAGTTTCTTCTCGGCATAAGTCCCGGTGAGGTGTGATACTTTACATCTGCACCGGTCAGTATTCAGACATTTGTCTGAAAAATCCCCAAACTGACACGGCGCTCACTGTGGGCCATGGTCAGCTGTAGTGTGAAAACTGCCCTGCATTGGAGACAGGTTGTCTGAGATTTGAAACTGACACGCGTACATCTTGGTCAGTGGTGGCAGTTACGACATGTTAGGTGTGAAACGTATCGTTTAAGCCGGAAAGGGGAGAGCATTTCGTTCTACGAAATAATAGTTCATCCTTTGTCTGGTTTAAAATATTAACCCACGTTTGAAACTATTTCATTTCACTCAGTACCTTTGCAGTTAGACTAGAACAACCTTCGTTCGATTTCAAAAAAATCTCTGTAAATAGAGATGGCCTTAGTTTGGTCGAAGTGGTTTAACGTTCTTAGTAATTCTGTGGTTGTGGTATATTAATATTATATATAACACTGACTAACAAAAAAAAACTTTTTTTTTCTTTCTCTAACATTTCTATGTTTTTCTGGTCAATTTTAATGCGCTGTTTTTAAATCTGCAAACCGTTTTTCTCTATCAGGTCGGGATCTCTAGAAATACGCAATTGAAGTTTTTTAACAACGCATACAGTATTACAACATCATTTGTACAAGAAGTATAACAGTTATGTAGGCTTGAATTTCTTTGCAGTCGACTTTCGTCGGTGAATGGCATGTGGTACATCGCGATGAAGCATCCAACAATAATCGGCAAGCATGGTCACACTCCACCGTCCTTGATAACGTGACTCCATTACGGCGATATCTTGATGGAATCGTTCTCCATGTTCATCGCTGACTTCGCCAAGGTTGTCAGGGAAAAAGTCAAGATGCGAATCGAGCAAATGGATTTTGAGGGACATGTTACAGCCCATAATTCTGTATGCATCTATGCACTGCTTAACAATATGCACATAGTCGACAGATTTGTGATTTCCCAGAAAGTTATCGACGATCGATTTGAATGCCATCCATGCGCGAAGTTCACTACCATGTAACAAGTTCTCGAATTGTTTGTCTGCAATAACTTTCCTAATCTGAGGTCCTACAAAGATACCTTCCTTTATCTTTGCATCGCTAACTTGCGGAAACTTTTCTCGAAGATAAGTGAAAGCTTTGCTCGTTTTATCTAACGCTTTTACGAAATTCTTCATGAGCCCCAACTTTATATGTAACGGTGGTAAAATGATGCTGTCTTTGTTAACTAATGGCTCGTGTATTACATTTTTATGCCCGAGCTGCATACGATCCCTGATAGGCCACACCTTTCTTGCATCATGTTCCTGTCTGTTGCGGCTGTCCCATTCACATAGGAAGCAACAAAATTTAGTATACCCAGTCTGCATGCCCGTGAGAATTGCAATGACCTTTAGGTCTCCACAAATCCGCCATTGGTAGTCATTGTACTTTATTTTTGCCAAAAGTATAGCCATATTGTCATAAGTTTCTTTCATATGAACAGAGTAGGCGACTGGAATTGATGAAAATAAATTTCCATTATGCAATAACACGGCTTTTAGACTAGTCTTGGAAGAGTCGATGAAAAGTCGCCATTCGTTGACTATGTGCTCATGACCGAGGTGCACCATTAGACCTTTTACATCTTTGCAATAGCAAATGTCATCATCCATCTCAAAGTATTGAACAAGTTCTCTGTGTCTATGACGAAATTTAGATATCGGAGTATTGGGCGCTAAAAGATTCCATTCTTTGAGTCGCGAACCGAGTAATTCCGCTTGTCCTTTGGTGAGAGCGAGATCACGTATTAGATCTGAAAGTTCTGAATGGTTAATTAAGTGAACACCATCATTCACCGGTATATAATCCGAGTCAGAATTAGTTTCTAAAGCAGGTAAACTATCACTTTCTGATGGTTCATTCACGTCCAATGGGTATTGTTCTGGTGGAACTGGGATCGGACACGTGATTGGATCATGAGGCACTGGTTTCGAAACCGATTCAATATTTGGATAAACCACAGACTTTCTAGTTTTAAAAGTGAAACCATAGATATTTGTCAAGCAGAAGTAACAATCAGTAGCGTGATTTGTCGGTTCACGCCATATTACTGGCACTCCAAAAGGCATCGACTTATGCTTCGGCGATTTTCGTAACCAACCTGCCAATGTATTTGCACAAGTCGAACAAACTGCATTTGGCTTCCAAGATTTATTTGCATCATCAACTTTCGAATCGAAATAAAGTTCATATGCTTTCTTTAGCAATGGTGTAAAGTTTTTCTGGTGAACACGATCGGTAAAATATCCGCACACGTAACAGAACAGATCAGCCGAATTTCTACAACTTCTAGAAGCCATATTTCACTCGGAATTATTTCAAAATACAGTAACTATTTGAAATATAACGTAACATGTGTCATGCATCTTTTAGCAGTATAAAAAGTAGAATTATTTTGCATTTTATTAATTTTTAAAAAGTTATATAGTAAAAATGAAACAGAGCAAGTAACGGTTTCCCAAAAATATATTTATTCACAAATATCTTAAGAACCCGACGTGATAGAGATAAACGGATTTCAAATTTGAAATCAGCGCAAGAAACTGACCTAAGAACACTTATTCTTATATAAGAAAGAAAAATGTTGTTTGTCAGTGTAATAGATATCTAGTTTTGTGAAGTGATTTAGTGTTAAATCGCCGATTCCATTTTAAACTAGTTCTGTGTGCAGAGTGAATATTTTGATAGTTTGTTATTTCTTTAAATCGTCGAGTTGCAGTGGAAATACAAAATAAATTATATTTTTAGCTTACTAAACAAGTAGCTGAAATAAGTTTAATTTAACTGTTAAATACTCAGTCGAAACTGTTTTAATAACAAACTTATAAATGCTAGATGCTACATCAGTGAATAGTGACGGAATACGAAGATATTCCTAAATTCCTGATGATTGTTTTTTATATAACTTACGTTACGGGAAGTTTTAAATATAAGTCAAGCTGTAGGCGTGCTATTTAAAATGTAAGTTATAATGAGTACATATATGTAAATGATTTGATATGTGTTCTTTCTTTTATATAGTGAAACGGTGGTACCCAACTTTCCAGCGTTTAGTAAAAAGGACATACTTGTGAGAAGCATAGACATTTCCTATCTTTAACCACGTGGGTTTTTTTTTTCAAGTAACACTCGTCTGACAGTGCATACGCCATCAGAGATAGACAGTAATACAAATCCCACAAACGGTTCCTAAAGATTAGAAATATATATTGGGCTTTTGAGCCAGTTCATATTGCTCCACAAATTTAAATGTATATGCTGCCTGGCGGCGAGAATAATTGCAAGAACTAACATTTACATTTCCAACACTATTGAAAGAGTGGATAGTGAACCAAGACTATCTGTTGAGAGCAGTTGTCCACTGGTCATCTTTTCCAACTTAAGGGAATCCACGTGTGTTTTTTTCGGAACTCTGTGTGCCCGTTTAAACTTGCTTATCAAACCTGATCATAGTGACATTAAAAGTAAATCTAAAGTTTAACTGGTGAAGCGAACGCTCCCCGAAAACAGTGGAAGAAAACCTGTATTTGTAGAGCTGGGATTCGCTTTATCCAAAGAATCCAGATTCACTGTAGAGAAGTGTCCTAAGGTTGCGCCAGACGGTGAACAACATCAAGTTTTAGGTAAGGGTGAGAGAACCGAGTGAAAGTGACGGAAGGATGTTCGTTGGTTTAATGCATTCATTCTTTTTTTTGTAATTTTTCCTGAAGAAAGATTTGCTGCTTAATGTAATTGTTCCTTCAGAATAGATACTGCTGTCATAAGTCAGTTCTTACCTTCTAGAAAAGGGACAATATTAGACCCTAACCATATGCATCTCTAATTCTTTGGGCCATCATCTGTCATCCTAACGGGGCTGTGGGCTAAACCTAGAGTTAAGGGCATAACGGGGCTATCATCCTTGTAGCATTTTCTTGATTTTTATGACTATTTGTATGTTTTCTTTTGATGTAAAATTTATATGTTGTGTCGTAAGTTTAATAATGATAAATAAACTTACCCATAAATTAAATCAGTGTGCTGGTCAGCTCGTTCTAAATATTTATATAATCATTGTTATAGATTTCCCACGTCTGTGTGTGTAACCGTCGTCACGTGTATGTGCGTGCCCGTGAGTAGATATAATATATGTAATATATGTATATGTGGTAGACTGTCTGACTGCTTAAAAATCTGTCGTAGAAGATAGGAGAGAGAGAGAGAGAAGATTTTCTCGCATCTCAGAGACAGCCTCTATCACTATTCTATCATCTCACTTGTGGTATCTATTTCCTTTACTAACTCACACTGTGACTCTCACTCATTCCACTCTATTCAGAAGGGACCAACCCAAGTCTTAAATTCTCCTATCAAAAATCTACGACAGTGTATTCACAGATTACAACTTTATTATCTAATAGTGTGTGTCATTTGTTACGAGGGGCTGTAGTTTCATCACGCCCCATAACATCCTGGGTATGATTGAAAATATCAAAGTTTATTATAACTGAAGTGTCAGATATACCCAGATGCTAACACATCACCTGGGATTCTTTGTAGAAGGATAATTTAGTATGTCGTTGCAGAAAATATAGATATCTCAACACGCACAAGCTCCTCCAGCTATCTGCTGACAGCATAAACGTTTTACCGGAGACTTGTTGGCGTTACCTCCACTCATCAGGTTTCCTGTCACCGGCTGGTAACGGGAAATAAAACCTCACAATTTCAAGAAATAGTAATAAATAACGCTGACTTGCAAAGAATGGCCTTAGTTTTTCTCTGCCCTGCCCAGACTGCTAATTAATTCTTTATTTTATAAATTAACACAGCTGATCTCAGCGTATTTGATAGAAAAAGTTTTTGTCAACTGGCGATGAGCAGTGAAAGCTTTTTGCTAATATCTATTAGTACTGGCCAATGGAAAGCTTGCGACTACCAGAATTCAAATGTAGTTTTTGAAAAACAAAAACAAATTCCAAACAAACTCTGTGTCTGGTAGTCGATTGGTCAGTCTGCGTTAGTTATGCCCAATAGAAAAAGATGTTTCGTTTTTAGTTACATTTTTCCTATCTCTCCCCCTTCACTCCTATACCAACTAATAGAATTTGAATTACTACCAAGCCTCTTTTTAAGCTGGCGTCCCCACTAACGTTATGAAAAAAACAAGCAGGAACAACAGTCTGTCTGGTCAAACGTCCGTAGACATTTAGTATTTTCTCAATAACTTGGCTAATACTTGGACTACCATATTTTTAAAAACACATTTTTGCTCAGGGGACTCTAAGCTATACTACCATATGATTTTTATGGTCAGTTTCAGTATGGTTTAGATTTTCAATTTTGTCACTGTCAATCGTCAAATAAAATTTTTTTCACAAGTCGGCCATCTTCCCCCCTCTCATCTCTCTCTAGCATTTTTATTCAAATAACTAACTTGTTTGAGTGACGTCAGAAAAACATTACTCGGCGAGAATTTAAACTGTCTGTGGGTATATATCATCGGGCCAATCCCACCACTTGTCAAGCGAAGCGGGGTTTTGCGCGGCGGGTGTTAGAATTGGCGTTAATTATTACTGTTGTCTCGTGTTACACTACCAAAAAAGTAAGGATTACTACTATTAGAGGCGTTAAAGTTAAAGTATTACGTTAATTCAGACAGTAACTTGGCAGCACATTTCGTTAATTATAAGTCTTGCCGCAGTCTCTATCCGATCGGGTAAAATGTTAAAAATGTTATTGTACGTCACAAGGAAAGCGAGTAGGTTTATACGGCGGGATCGTTTCTAAGCATTACCATGGCACAAAATTCAGCGCGATGCGGGCGTGTGAGATGCTTATAGTCAGACACATACGGGCGGGGTTATTTATTATCATAGGACTAAAATCTTACTGAAATGAGCGATTATCTCGCAGATTTTACTACAGAGACTAAGCAGGCTTGAGGAGTAGGAACCAGAAGGCGCTGCTTCCTGATGACCGGAACTCATCGCAAAAGCCGCAAAAGACTCAGGTTATACTTATTCATGACTGCAAAGTCTTTAATGTTTGAACATGCTAATATAGCCGACTTACCCAGTGTTTAGGTTGAACGGGGTGCGCCTCACCTTGAGGAGGCAACATTTAATTAAGAAGAAGAACGTGATGATCCTCTTGCCTTGAACTGTTGGTCATTACGTCATCATTTCTCATTCTGTCTCTCCTGGCAACATTTATGGCTCTTATTAGGTATTTCATCTCACACGATGTGATTTTCCTCTAGTGTGCTTTGGTCATGGACCATGTTTGACATTGATAGCAAGGAGTTGGTAAGAATACACTATTTATCAACTGTCGTTTTGTTCCCATACTGATATTTCAATGTTTGATTAGTGGTGACAATTGGTAAGTCACTGCACTGTATTTAGGACATCTTGTTTCAATTTCTCTGCCAGATTTCCATTTTCCGTGAAAATTCCTCCTAGATATTTAAACCCTGGAAACTTGTTTGAGAGTACTCTTGTTGTCACGTATGTTATACACGGGAGTCTGTTTGAGATGAATATTTTTCACATGTACATTAAATGGGCCTGGTGATCTACTGATCTTCATATCTGATCATATTGGATAAGCACGAGAAAGACAGTGTTACGTCTATGTAGGAAATAATAATATTCCGCCTAATTATGAAAAACAGTTTTTCACAAAAGCGAGGAAAATTATTTTATATAAACGAGAAAGATTGGCATTTTCTTATTTTGTAAAACTGCCATGTGTTTTTAGCAGGAATTCCAGTTTTTCTTTCCTGCTTGCTTGCAGGTTACACGTGTCATGTCAAGCCACTAGGATAATCAGACACCTTATCAAGTTTACATAACATCAGAAAGTAGTCTTTCACCCCTTGAGTATCTGTGGCCATAATCTGGTGCAGCCTCCACATTTGACATGCTGCTTGCTGCTTGGAAGATGAACACGTTTGTCGGGAACTTATGAATGTATCAGCCACTAGAGAAAAGCTGTCATCGGCGGCTGCAAGTCATTCAATGCTGTCCACTTTTAACTGGTTAACTTACGTGTTTATTCACTTAAACTTTCCGTTCTGTAACAAGCTGAGTGAGTGTGTCTCCCTTCTGTAACAACCTGAGTGTGTTTGTGTCCCTTCTGTAACAACCTGAGTGAGTATGTGTGTCCCTTCTGTAACAACCTGAGTGAGTGTGTGTCCCTTTTGTAACACACTGAATGCGTTTGTGTCCCTTCTGTAACAACCTGAGTGAGTGTGTGTCCCCTCTGTAACAACATGAGTGAGTATGTGTCCCTTCTGTAACAACCTGAGTGAGTATGTGTCCCTTCTGTAACAACCTAAGTGAGTATGTGTCCCTTCTGTAACAACCTGAGTGAGTGTGTGTCCATTCTGTAACAACCTAAGTGAGTGTGTGTCCATTCTGTAACAACCTGAGTGTGTGTGTCCCTTATGTAACAACCTGAGTGAGTGTGTGTCCCTTCTGTAAAAAAGCTTAGTAAATGTGTGGACCTTCTGTAATAAGATGTCGATAGATGTTGTGTATTGGGCTTAAAGTTTCATTATATACAACAAAGTCCTACAGAAACCACTGCTGCAAAAGCATGTGAATGCTTATGTGCATACTTAATAATAATAATAATAATAATAAGTGAGTCAGCAGTGGTGACGTCACGCTTCATAAAGATAGCAAAGGTCAATAAAGATGATATAAGAGAAAGGTTATAGGTCACACGCTTCTACCGTATCTTATTAGTACTATGTGCTCATTGCTCCCTGT
Source organism: Oreohelix idahoensis (assembly GCA_024509875.1). Lineage (NCBI taxonomy): Eukaryota > Metazoa > Mollusca > Gastropoda > Stylommatophora > Oreohelicidae > Oreohelix > Oreohelix idahoensis. The sequence continues at coordinate 516,657 of JAMPIV010015675.1, forward strand.
GGAGCAAATGTATTCAGTCAGTTTACGACATGCCTTTGTATTTATGGCAATAAATTTAACTCTTTCAGTCCAGAGTTATTTTGCACGCTGTGCCAGACTTTTTTTGTGGGCAGAATTTTATAGAGTGAAGTGTTCATCTTTCAGTCTAAATTTTTGTGTGAATTTTCCTTTGAACATGTACTTATGTAGTGGTGTTTGATGGTATTGTATGATGTTGATATTACTAAATGTAATTGTATGAGGCCAGCTGTGAAGGCTCCTGAGATAAAATGTAGTTGAGAATTGTCAGAAGGCCTTTCTTGCTACCACTACGACCTCACACTTAATTTTTTTTAATGAATGTGGCTACGTAAAGTGTCTAGGGTTATGATATGTAGTGTGGTGTAATAGGTTATAGATATACCCACAGATATTTAACAAGACTAATAATATTAATAAATGTTAAAATACACTGAACTAACTCACGTGTGTAAAATTTTTTGATAGAATTATATTACATTTATTTTGTTCTGGATCAATTTTTTTAGGTTGACCAGAACTTAAAAGGATTTAGAGATTATGAAAGAAATGCATGGAATATTATATCATAAATGCAATAGTGTACATATATATGTACTATACTAGTTAGTTTTATTAAAATGTTCTAGTAGTCATCTACTTGGGAGGATAGTTAATGTTTGTGCTGTTGGGGTGGCCTCATCACACCTGTCTATATTGACTACACAGTGTCCAGAAAATGGTGGGAATTTTTATGAGGGTATTAGTAACTAAACGGGGTTGGTGAATGTCCAGCAGACCAGAGGCTCACTCATCTTGTCGTTGCAGCTCTGGTGCTGAAAACTGATGATCCCACCTCTCCGTGCTGGCGGGCAATAATGGTGGTCTCTGTCACAAGTACTGCACAGATACACTCGAGTAAAGTCACCAACTGAATAGTCACTGCTTTGTTGACAACAGAAACTCGCAGCTCTGCAATCAAAGTATGGGCCATGTGTCAAAATCTATTCTCTACCCACGTCTGGACACAACACTGACACAACAACCACATCATACAGACAGGTCAGATCTCTCTGACCAAACAGCACATTTACCATGGTGGTTTTACATCAGATAGATCCTCCCAGACTATAGATTCTGAAAAATATTTATTAGTTTTCTGCCCTAAAAGAGGATAGGTAATATGTTTCATTATTCTCAACACTTGATCTGTCTTGCATAATCCTTGCTGGAGTTTATGTACATTGTTGGTCCCTAGACCCTGACTAGGGCGGGGGGTCTAGAGCAAATCCCTACTTGTTTGTAAGGCTAGATTTCGATATGGCAGTATCAAATCACTCGAACATGAAACAATATTCAAAATATACAAAGAAATAATTTCAATCTTACCAGATTATGAATAAATAACACAGAATTGCTAGCAAAACTCAGCTGAGCTGCTGGCTATAGTATGGCGTCCCTAAATTTATTACACTTTCTTTCATATGGAAATCACCACACTTTAAAATCTGTGTCTATCACTGAACAACTATTGAAGAATGGCCCCACTTTCGCGTCTGAGCGCTAATGATATGATTGTCTGTGGCCAATCACTGCCTAGGTTTATTTTAAATTTCAAATTTCCTACCATAAAGTCATTTCAGTCATGCTTCAGTCAAGTATGGATGGTTATCTGTTAGTCTGTCCGTCTCTACTTGTGTTTCTACAAAATGTACTTGATTTTTGAACCAACCTTTCTCTCCCCTCCAAAATTTTGTCGTTAAAAGTTATTTTTAGACACAGCCACCACAAATATCCCTTCTCTTCCATACTACGTAGATTTGAACACCTGCGTTTCGAGGTCGTGTTTTTTTGTGCAATTAGCGACACTTTTAGATTCAATACAGTCTGTCGATGATGTGAACAACACTGTCTTTTGTCATTATCTTCAATATTATCTATCCGTCTGTAAAATTAAGAACATATTAGTTCACTGCTCAGAATAGGCCATCCGGCCAGCTAATTTTTATATTCCTAACATTAATATTAAGAAAAAAGTACTTTTTAAATTTTGTAATATTCCAAACATCTGCGTTTTAGCCGCTGAATTCAAATCAAGGGCTTGGTATTGCAAATGCGTCCAATAAATGACTGTGGCGTATTATATCTAAGGTCCCTTCTGTCGAGTTGCTTACTTTTTATGTCAACTTGGGAAACGTGACTTTTCTCCGTTTCCCCCCCAATTGCGTCTCCTTAGCCTTTCTAGCCTCACGCAATCTTTCCAGTCATATTTTTCCTTTTTGATCCTCCGTTCCCCTCCTGTCTAGCAAGTCAATTATTATGGAGGATGATGACCCGCGGTCTAGGCGATCATGTACTATTCGCAGCCTACGCATTATGTTTTTATCCTTAAATGTTATCTTTGGAGGGATTTTACCGTTGTATCTCTGTCAATTTCACTACAACTTATTATATACCAAACTGTAGGGAAATGAATAGAGAATTGTAATATATAATGTCTTTGGTAGTATTAACATAAGTATGTTCGGTATACTTAAAACATTTTGCATGTAAAATTGAAAAACGCTAAAAAGTTGACTGTAGAATATGATCTTACCAAAGACAAATTACTGTTGTAGACAATAAAACTTTCTTTTTAGTCTTCAAACATCAAGTTAATCCATATACAAGTTAAAAAAAAACATGCTTATGGCCACAATTAGTGCATTTAGTGTTATTCACACCAGTATTTCCGTGGTCCTTTGTAAGAAAAATATAAATTATGCAATCGTGCATTACGTAATTTTCAAACAAATAAAGAAGAATAACGTCATATAAATACTTTTTTACTCTTGTTTAATGTTTTAATAGTATCCCTAGCTTCATCTTCTACCAAGAACTAGTGATTAGGTGTTACAGTAGGTCTAGTTTTGTTGCTTTTGATCGGCCAGAATACGACTATGCCCACTCATCAACTAAACCTAGTGTGTCTAGCTTTTCTGCACAGATTCCGTATTTTGACAACAAACTGTGACTACCAAACAATCATCATCAATGTCAGCAATGTTTCAAAGTAGTTTGACACAATTATTTGCTTAGGAGACTTAGAAAATGTAAATATAAAGCGTGACATATTTCTCTAGCAATAACAACGAAAAACGCAAACACGCAAATTTTCACAAAAATTGTGATAATAACATCAAAACACGCACATGTGCTGATTAACTACAGTCAGTTTAGTTGTTTAGATAGTAGCGGAAGTCATTCTACGAGTTTTAATATATGAACTGCATTAAACGGACGATTTTTAAGGTTTATGCGTGATAAACTAAAAACCACGCTGTGAGCGTTGCTCTGGCACGGCGTGTTGAATTTTGCAACGCTCAGAGCGTTGCTCTGGAGTCAAAGAGTTAAGATCTGCCCATGCCATCTTCCTGGTCATTATATGTATTACTAGTTCTTTGATTCACCCAATTTTAATTTGAACAAACGCTGCAACCAGGAAGTTCCAGACTTTCATAAATCGGTGCTTTTGTCGAAACGGAAGGATTGAAATTTTATGACTAATATCTCCGAAGTGAAACTGATGACAAGGACATGACAAGTGCCATGGGAACGAACGAACCTTATTTTCAAAGGGTTAAGAATTGGGCGCGCAGGCCCGTCTAACATTCTGTCCTTCCTCTCTCTCTCTTATCTTGAATATTATATCCTTTCATTCTCACATGTTACTTTAAGCATTAGTTTAAAAGCATGCAACATTATAAAGGTAATATGACAGCATACATTTATAGTATTCAATTATAATCAACATTAAGTGTTTTTTTTTAAAACAAACAAGAAATTAATGAAAATAAACAACAAACAAATAAATTCCAAACATTCATACAGTAAATCAGACAAAAATTCGAGTATAATCACATTAGGGTGACATAGAATCAGAACTCACGCTGGCGATGGATAGGACAAACATAGAGATAACAGGTTAATAACATTACAAGGTAGTCCTTTTTCTGGTATTACCCGGGTAGGAGAGTTAAAGGGAGACAGAACAACACACGGAGAAGAGAAATGGAGACATAACTGACAGGGAAAAAAAAGGCATAGAAAGACCTTGTACGAATGGCACAGGACAAGGAGACTTGGCTTGAGTTTGTTGAGGACCTAATTGTTGCATATGGGTGCTTACAACAGTTGTTGTTGCGCATCAAAGAGCGGTGAATTGAGTTTGGGGAATAGTGAAGATGTTTTGAATAGTGCACTTAGGTACATTATTCATGAACGTAGTAAAAAATTAATAAAAAATGATAATTGTGCTAACCAATCGAGGGATTAGATTGGAAGATGACGTAGGAGTTTTGTGTGTTGTTATAATGACGTAGGAGAAAAAAGATAAACAAGACGGAGACAGCCTTGTTTGCTGGTGGTCTGAAAAACCCGTTGAGAGATTATGTTTATTCGTGCAACCAATAGGAATACACGACAGGAGAAGTACTGTTTTAAGTGTATAGATGATGCATATACCTTCATGGACGGGTAGGTTTATACACCGTAAAACCGGAGTTCTTAATGACCTTGCATTGTCGCTGAAGTGTGTACTAACTTTGAGAAATTCATTCTAATGAAGTTTAAAGGAATTTGAAAAGGAGCTACGGGACAATGGCACGGATATATATATATATATATATATATATATATATATATATATATATATATATATATATATATATATATATATATATATATATAATGATTTACTAAGAAGAAATAACGAATGCGTACTACCGTCAAGGGGTGGAGTATTATGTTACTAATGGACGGAACGACATAACCTAATGACGGTTCATCATTTCACCTTGATCATGAATTTCAATAAATGCTGTGGTTTTTTTTTATAACGTACCAGCATTGGCTTTGCACCTCGTTACTTTTGAGCTGTTGGGGCCTACTTGTGATGTTACTAGTTCGTTTATCCCTTGTGAGGGAACACTGCCGAAATAATACAGGGACGATTCAGTGCTGTTTGCATACTCACGATAGAAACATTCGCGGGACACGGTCCTTGTATACCCGTGATCGAACACTCATAAAAACAAATCTTGGAAGAGTGATTATATATATATATATATATATATATATATATATATATATATATATATATATATATATATATATATATATATATATATATATATATATATATATATCAAATTGCAGAAAAACTCTTTTTAATTCACTGAAGTAAACTAACGGGCGAACACACCTTAACACTAGTCTCTTTGGGAAGCGGACGGGTTATTGTCACATATGTAAATAGTGCAGCAGTGACCGTCCACTTTTGCCCCCCCTCTCCCCCCCCCCCAATCTAGGGTTATTTTTTTTTGGCTACATTAACGCCTGATTCACAATCGCAATTAACACGCAAGCCGTCTGGCAATTAAGCACGGTGGAACAGAGCGAAGGGCGTAGCACGGCGTAATCATTCTTTGATCAGAGAAACAGGCGGGCAGAGGCCAGGCGTTAACAGTTTCTTTGAAGAATCAAGTGCGATAAGTCTGAGACGTAACTTGGATTGTTAAATTTTCAGGGGAATTAACTTACGTAGCTAATATGCGGCAGGCGGGGTGAATGAAAGACAAGCCAGAGGTTGTCGGTCGGCAGAGGTGAAGAAAAAACCTTTCATTCAGGAATCGAACCGTAGATGTGCCCGGCCGTGGCCGTAGGTGCGACTTTCGCATTAAGGAGCGAAAAAATGGCATCTGTGGATATACACCCGTCTCCCCCAAAGTCATTATCAGTTGCTCAGAGAATTTTCTGAAATAACTAGCTCGATACACTAAAAGTTTTCGTACAAAGTGAATGCGTAAATTCGTGGAGTTGTTTCCATCTTTCTCTGTTTGCGGTAATTTATATACTAGCCGTTAAGTGATTTAGTGTGTTAAAAGTTTTTTCATTATAATTTCACTGGGATTTTCTGTGTTAAATTGAATAGCATATTAAATAACATATAGCTAATTTTTTCAGCTGTAACGTAAATTTAATTACTCGCTATTCCTCAGAAAGAGATGCTATAATTGACTAGTACATACATTACATAACTGTCTACTGACGGTATGCATTATTTACTTCTATCCATTTTGTGTAATATTATAAATGACTAGTGTTCATATCACGCGTTAAAAGCGATAGGATAAGCTAGACATTTGTGGTGTATAATCTAATTCAATAACGTAGTGGTTAAAGAAGTCTTATCCTAACACGTGTTTGATATAATATTGATATTTTGGTTAAATGTTTATATTTCTTTCCTAAAATCTAGGCTGATCAAAAACCCAGCAAACTAGCGGTCTTATGGTCATATGAAATTATGGTCATATGAACTTATGTCTTATGAACTATGGTCGTATGGTCCGTTGGTCTTATAAGAGTATAAGCAACCAGAAACTTTATAATATTGTTGAGTCTTCGGGCTATGATCTGTGCGGTCCGTTTTCTTTATTTTATGAGAGAGACCAAACTAGAACAATAATTGTAAATGTTAACTGGACCAGAACTATACCAGATTGTACCTATATAAATCTCATCCGCCAGCTGTGGCAAAATATATTGTCAGCAACATTTGTGTAATTTAACATAGTGTCTCAGTAACCAGAGGCTAGACAACACAGGAAATATATATGTATTATTCCTCCTATGTCGGCGATCACCACGTATGAACCTTACTCCAATCAACTAAAGGCAGAGATACAGTATTTATCCAGGAAAACAATTAAATCACCAACTCCAGCGACTACCGTGAAACTTGCAGTCAGCAACTACGGCTAGTCTGGGGCAGGATGTTGCAAAAATTAATATGACACTGAATAGTCTTATTACTTATTAGTGTTTATTTCCACGGAATGCCTGCGACAACTATTGGTAAGCGAATATGAATGTGGCCACAGAATGAAGGATTGAATGAACTGTAAGAGAGTAACATAATTTTCTGTTGTTACCACTATCATACAAATCTTTTCTTTTTTGTTCTCACTAACCTGAGTATTTACGGGATAGATTAATTAGGGACTTGTCCTTTGTTTTCTTTACTGACTATTCCATACACTTATTGTTAACTTTTGATCTTTTGGGTTAATTAACCTCTGTTGGGATCTTCTTTTCTTTTCCTTTACCAGAGGGGAGAACCTATTTGATTAATTTTTTCATTTTGTCTGTAACCCATGATCTATTGATGTATATGATTTATGTTGTAAAGTTCTAGTGATAAATAAACTTAATAAAACTTAAGTTATCGTGTTGGTCAACCCCTACCCTATCTGTTATCCATAGTTTGTTTTCACGTTTATGCGTATTTGTCACAGAATTGTGTGCACGTGGGTGCAGTGTAACTTGTATTTTGTATAAGGAGAGAAAGTGCGTCTGATTTTAAATATAGTCGTACAAATAGGCTGGATTAGAGAAATTACTCAATCCAGAGACTGTCCTTTCTCTTACACTATCACCTCGTGAGAAAAAACTATTTCTTACACCTTACTCTCACATAGTTATCACTATCACCTTTGCTCAAACAGGACTATAAACATCTATTACCTATCTGATAAAATCTACGACAGTTATGAATGAATAAATAATGTTTTTTTCTTCTAACCTGGGTATTCCAGAACAAGGCCTGCCATGTGATGCTAATGACTTTCTCAGCGTGTATTTTATTCACCTCTTGCGTCATTTCTTCATTTCTTTCAACTTGTTTTTCTGAGATTCTGTCCATCATTTTGATATTATTGAACGTGTCTAGCGTTTTAACCCGTCTACTCTGTGCTAGCACCCATTTATTTCTTATTCATGAGGTGCTTCCTTTTTGTGGCAAGGCACGCTATTTTCAACCAACACAGAAGTCCTTTGCTTATACTAGAGCACAGCTGCAAGTTTAAAAAAAAACAAAACCCAAAAAACTCTTTCTGAACTCCAAAGCAACAATGATAAATACTAAGCCCTGAAAAGGACTCTTAGTTTCTACATGCAAGCTACCTGCCAGAAAATTCACGGATGTGAATTATAGTGTGCTTATTTCGCTGCATGTCATGATGACGGCATCATATCTTCGATGGTAATGCATTCCTTTCCATTTCATGTAAACTTCCTGGGATCTTTGTAGTCAAGCTTATCAAGACTTATGGTCAACCGTCAATGTCGCATTAAAAAAAAATGGAAAGGTATGTGTGTTATTTTAATAAGTATTCAATTTATCTTTCACGGTGCAATGCGTAATTCATTTACGTTTTTAATATTTTAATGTAAGTAATTTTGTTCCGTAGTCATATAGAAATGCGTATGGGAGCTCAATGCAACATTATAGACATGTGAGAAAACTAAAAGTTTCATTTAAGAAATAGTTATTTACTTTGAAATTTTCTGACTCATTTTTCTTGTTCTTTTAAAGTGGTATTAAAGTGGTAATTTCCTATCTTTCGTACCTTTTTGGTCCGCAGTGAATATATGTAGTTAGGTAGTGTTTCGTAGCTGTTAGGGTTAGGATTAGTATTATGGTTAACACTAACCCTAATTCTAACCCTAATCCTAACCCCAAGCGCTACGAAACAACACCTAACTATACATATTCACTGCGGAGCAAAAAGGTACGAAAGATAAATTACCAATTAAACATAAATAAATACATTCCGGCACCTCCCTCATGTCGACGCCCGGTGCGTTCGCACTGCTCGCACCGCGTAAGAGCCGGCCCCACGTGGACTGTTAATGTGAAGGTCGTTTACTAATGTCACGGTGTCATGGCCGCTCGTATATAGGACACAAAAACTTTCCACTCGAAATAAGTAATTAAAACGTGGTTACAATATTTGATATGTCTGGCCGCAAGAATGTCTTATCTTACATTTCTGCCTAGGCAGATGCAGACGAGGATCTCAGACAAGATTTAACGACCACGCCAGTGCAACCAACTAAAAATAAAATATGTGTCTTCTGAAAACGGGAACGGAAATGGCGTGTACCATTGAGTTACAAAAGAGCTTGAAAATACTGAGTTATACTGAGTTAAAAAATACAATTCTACTCCTAGATCTTGTGTAGTTCTTGGGGTGGGGGTTCTTTGATGAGACAAAGAACGAGTAGGATTACTGCTCCATCAGTACAATGCGACTACTATGCGGTTGTTCATGATGCTGACTACCTCATCAAGTTAAATAAATTGCAACAAAAAGCGTAGCTGAAAAAGCGTGTGAACGCTTGGAGCAAGTTTCATGAAAGGGGACCAGCTGCAGGGGTGGCTACATACTCTATAAGGAGCGAAAAAGAAAGTGTGATGGTGATGATGATGATATCATGTTACTGACGTTCTTGGCACCAAGGCTGTGGAGTCATAGTCGCGGGTCGGTCGTTTTTTGAGTGGAGTCGATACAAAATGTCCGGACTCTGACTCCGAATTTTATACCACATGACTAGTAAAAAAAAACTGTATCGTAGTCGGACTTTTAAAATTTCAGAAGTTGGAACATTTTTGGCCGACTCCAGAACCCTGCTTGGCACATACAGAACGCCATCTATCAAAGTTTACCATCAAGACAAGAGACAGAAGATCCATTGCAGCTGATCTTCGACGTAAAGATGACAGCTGATGATGATGATTTGTCCTGCTCACATCAGTTCCCCACGGAAAATAGTTCTCATGTCCTGTACCATCAGCTCAAATCCTGTCCATGTCTCCCTCAGCCCTTTAATTTATGTTTCCAGTTCTCATCTCCATGTGTTTTTCGGTCTGCGTCTACCTCTCGTAGCTTGAGGATTCCTAAAACGGAGGACTCCGACTCCTAAAATTTTAGAAATCCAATTCCGACTATAGTTCTTTTTATTAGTCAAAATTCGGAGCTGGAGTATGGATATTTTTTACCGAATACAACTCCACTAAAAAACGACCGACTCCACGACTACGACTCCAACTCCACGACTACGATTCTACAGCCCTGCGAAACTAATCCTCTCCCATTTGCGTTTAAAAACGCCATAACCACAAGATTAAACGATTTTGTTTTCGACGGCGCCAGTGAAAACCCACAAGCTAATTACTAAAAGTCATTTGAATCGTGAGCTGAAAAAAGAAAGAGGTGTGATTTTTTTTTCATAAAAGTGAAGCTAACATTTGGTCAACTAGCATTTAGTTTTAAGTTTTCCAACGGAGTGTTGACAGAACTGAAGGTAGCAGATTGCCGGGCAGAGAAAAAGTTATACATAGGCTGCACTTATTCCGAGTTCCAAATACTCTAGCCTCTAAACATAAATGATTTTATCAGTATAAATCTTTAAGAACTCAGTGTTTATAAAGTAGATCTCCATAGCTGATGGGTTGCCTGCGTCTGCTCTGTGGTGTAGAAACGTGGACAATGAACAAACAGTTGGAAGAAAGAATGAACGATTTTGAGATGGTGGAGATTTGATTGGTTTGTTTTTAAGGACTATCTTCATTGTACACGGAGAACTCCATCAGTGCTCTTATCTCTTCCCTTAGATCACACAAGGAGAATTTCAGCACAGTGCACGGACTCTGTAGCACCGGCGAGGATCTCAATGTGTGTCAACAGGAATCATACATTCTATATAAATATTTGTGTGGTGTCTCGGTTATTTTGAAGAAGACAGCGCATCTTGTGGAAAGAAGGGAAAACAAATAAAGAGGTCATAGAAAAGCTAAAGAAATTAAGGAGATCAATGTTAGACTGTTAAACTATTTTTCCCATAGAAGGAGATCAATGTTAGACGGCTAAACTATTTTGCCCATAGAAAAACTAAAGAAATTAATGGAGACCAATGTTAGACGGTTAAACTATTTTGCCTATTGAAAAACTAAAGAAATTAATGGAGACCAATGTTAGACGGTTACATTATTTTGCCATAGAAAAAAGATGTACCACCTTTCTGAAAGTCATAATGGAAGGAAGAATTGAAAGCAAACGTGCTATAAATGGGAAGATAACATCAATAGATGGACAGGGAAGATAACATCACTAGATGGACAGGAAAGAGTTTATCAGCGTGCTATAAGTGGGAAGATAACATCACTAGATGGACAGGAAAGAGTTTATCAGCGTGCTATATGTGGGAAGATAACATCACTAGATGGACAGGAAAGAGTTTATCAGCGTGCTATAAGTGGGAAAATAACATCAATAGATGGACAGGAAAGAGTTTATCAGCGTGCTATAAGTGGGAAGATAACATCACTAGATGGACAGGAAACAGTTTATCAGCGTGCTATAAGTGGGAAGATAACATCAATAGATGGGCAGGAAAGAGTTTATCAGCGTGCTATAAGTGGGAAGATAACATCAATAGATGGACAGGAAAGAGTTTATCAGCAAGACAAGAGACAGAAGACGTTGGAGATCCACTGTAGCTAACCTTCGATGTGATTTTCTTGTTCGCTTTTGCATTCAGACAATAAGGAAGTTAAACAAAGTTTTCTAGCCAGAGACATTCAGACAATAAGGAAGTTAAACAAAGTTTTCTAGCCAGAGACATTCAGACAATGAGGAAGTTGAACAAAGTTTTCTAGCCAGAGACAACAATTCACAAAGCAGTTGTGAGAAATATAACGTACACAAATGTGTCCGTGTACGGCACTGAACATGAACAGCACCAAGAAATTTGTCCATACACGGCGGTGAATATGTCTGCCAGGCATTCCCGTGCCACCAACGTAGAAGGTAAAAAAACGAACACAAAAGAAAAGGCAGGCTTATGTAAGCTGCTGACTTCACAACTCTTATTCGACTCCCGACAATATATAATTCAGCACACAAGGTGACTAATGTAAAGTTGTGCATGAGGTTGGCAACCTTAACAAATAGCAGATTGGGACAGAAATCACCACTGCAATATTACATTTATGCTTTGGCATTGACTTCCTGCGTGTGGTCACTCAGAAATCCAGAACTAGCAAACACTGGAAAGGAGAAAAGGGCTTGGCACTAATCGTTCAAACTTGATGGTATTGTCAAACTTGTTCTTCAATTATTTGTAGAACATCCAGATCACACACAGAATGATGCATACTACCAGCTCAACAGAAGAGAACAAGTGGTAATCTTCAGACTCACTGGCCACAACAGATTGAGATACCATCTATTCAACAAGCTAAAGATAGGAACTACCGATCAGTGTAATTGTGGCACTGATAAAATGACTGCTGAACATCTGCTTCAAAGTTGCCCCTTATATACGGTGCAGAGAAAACGCATATGGCCGACGCCAGCTCCTTTCGTTGAAAAACTTTACGGGGATTCAAATAGTCTCAAACTGACTACTGCTTTTTTTGAGAACATTCAAGTGGACGTCTGAGAGTGTACGAAGAAGAAGAAACAGTATTCAGAATTTCCGTCAGTTCATACTATTATACATTACACATTGTGAGATGCAGTCTCCATGTTGCATGAAATCATGAAAATCAGTATTTGAAACAACAAGAAAAAACGAAACTAGTGATAGAACTTTAACAAAACATTCAGTCTAGACCAGGGTTTCTCAACTAGGGTTCCACTGAACCCTAGGGTTCCACGATAGGTCGTTAGGAGTTCCGCGAGAGAGTCAGTGAAAAAATAAACGTCGTCTTTATATCTTTGATCGCCAGGCGATGTTAGCGTTCGCAGAGGCGGCAGTGACCGAGCAGTCCCGTATGGCAGTGTGCAATACGACCGTGTTCACTCTTGCACATACCGTATTTCATTAGCATCTTGTAGAGTAGAAATTTATGATAAGACTTGTAGGCCTACTTGGATAAGGTTACAATAAAAAGTCAAGTAGACAATTAAAAAAAACAAAAACAAAAACTAACGTTTTGTCTACCTACACTACTGACTTGCATTAGAATTGATTTCCGTTGTGATGAGGTGGTACCACACAAAAAGAGTTATGTTAATAAATTGGCCAAAATAAACAGATGCATAGAAAAACATCATTCGCTATGCAGAAAATTGACAATTTTTATTGGATTATTATATCTGCAGCTTACTGATCACGCTAAGGTACCATGAGCTGTAGATATATTAATTTTTATGCAGAGGTTCCATGAGATCTGAGGATTATTTCAAGGGATCATCCGGGAAAAAAGGAAATACTGGTCTAGACTTTCAGACCGTAGTATTCAATCAAAGTACACCTACTTCTTAATCAGTTTAGGTGAAATTTGAGATGGGTGGCCAAAACTTTGCCCGAGTCTTAAATAAGAAAATGTATCAGAATCGATCCACAATGTTCATTCGTTGTTTCAGCTCAACAGAAGTGAACAAGTGGTGATCTTCAGACTCTGCACAGACTGAAATACCATCTTTTCAACAAGCTAAAGATAGGAACTACTGATGGGAGCTACTGTGTCACCGATAAAATGACTGCTGAACATCTGCTGCAAAGGTGCCCAACATATGAGGAACAGAGAAAGTACAAATGACCGTCAACAGGACCATTTCTGGACAAACTCTATGGGGCTGACAAAAACCTTACGCTGACCACTGCTGTTTTTGAACATATTCAAGTTGACGTCTGAAAGTGTACGAAAAAGAAGAAGTAAAAGAAGAAGAAGAAGAAGAAGAAGAAGAAGAAGAAGAAGAAGAAGAAGAAGAAAAAAGATTTGTAGCTTCTTGTGATGGATGGACCAAAATCGTGGAATTTAGTGGAAATTTAATTTCTGTTTCGGACGCCGTAAAACTGATGGGAAAAAAAAAATTATTATCGCTGCCACGGAGAAAGTTCAAAACTGTCGTAACCACAGAGATCAGAAGACGGGAGATTAATCTGTGAGGTATTCATTTCATGAAAAATGAACATTTAAACGCGTGGTCCCACTTTCCAGGGGCAGGTAATGCAGATATTGGTAACCTCCACACGAAGGGCTTGTGAGTTCACCTCGTTATCGTAGCCACCGAGTTTTGGTGATAATTTACCTCTAGGTTTAAAGCCTTCAGATAACTTCTGCCACATTTTTCTTCACAGACAAATTTCTTCACAATTTCTTACACTTCACAAATGTTTTGGCTTCAGATACTATATCAGATGTTTTGAAAAACAATTTTTTTCCCTAAAAAAATAAAAGGAAGCAGACATAGACCATGAAAGTATTGAGGATAAAAAAGCTTCGATCTCCAGAGAACAAGAATATGAGGACTTCTATGAGAATATGGGACTCAAGACGCAGCAAACGAGATGAATGCAGTCAGCGACCCATAGCTTGACTGCTTGCGTCAGGATCAGCGAACCAGAGCTGACCAAGACCCTATTCCACCTCCAAGTGGTGGTCCTGGAAACAGGCTGCATCACTGTAGTCTGGCCGAAAAAGTAGGGATCGAAGAGGGAAGGCAATCCCGGTCCCAAAAATGCTATGCAGAAAACGGATGTGTCGGGCCGAAAGGCGCAAATATCGCAGCTTCGCTGTAAACGGCGACACAACGTAACCAACGTCCTTTTCAGGACGAACGCAGAAGAAGAAGACCATGATAAATGTCAGAGTTAAATAAAAGTGGTACTGTAAGTCCTCCTACTAACGCTTGCTTGTCCGAGACAAAGCTACAAGCTTCGAAACTTAGTGTCGTAATGCTGCAGTATATCTAGCTGCAACTGTGTACCTGGCTCTGTTCTTGAGCTAGGGAAGACAAAAGCAGTGAGGAAGCAACTAGTTATTCTACCTCATATAGCTGAGGCCTACTATAGTGAGATCTTTAACACTTCACTCCGGAAGTTTCTGCTAATGGGCAACCTTTACCCTTTTATACGTTTTACTAGATCGTCCAAGTGGCTCAGAGGTTAGAGTTCTTCCCTCTCGCGGCACAATTATCGGATTCCTGAATCGAAATCTGCCAATGTCACGCTCCGGTCCACCCAGCTGAAAAAGGGTACCTGACTAGACTTGTAAGTTAGGGAAAGAAAAGGCAGCGAGGAATGGAACTGGTCACCAAAGGTCTTCTTCAGGAAGAAATGAAAACAATCATGAAAAGAAAGAACTATTCTTAGTGCAAAAAAAAAAAAAAATTATAGTATTGTTAGCGTACTTGTCCAGAGTACATAGTCTATTGAAGAAAATGCACCAACTTGCTAAAGAAATACAGTAATTCCTATAAATAGGGTTGTCTTAATGACACGTTTGTAAACTGCGTGTTATATTAATGGGTGTTTTTCTTACTGCCATATCAAACGTGTCTCAATAATTTTTTTTTTAAGCGAACTACTGTATTTTATATACCTTTACTGCAGGTCTTCCCCCTCCCTTCTGTCATCATCATCATCATCATCATCATCAACATCATCATCGTCATCATCATTATCATCACCATCATCATCTTCATCATCATCGTCATCATCACCATCATCGTCAGCATCAACATCATCATCATCGTCATCATCATCATAATAATCTACATCATCATCATCATTGTCATCATCAAAATCATCACCATCATCAACATCATCATCATCAACGTCATCAACATCATCATCAACGTCATTATCAACATCATCATCATCACCATCAACATCATCAACGTCATCATCAACTTCATCATCATCATCAACATCATTATCATCATCAACATCACCCAAACCATCGTCATCATCAACATCATCATTATCATCATTTCATTATCATCATTTTCCATTGTGCTTCCTACGTAGCATAGAGCCACCACTACACCTGGTCCACTTACAGGAAGCCCTATACACAACCTCATATTAGTAGCCTTGTACGACATGCCTGAAGGTACAGTAGTCCTATTCTTTCTTTGTGTCTTCAGAGGCTCTGGAAACTCACGAGGTTTCCCTTCTGTCATATTCTGAATATTCGACCTCTAGTACATCACTGAATCAAAGAAACATTAGAGTCAACAGTCATCCATCATAGAAACATCAGAGTCAACAGTCATCCATCATAGAAACATCAGAGTCAACAGTCATCCATCATAGAAACACCAGAGTCCACAGACATCCATCATAGAAACATCAGAGTCAACAATCATCCATCATAGACACATCAGAGTCAACAATCATCCATCATAGAAACATCAGAGTCAACAATCATCTATCATAGAAACATCAGAGTCAACAGACATCCATCAAAGAAACATCAGAGTCAACAGACATCCATCATAGAAACATCAGACTCAACAGACATCCATCATAGAAACATCATAGTCAACAGACATCCATCATAGAAACATCAGAGTCAACAGACATCCATCATAGAAACAGAGTCAACAGTCATCCATCATAGAAACATCAGAGTCAACAGTCATCCATCATAGAAACACCAGAGTCCACAGACATCCATCATAGAAACATCAGAGTCAACAATCATCCATCATAGACACATCAGAGTCAACAATCATCCATCATAGAAACATCAGAGTCAACAATCATCTATCATAGAAACATCAGAGTCAACAGACATCCATCATAGAAACATCAGACTCAACAGTCATGCATCATAGAAAGATCAGAGTCAACAGACATCCATCATAGAAACATCAGAGTCAACAGACATCCATCACAGAAACATCAGAGTCAACAGACATCCATCATAGAAACATCAGTCAACATCCATCCATCATAGAAACATCAGAGTCAACAGACATCCATCATAGAAACATCAGACTCAACAGACATCCATAGTAAAAACATCAGAGTCAACAGACATCCATCATAGAAACATCAGAGTCAACAGACATCCATCACAGAAACATCAGAGTCAACAGACATTCATCATAGAAACATCAGAGTCAACAGACATCCATCATAGAAACTTCAAACTCAACAGACATCCATCATAGAAACATCAGTCAAGAGACATCCATCATAGAAACATCAGAGTCAACAGACATCCATCATAGAAACATGAGACTCAACAGACATCCATCATAGAAACATCAGAGTCAACAGACATCCATCATAGAAACATCAGACTCAACAGACATCCATCATAGAAACATCAGACTCAACAGACATCCATCATAGAAACATCAGAGTCAACAGACATCCATCATAGAAACATCAGAGTCAACAGACATCCATCACAGAAACATCAGAGTCAACAGACATCCATCATAGAAACATCAGACTCAACAGACATCCATCATAGAAACATCAGTCAACAGACATCCATCATAGAAACATCAGAGTCAACAGACATCCATCATAGAAACATGAGACTCAACAGACATCCATCATAGAAACATCAGAGTCAACAGACATCCATCATAGAAACATCAGAGTCAACAGACATCCATCATAGAAACATCAGACTCAACAGACATCCATGATAGACACATCAGTCAACAGACATCCATCATAGAAACATCAGAGTCAACAGACATCCATCATAGAAACATGAGACTCAACAGACATCCATCATAGAAACATCAGAGTTAACAGACATTCATCATAGAAACATCAGACTCAACAGACATCCATCATAGAAACATCAGACTCAACAGACATCCATCATAGAAACATCAGAGTCAACAGACATCCATCATAGAAACATAGAGTCAACAGACATCCATCATAGAAACATCAGACTCAACAGACATCCATCATAGAAACATCAGAGTAATTAATTTGTCGATCTCAGAGACATACTGTATAGACAGCCAGACTGTATAGACAGCCAGACAGACAGACAGCAGTGCAGACAAGAGCAAAAGGTAGTCCCACAGCAGATACTGTGGTAGGGGAGTGAAGTGTTATAGATGTCCCCATACTAGGTCCAGCATCGAGAGTGGGGTGACAAGTTCCCTTCCTTGCTGCCTTGTCCTTCCCTAACTCAAAGATAGGTACCCATTTACAGCTGGGTAAACCGGAGCGTGCCAGTTCCGCGTTTGAACCCGACACCTTTGCCGCGAGAGACCAGCGCTTTTACCACTCTGTCAATCGGACGTTCAGAGTTAGCTAGCAGTAGCTAGCAGTAGATAGCAGTAGCTAGCAGTGATAAACAAGAGATTAACAAAAATACGAAGGTCAAGAGCAGCTTTCGCTGCAATAGGAAATATATAGAAATCAAAAGAAATAAAGTCTAACACACACATGAGAAACTCAAATGTCAAGTTATTGTATGGCTCTGAAACATGAAGAACAACAAAAGACAACAACTGTGACAGTGAGGCCTATTACCCCAGCATTATCCGTGCCAACTGTCGTAGATTTTTTTGAAAGGAGAATTAAGACTTGGGTTGGTCCCTTCTGAATAGGTTAGAATAGGTGATATACACAGTGAGAGTTAGTAAAAGAAATAGATTCCACGAGTGAGATGATAGAATGTGATATAGAGGCTGTCTCTGAAAGCGAAAAAAAATTCTTCTCTCTCTCACCTATCTTCTACGACAGCTTTACAGCGTCAGACAGTCTAAACACATATATATATATTATCTATATTTCTATCTACTCACGGGCCCGCACATACACGTGACGACAGTTAAACACCCAGACGTGGGAAACCTATAACAACACTTATATAAATATTCTAGAACGAGCTGACCAACACGCTGATTAATTCCAAGGGAAATTTTAATTATCATTTAAAATTTCTTCACAACACATAGAAATTACATCAAAAGCATATACAAATAGTCATAAAATATCAAGAGAATGCTACAAGGATGATAGCCCCGTTATGATATTAACTCTAGGTTCAGCCCACAGCCCCGTTATGAGACAGATGATGGCCCAAAGAGTCACAAATACATATGGTTAGGGTCTACTATTGTCCCCCTTAGAAGGTATAGACTGACTTTGACAGCAGTATCTATTCTAAATGAACAATTTACTTAAGCAGCAAATCTTGCCTAAAAAAAATACAAGTGAGTGCATTAAACAACGAACATACTTCCGTCACTTTCACTCGGTTCTTTCATCAGGGTACCCTGGCACACGTGCTTACCTAAAAAAACTTGATGTTGTTCACCGTCTGGCGCAACCGTAGGACACTTCTCTATAGTGAATCTGTATTCTTTGGATAAAGCGAATCCCAGCTCTACGATTACAGGTTTCTTCCACTGTTTTTCGGGGAGCGTTCACTTCACCAGTTAAATTTTAGATTTACTGTTAATGTCACTTGAATCAGGTTTTGTTAAGCAAGTTTAAACGGGCACACAGAGTTCAGAAACACGAGGATTCCCTTAATTTGGAAAAAAATGACCAGTGAACAACTGCTCTCAACAGATAGTCTTGGTTCACTATCCACTCTTTCAATAGTTGTCGGAAATATTAATGTTATTTCTTGTAATTTTTCTCGCCGCCAAGCAGCATGTATATTTGAGTTTCTTGTGAAGAAATAAAGTCTGGCTCAAAGGCCCAGTATAAACCTTTAGTCTTTAGGAAACCGTTAGTGGGATTGGTATTACTGTCTATCTCTGATGGCACGTGCACTGTCAGACCAGTGTTACTTGAAACAACCCACGTGGTTAAAGATAGGAAATGTCTATTCTTCTCACAAGTATGTCTCTTTACTACTAAACGCCGGCAAGTTCTGGGTCACCCCAGTATTCACTACATAAAATGTAAAAAGCACATATAAAATAATTATACATACTATGTATAAGGATATAACTTATATTTTAAACTGCAAGCGTAGAGCTTATCATTTAACACTTCCCGTGAAATAAGTTATATTATAAAATCATCAATCCTCATGAATTAGGAACACGAGCGTATTCCGTCAACATTCATGAGGCTTCTAGTATTTAAGTTAGTTAGGAAAATATGTTCTCGTCTGATTATTGAGCAGTAAAATTAAATTCATTATTTAGCCGACTGAATTTAAGCTAGAAATATAATCTATCTTGCTTTCCACTGTAACTCGTCGACTAAAGTATATAATACATACTTATGAATTAAGCGCTCTGCACCAAATCTAACTAGTGAAATAATACTTTAAACACTTCACAAAATACTAGATAATAATATATTTTACCTCACACAGAACTACAGATTTCACAACGACTAGGATACTTCACTAGATAGGTATTTAGAAACTCGACAAAATTTGACGAGAAACTAAAGACTTCGCTATACAAGCTTCATTCCTAGCACGAGTGGTTCTGTCTACTGCAAGTTGGAGAATGAGTGAATATTCTAAGCTACTGCTATAGATATCTGAAAATAGACAAAAGCCGCGCGCTAATTTCCAAACCCGAAAAGGCGCCGGTCTCTCCCCTTCACTCTCCCTAACACCTCCCATTAACTAGAAGCATTTCCCATAACTGACACTTCTCGTTTTCACGCCTCACACTACCAGGGCCCACCGTGAATGTAGTGTCAGTTTGGGATTTCCAGACAACTGTCTCCTTCTGCGTCGTAGAGATGTCAGTAATCACGCCTTTCCTGAGCGCTCAGCCGAAAAACCCGCGCGTGACAGGTGCAAATGTAGACATAAAGTCTGCTCTATGTCCAGCGAAACGAATTTTTCGCACATTCTCGTCTACCTGCGCGACTGACATCTGATGCAATAAGGTTACTAGTCAGTATGAGAAAGAAAACGATGATGGGAAAGAAATATATATTTTCGCAAAGAATGCGAAAAATACAGGAAAAAGGTAAAGAGTGATAATAAAAATGGAGAATACGGGTGACAGAAAAAAGGAAAATATAGGCAATTCAATGAACATAACTCTCTGTGACAGAACGTCCCCCCTTTAAGATATGGAAGCACTCCATGTCTACGTTATGGAATTAATTTCCTTTATCCGTAGCTTCAAGGTGTCTGTCTTCTTCCATCTCATCTCCCCCCTCCATCTCTTTCCAATTCCTACAGAAGTCTACTCCCCAAAGTTTCCTTCCTCTGGAATGTCTCCCATGCGCGCTTGAAAGAGCGTCGCCGCTTCTGACATTTTTGAAAGATTTCGTGTGATTGCAGTGGAATATCCCTGCCACCATCGTCATCTTCGTCAGTTTTGGCGATCGTCAGGAGATGGTCGGAGGTTGGCACTGGTCTTTCCAAGTATCTCTTTAACAGATTTAAATGGAAAACCTTCTCCTTTCCTTGAATAGAGATCTGGTAGTTAGCCTTAGAAATCTTTTTCAGGACGGTAAACGGCCCTTGCCATCCGATCTTCAGTTGGTTGTTTCCGGTAGGGAGTAACACCAAAACTTTCTCTCCTGCTTCCAATTCTCTTTCTTTCGCGACTTTCCGGTATCGGTTAGCGTGCTTTGTGCGTGCTCGCTTCAAGTTAGTCGTTGCTAGGTCCCACCCTAGTTTCAACCTTCCTTTTAAAACCGACACATATTTACTTGCTGAGACAACTGTCTCATCCGCCTTCTCGTCTGTCAGAGACTGAAGTAAGGCTTCAAGTGGCCCCTTGATAGGTCTGCCGAATAGAAGCGTAGCTGGCGGAAATCCTGTGGAAGTATGAGGAGATTCTCTGTAGCCAAATAAAGCTGCAGGAATACAAAGATCCCAATCTTCAGGTTTCACTTGTGCCAGTTTACTTAGCATCATGTTGAGGTTTCCATTAGCACGTTCCACGAGCCCATTTCCGGCCGGAGTATAAGGCTTAGTGTGGATGTGTTTGGTCCTCAAGATCTTAACGATCTCATCCATCAACAGGTTTCGGTATGGAGATCCGTTATCCGTCAACACTTGCTGAGGGAATCCCAACCGAGTGAAAATCTGCACGAGGGCTTCTGCGACATGCTTGGCATCTGCGCATGTTAGCGGTATAGCTTCTGCCCATAAAGTGCATGTATCGACTAAGGTCAGGATAAACCTGTTCCTTCTTTTAGTCCTTTCGAAAGGCCCTAAAATGTCGATCACAACCCGTTCGAATGGTGTTCCCACTATTGGCATTTCACCCAAAGAGACTGGGGGTGCCCGTTGCTTGGGTGGCACACGTTGGCACTGGGCACAGGATTTGACATACCTGATAATATCAGTATTTACTCCTGGCCACCAATAATGAGTGGTTATCCGTTGGTTTGTGGCGTTCTGTCCCATATGTCCGCTGAAGGGAAGAGAGTGCCCCATTTCTAGGATTTGGCTTCTGTACTGTTTCGGTACTAGGAGCTGGTTGTAACCTTGGTCAGGCTTGCCCGTTCTGCGATAAAGTACGCCATCCTTAGAAAAAATGTCCCCGTGCTGTCTGGGTTCCTTAGCCATGGGCAGTTTCCTAAAGCAGGGTGCCAAAGTAGGGTCCTTGTATTGCGCTTCTTTAAGTTCCATGGGTAACAAATTAGGCGCAGGCTCCCGTTCCTTCTTGGTTTGCCCTCTTGTAGTTACTGCTGCCACAATCGGCTCTTCCGGTTTCCCAATACACACGTATCTCCCGCCAAGTATGACTGGGTAGATGGGATCATCCATAACAGCCGCTTTGATCACACCTCTGACAAAATCAGAGTGTATCTCCACCAATGCGATGGGAAGCGCTGTAGGTGCATCACTCTTACGAACTCCACAAAATTGGACGGTCTCTGCTGTCTCTTGACCGGGTTTGACCAGGTTTCTGGCAACAATGCAATCATAAGAAAGCCCCGTGTCAAATAAACAAGAAGTTTGAGAACCGTTCAATGTAACAGTACCTCGCGTTGAGGGTGTATCCCCAACAGGTTGGGAATCACTGTCAATAATTCCGCCTTGCGAGACTGTTAGCAAGCATCCGATGCGTTTAGGCTCGGTGTGCTCACTCTGATCATATGTCCCGTGCTCAGGGGTTCTCCCTTTGCCACCTTGTCCTTTCTGGCTGCGCTGCCATGTAGGGCGGTCGGGTTGATCAGACTGTTTGGGGTGGTTGGGGTACTTGTTTTTGTAGAACTTGGATTTTTCAGGAGGGGGGTTTTGAGGTCCAGTTTCTCTGTGGTTATTCTGATTAGAAGCCTGAGAAGATTGCTCTAGATTATTTTTTCGAAAATGCTCCTCTGTCGGTTTCCGTTTTGTGGCCGGTAGTTCAGCCAGCGCATTTTGATAACGCTCAGACTTCTCTAAGATGTCTTCAAGTTTTTCTGCCCCCTGCTCAGCTAGAAATCTCCGGGTATCTGCAGACAATGTGTTCTTTATTTGTTCTGTTAAAACAAATTCCTCAAGACCTTCGTAGGTAGAGGGGAGCTGCGAGAGCTCTAGGCACTTTGTCAGATAACCCTTCAAACGAGACGAGAACTGCTGAAAAGTTTCAGAATTCTCTTTCCGGCTGTTGCGAAACAGTTGCAAAAATTTGCGAGCGTTCATTTCAAAGCGCTCCAGTAACGCTTTCTTCAACAGATCATAGTTGTCTTGTTGGCTGCTTTCCAGTTTGGCGTAAACATCATATGCACTGCTTTTCAGCCCCTGAGAAAGCTTCATGTTCCAACGCGACCTCTCTAAACCGTACAGAGTTGCAATTTTCTCAAATTTTTCTAGCCAAGTGTCAATCTTCTCATTTGGACAAGGGAAAGATTCTAGCGGAAAAGACATAGCAGAGAGATGAGTAGATTGAGTGTTAGAAGGATCAGTTAAGGAAGAATGAGGAGAAGACTCTCCATTGCTGGAGGTAGAGGCAGCACCACGGCTTTGGAACTCTAGAGTCTTAAGCGCCAGCTCATGCTGTCGTCGTTGCTCATTTTCTCTTTCCTCGTGCTGTCTCACCTTCTCTCGTTCCTCATGCTGTCTCTCCTTCTCTCGTTCGTTCGCCCTGCGAATTTCCATTTCCTCATCCATCTTCTTCTGTTCTCTATCTGCGGCTTCTTTCTCCTTCGCTTCCGCTGCTTTCCTCTCCGCATCATATCTGTCAAGTTCGTCCCTGACAAAAGCTTTCGCTTCTTCTCCGTCCAAACCTTCTTCTCTCGCTTCGTCCCTGAGGAGTTGCCTAAGCTTTGCCCTCTCGGCCATATTATGTCAGTGACTGAGACTAGTGGAGAAAGAAAATAGGAAAAAGGATACACTGGTTCCTACCACTTACGAGAAAATACCAAATAAAAGATGATATGCTTAACCCTGGGATACCTCCTCCAAAATAAAATCTAACTATCGCTGCTATTAATCGGCAATAAAGCACCTAATGCAAACACGACTACGCCAACTAAATGGTAGTTAAGATTACTTCTGAAAAAATAAGTTGCTACAGTGGAAGCAAAAATAATTATTGCAAAAATTTAAAGAGAAAAATAATCCCTTAATTTTAAAATCCACTATAAGTTTACCCCTGAAGACAGTTAGGGTGAGGGAGGCAATTAATCTTGACAAATAGTCCGAAACGCACTCCTTAACTTAGTTCAAACACCTTCCTGCTTCAGAACCCTTGTGAATGTTATACACTCACCACTTTACCAGCATTTAGTATTACAAATCAACAATAACATATATTCCGACAAAATCCACCTGTAACTCAAATGTATATTATTCAAAATGCTGTGGAAAAAACTTATCAGTTTGTGTGGTCAGCACGCCCGTAAACAGATCGTTAGTCTAGGGGATAAATTATTATAAATTAAAACTCACAAGACAACAAACTCTTACTCTATTTCAGAATAAAGAATCTTAAGTACAAAAACCAGATAGACGAGTCCACATTTGTCGTACTCGTCTTCCTATTCTAAGTTCAAAAATCCTACGGACGAGACCACATTTGTCGTACTCGTCTTCCTATTCTAAGTTCAAAAATCCTACGGACGAGACCACATTTGTCGTAGATTTTTTTGATAGGAGAATTAAGACTTGGGTTGGTCCCTTCTGAATAGGTTAGAATAGGTGATATACACAGTGAGAGTTAGTAAAAGAAATAGATTCCACGAGTGAGATGATAGAATGTGATATAGAGGCTGTCTCTGAAAGCGAAAAAAAATTCTTCTCTCTCTCACCTATCTTCTACGACAGCTTTACAGCGTCAGACAGTCTAAACACATATATATATATATTATCTATATTTCTATCTACTCACGGGCCCGCACATACACGTGACGACAGTTAAACACCCAGACGTGGGAAACCTATAACAACACTTATATAAATATTCTAGAACGAGCTGACCAACACGCTGATTAATTCCAAGGGAAATTTTAATTATCATTTAAAATTTCTTCACAACACATAGAAATTACATCAAAAGCATATACAAATAGTCATAAAATATCAAGAGAATGCTACAAGGATGATAGCCCCGTTATGATATTAACTCTAGGTTCAGCCCACAGCCCCGTTATGAGACAGATGATGGCCCAAAGAGTCACAAATACATATGGTTAGGGTCTACTATTGTCCCCCTTAGAAGGTATAGACTGACTTTGACAGCAGTATCTATTCTAAATGAACAATTTACTTAAGCAGCAAATCTTGCCTAAAAAAAATACAAGTGAGTGCATTAAACAACGAACATACTTCCGTCACTTTCACTCGGTTCTTTCATCAGGGTACCCTGGCACACGTGCTTACCTAAAAAAACTTGATGTTGTTCACCGTCTGGCGCAACCGTAGGACACTTCTCTATAGTGAATCTGTATTCTTTGGATAAAGCGAATCCCAGCTCTACGATTACAGGTTTCTTCCACTGTTTTTCGGGGAGCGTTCACTTCACCAGTTAAATTTTAGATTTACTGTTAATGTCACTTGAATCAGGTTTTGTTAAGCAAGTTTAAACGGACACACAGAGTTCAGAAACACGAGGATTCCCTTAATTTGGAAAAAAATGACCAGTGAACAACTGCTCTCAACAGATAGTCTTGGTTCACTATCCACTCTTTCAATAGTTGTCGGAAATATTAATGTTATTTCTTGTAATTTTTCTCGCCGCCAAGCAGCATGTATATTTGAGTTTCTTGTGAAGAAATAAAGTCTGGCTCAAAGGCCCAGTATAAACCTTTAGTCTTTAGGAAACCGTTAGTGGGATTGGTATTACTGTCTATCTCTGATGGCACGTGCACTGTCAGACCAGTGTTACTTGAAACAACCCACGTGGTTAAAGATAGGAAATGTCTATTCTCCTCACAAGTATGTCTCTTTACTACTAAACGCCGGCAAGTTCTGGGTCACCCCAGTATTCACTACATAAAATGGAAAAAGCACATATAAAATAATTATACATACTATGTATAAGGATATAACTTATATTTTAAACTGCAAGCGTAGAGCTTATCATTTAACACTTCCCGTGAAATAAGTTATATTATAAAATCATCAATCCTCATGAATTAGGAACACGAGCGTATTCCGTCAACATTCATGAGGCTTCTAGTATTTAAGTTAGTTAGGAAAATATGTTCTCGTCTGATTATTGAGCAGTAAAATTAAATTCATTATTTAGCCGACTGAATTTAAGCTTGAAATATAATCTATCTTGCTTTCCACTGTAACTCGTCTACTAAAGAATATAATACATACTTATGAATTAAGCGCTCTGCACCAAATCTAACTAGTGAAATAACACGTTAAACACTTCACAAAATACTAGATAGTAATATATTTTACCTCACACAGAACTACAGATTTCACAACGACTAGGATACTTCACTAGATAGGTATTTAGAAACTCGGCAAAATTTGACGAGAAACTAAAGACTTCGCTATACAAGCTTCATTCCTAGCACGAGTGGTTCTGTCTACTGCAAGTTGGAGAATGAGTGAATATTCTAAGCTACTGCTATAGATATCTGAAAATAGACAAAAGCCGCGCGCTAATTTCCAAACCCGAAAAGGCGCCGGTCTCTCCCCTTCACTCTCCCTAACACCTCCCATTAACTAGAAGCATTTCCCATAACTGACACTTCTCGTTTTCACGCCTCACGCTACCAGGGCCCACCGTGAATGTAGTGTCAGTTTGGGATTTCCAGACAACTGTCTCCTACTGCGTCGTAGAGATGTCAGTAATCACGCCTTTCCTGAGCGCTCAGCCGAAAAACCCGCGCGTGACAGGTGCAAATGTAGACATAAAGTCTGCTCTATGTCCAGCGAATTTTTCGCACATTCTCGTCTACCTGCGCGACTGACATCTGATGCAATAAGGTTACTAGTCAGTATGAGAAAGAAAACGATGATGGGAAAGAAATATATATTTTCGCAACGAATGCGAAAAATACAGGAAAAAGGTAAAGAGTGATAATAAAAATGGAGAATACGGGTGACAGAAAAAAGGAAAATATAGGCAATTCAATGAACATAACTCTCCGTGACACCAATGAAATAAGAGCATACATTTTAGTAGCACCAATCAAAACCATTGACGGTGACAAGAACTCACAACACCGTCGAGCTAACGAAAGTTTAAAAAATCTTAAGGAGAGTTCCAGATAGCAGGCCTCGGCGAAGGTGGTGTTTTGTCCTTGTGAGTTGTTGAGAAGCCATGTTTGAGCAGTCTCATTTACGCAGAACCACACAAGGCATTTCTAAGTTGTAATTCTTGAAGTTTTTCAGAATGAAGTAGGTTGTGTTTAAAGTTTAATGCTATCATTTTCACAACAGAATATAAGCAGTCGCTATATTTCTGAACTAGGAGCAAGGACTGTGTAGGGTAGTAACTCAAGTAAGTACGTCTCGATTTCTTTCAGTCCCCAGCTAGATTTCATTTTATTAGGGGAAGAAAACCGAGAAACAGTTATAAATCACTTGAAGGCTCAGAAACTGAAGAAGATATCACATTTAAGTATTGAAAGTAAAAAGCGCAACTGCTTTTTACTGAAAAGTTGTTTAAAGAAAGGTCAGAGTAACCTAGGTCGTGAACCACACGGGATTTTATTGTATCTCACACGATTTTCGGAGAGAGATAAGGAAAATACGGATACATGCAGACAACTACCTTCAAAATGAAAGAAACTGATTGGATTCCAGCTGCATTTTTGTTTATCATGTATTCTGTAAATAAACTATGTTATATGACTCGCCTGGGTTATGCAGATTTGTCGAGTTTGAATTCAAAGTTACAACACTGTTAGTGAGTACTCCATTATAGCACCTTATAACAACTAACGAGAGAAGAACGAACCTGTCGTACCTCTACAAGAATAAACACTTCTAGCGGACGGCTAGTAACTAACTTGCTAGATAGAAAGAAGCAGTCACATATATATGTACTATTAACTGGAGCCGTGACTATCTCACGGTCACACAACCAAGAGTGTACAAACTTTTATAAATGGGTGCTTGCGTAGAATGGGATTGAAATGGTATGTCAAGGTCACGAAAGTGGAATTGACGACAAGAATCAGACAAGTGTCAGGGGAACAAGCGATGAGAAGAAGGCTCTGGTGATGGATACGACATACATTGATAAACATATTGATAGTATTACTAGGCAGTCTGTGTTCTGGAATCAAGAACAAGAGATGAGAAGAAGGCGCTGGGGATGGCTAGGATAAACACTGAGAAAACCTGTTGATAGAAATACACGATACAGGATACACACTGAGAAAACCTGTTGATAGAAATACACGATACAGGATACACACTGAGAAAACCTGTTGATAGAAATACACGGTACAGGATACACACTGAGAAAACCTGTTGATAGAAATACACGGTACAGGATACACACTGAGAAAACCTGTTGACAGCAATACACGGTACAGGATACACACTGAGAAAACCTGTTGACAGCAATACACGGTACAGGATACACACTGAGAAAACCTGTTGACAGCAATACACGGTACAGGATACACACTGAGAAAACCTGTTGACAGCAATACACGGTACAGGATACACACTGAGAAAACCTGTTGACAGCAATACACGGTACAGGATACACACTAAGAAAACCTGTTGAGAAATACAAGGTCCAGGATACAAGAATCACAGGTAGACACTAAACACATAGAGAAACTGTAGACAGAAATGACAATGGTAAGGAAGACAGGGACAGATCTTGAACTGATGGCACGCGACATGAGAGCTTGATGTGAGTTTGTTGGGGGTGTATGGTACTTGTGAAGCGCAAGGGTATAAGATGCAGAAGATTCTAACTTACTAACGTCACGATGCGGGCAACAGCCAATACAAACAGAAATTAAGGTACGAAAGTGGGGATGGATAGGACATACACTCAGAAGAGAAAAATCAAGCATAGCCAGAGTAGCTCTTGACTGGAACCCACAGGGGAAAAGAAGAGTGGGGAGGCCAAAAAGAACTTGGAGAAGAACTGTTGAAGAGGAGGCTAGGAAAATTGGAACGACTTGGGCACAGCTGAAAAAGACAGTCAGGAATAGAAATCGATGGAGAGCAACTGTTTCTGCCCTATGTTCCACAGGGAACGAAAAGGAATGATGATGAACGTCACGATCTACACTATTTTCTTACTAAATACATCACAATTATAATCTTTCACATCATATACGTCAAGGTAGAAAATCTTCTTAACTCAACGCTATTAGTCTTCCATCGCAAAATGGTTGCAATAATCACCTTCAAAATATAATAAAATTCACCAATATTTAACATCTGACTTCGTGAAGTCAACATTATTTGATCTCAGTCGCAGCAAAATTCCACCTCACAGGATACACACATTACAACCAACAAAATGCAAGATGTTTGACTCTTCCAATTATCATCTATCAGTTACGACAAAACTTGAATTCTATACAAACCATCATTTATTATGCGTTACGGCAAAACATATAGTCTATACAAACCATCATTTATAAGTTACAGCAAAACTTGTAGTCTATACAAATCATCATTTATGCGTTAAGGCAAAAAACTTGTAGTCTATACAAACTGTCACGGATTGCCTCCCCTTAGCTCTGCAGTTGGCCAACACTCAAGAGTATCTAATATGGGTCTTCAAAGTGTACCTTTGCACAAGATTACTCTTGGCAGAGTTGTAGATAGAAGGATAATGACGCTTCTATCTCAAGGGAGTATTTAAAAGATGTTTTCAGAAGTCAAGAACAATGCTGCAAAGGGCAGAGCACTATTAACTTATAACTGATCCGTCGCCTTTTGTGAAGAATTAAGCAATTGTTTTAGCCCGTTCAAGCCCCCAGCTGGTGTATATCCAGCGAAATTTCTATTATAAGTATTTGCTATATAGATGTAAATATATATCTTGATGTATATATATTTAAAATATAAGTCTTGCTCATACGTTTGCTTTCATACCTATAATAACTGAATCAACAATGATTGTTTAGTTTTAAAATAACATGTAACAAATTTAATAATCAATTCGTTTTAACAGGTTAAAATAGCAATGGAATGATAGTGAATTTTTAGATGTCTATAAAATTGTCTTCACTAAAACTTAGGTGAGGATTTAAAAAACAATTGTCCTTTTGCTGGTTCGTTTTACAAGAACGTGGCTGGTATAATTGAGTCATGCAGTCGTGGTTTCGTCAATTCTTCTGTGATGAGGGCCCTTCTCCACACAACTCGCCCAATGTAGGCGGCTAGTGTTGCTTTCAACTCACAACTAGTGGCGTAGGAACTTTTGTCTTGCAGCTTCGTACTCCAAACCGTATGATAGCTTCGTTCCACGAACCCAAATGGGATCTACACTCTCCTGGCACAGTTAGAATGGACACAGCAACTTAGGTTAGACTTTCGGATCACTTGGTCTGGGAAACTTTAGTATTCTTCTTATGACGGGTGATCTGATTGCTTAGGTCTCCAGTCTTTGTATTTAAAAATGCGGGTTTACTTTTAAGTTTCAAAGTTGCCCAAATTCTCTGTCCTGGTCCTCTAAGTTTCCAGTGTTTGTATTTAAAAATGTGGGTTTACTTTTAAGTTTCAAAGTTGCCCTAATACTTCGATCTATCACTTATAATTTTGGAATCCTTTGTCCGGTTCTTCTCTCTGGCTCTGGTAAATTGCTAGCTTGACGTGGCGATGCAGTCTGATATGTGTCTCCGAGTTCGCTAGATTATATTTCCATTTTCAGGTCAAGTCCAAGATTGTACTTTAAGACCAACTTGCCAATGAATATTACAGTCTATTCCGGCTCTCAAATTAAGCCAATGGTAAGCTCTTTAGAACTATATGGGTCGGGGTGTTAAATCATAATGTACCCCGCGTGTTTTAAAATATCAAATTTTAAAATTCTAACGCAGTACCTCTTTCTAATAAGGCAGCAATACTTCCGATTGCATCTTTATGCAAACTCACAAACAAATCTGTGAACTTGTTTCTTGTCTAGATGCTTTCCCACAATATTGTCTACCCAGACAGATTATCGGTAATATTAATACAAAGATGGGCCAGCGGAAACGAGTACGTATTATCACCTGTGTTTTCGTGCATCCGCCAGATGGTCAAATACGGATCGCCGGCAACTCAGACAAACAATATGGCTTTCTTTCCGCACTCTGCCAGGTCGTATTGTTATGAGTGATCGGGATCATCTTGGATCAACACAGATCGTCTCTATCAAAGGTGGCTAGACGACTTAGGTGATAAACGTATTATCTACTAACCTGTCTAATTAGCTTTGTCATGCTATGATTCACATGGTGAAACGTAAACAAGTCTGGGAGCGGCTCAAAGCAAAAAATGTAAGAGCGTAAAGTATGCCAAATAATAGGACGATGAAGGAGAGAGAGAAGGGCGCAAAAGTACATGCACAAAAAGTTTTGTGACAGAAACCATCATATATATGTTACGGAAAAACGTGTAGTCTGCCAGCTGTAACAAGTTGAATCACCCATATAATTTCCTTTTAAGTGTCACTGTTTCATGTCAAAATCCTTCTTTCTCGTTTTCTTCTTAAAGTATCTTCTTTGTTTGTCATCCTGTATCTCATTCTTTCTATATCAGAAGGAAATTGTTGAATGTGTAAATTTGTTTCCTAGCACGAATGGTTCCAAATATTTCTCGAAATGTCGCCGGAATTTTTGTCCGCCATGTTGGCAATAATTTTTGCGTT
Organism: Oreohelix idahoensis; assembly: GCA_024509875.1. NCBI lineage: Eukaryota > Metazoa > Mollusca > Gastropoda > Stylommatophora > Oreohelicidae > Oreohelix > Oreohelix idahoensis. The sequence goes on from JAMPIV010015675.1 coordinate 548,423, forward strand.
TGAAAATAAGCTTTCTGACGTCTGACCATAAGATAAACAAAAACAAATGAAGAATAAAATCGCCCGAATCTGTCGAGGAAGAAACAAGGGCATGCTTGTTAGGAAATTGGGCTTTTAATACAACATTATCGCCACAAGAAACTAGGGCATGCTTGTTAGGAAATTGGACTTTTAATACAACATTATCGCCACAAGAAACGAGGGCATGCTTGTTAGGAAATTGGATTTTTAATATAACATTATCGCCACAAGAAACGAGCGCATGCTTGTTAGGAAATTGGGCGTTTAATACATTATCGCCACAAGAAACGAGGGCATGCTTGTTAGGAAATTAGGCCTTTAATACAACATTATCGCCACAAGAAACGAACAAAACGTTCACAGTGATCAACCTTTGATTGACTGTTGGGTACATTTTCGTGACAAATTCGCTGTAACTGACCTGCGCTTATTATTACCCACTTTATTAAATCCATTTATTTGTATTTTATTTTTATTATTCTTTTCTTGCCTATAAAGGTTTTTAAAGAGAGGAATTCCGGAGTAAATTAAACATTATTTTAAAGGTTCCTTAGGGCAAAATTAAACATTTAAAAAATCCTTCAAACCGAAAATCGCAGTCAACTAGCACATTCCAGACCCCAAGGTCTTCACTATTTTACTACTAGTGTAAAAGCCCACCGTAAGACGGGAATTAAATTCAAAAGCGCCAATACCTAACGGCAATTTTACTTATTCAAAAGTATTTAAAAAAAAAAAAAAAACCCCACTGTGCATCACCACAGTACATGAACTACGTAGCGGCAACGAGGATCCCAATGTGTGTATACGGGATCACACATTCTATAAATATATTTTTGTGCACACCGTCATTTGCGCACTTTTCTTTGTCGAGTGTTACTATTTTCGGGAGAGTACATATAAGGGAAACAATACGATTAATGTCTAACTTTCAACCAAAGTTGCATCCCTTAGCGTTAGTGACAGGAAAAGCTGGCTATATATATATATATATACATTGAGCAGATGGCACGGGATTGGCAGACTTGGCATAAATTTATTGAATGCCTATGCTCCTTGGATGATGACATACTGCTGTTTTGTTCCTTGGTTCTTTTCCTTCTTCTTCTTCTTTTCTTCTCCTTAGCTATTTACAAGAATGTGAAAACAACAAAAACAGTTGCCTGTCGCGAAGCATCTTGACGAATATACAATATAGATGCACTTTTTCACAGTATACACTAGTGTAGGGTTTTTCGTGATCCACGGACACCTTGGTCTGTCAATGGATTCTAGGGGATCTGTGTACGTAGCTTAACATTTTTAATGTAAAATTTTTTTCATTATGCTTTTTATGTACTTTTTCCCCCAAAAGGGATCCATACTTTCATCGGACAATCAAAGTGGTCCACACTCTTCATTGAACAATCAAAGTGGTACATAACCTTTATCGGACAATCATAAGGGTCCATATTCTTCATCAGACAATCAATGTGGTACATAACCTTTATCGGACGATCATAAGGGTCCATATTCTTCATCAAACAATCAAAGTGGTCCATAGCCTTTATCGAACAATCAAATGGGCCCATAATTTTCATCGGACAATAAAAGAGGCACATGGCACAAAACCGGTAAAAATAAAGCCTACCCTTGTAAAAGGATGACACACCAATACTTACTGAAAGATCGTGCACCACTGAAAAACAAACTTGTGATTTCCCCCCCCCCCAAAAAAAAAAAAAAAAAAAGACACAACGATTTATAAAAACAAAATGCAGTTACAAAAACGTAGAACAACAAATTGATGATATACAACTTTGTAACAGCAGACACGTGATAAAACAAGGCAGTGCGTTATTAAATTAATGCACAGAATATAATGATGGAGCGGTTCCTTTAAGTTCGGTTACAGGATCAGAGATAATACTGTGTATTTTTGAAGATGTAACTTGATCACATATTAGATGCAAAGTCTGGAAGTTTCTTGTTCTGATAAATGACCGTTTGTGCAGACTACAAGTTTTGTCATAACTGATAAAAGAGACTATAAGTTTTGCTGTAACGCATAAGTAATGGTTTGTATAGACTACAAGTTTTGTCGTAACGCATAAATGATGGCTTTATAGACTACAAGTTTTGCTGTAACGCATAAGTAATTGTTTATATAGACTACAAGTGTTTCCGTAACTCATAAATGATGGTTTGTATAGACTACAAGTTTTGCTGTAACGCATTAATGATGGTTCTGGAAAATTTCCAGAATCAGTACATGAAAGGCAAAAAACGTGTATAAGACAAAAGAACGAATACAGTTCATGAAGAACTACAACAGCAGCACACTGGAACTATACTAGACAACAAAGAAATGAAAAGAAAAGCAAAATACACGACGATGTCGGAACAATGGCGACTGCCTTGATAAACCAGCGCTTTTGTCGACGCAACAGTATATATATATATATATATATATATATATATATATATATATATATATACACACATACACACGTTGTGACAAATTAACAACCAATATTATTATCACTAGTGTAAAAGCCCGTCATAAGACGGGAATTAAATCCAAAAGCACCAATACTTAACGCCAATTTGACTTAGTCAAATACTTTTGAAAAATAATGTTAGGTGTGAATATCCGATTGTTCATCAGAAGTACACAGAGTTTCTGTTGTTTTAATTTCTAATTTTGCTTTGTTGTGATTTCTTGATCGAGACAATGCGACGTACAACCGTCCGTGAGAGAAAACTGGCTCGATCAAGAACATATTGTTAAACTCTAAGTGATATAGAACACGGCTGTTTGCCCGCTATTAAAATTCGCTACGTTAGTTCTGGAGCGTCCGATTGGCAGAGTGGTTAGAGCGCTGGTCTCTAGCAGCAAACATGCCGGGTTCGATTCACAATATCATTATGGTCCAGTTTACCCAGCTGTAAATGGGCACATGAGTTTGCTCTTGAGTTAGGGAAGGAAAGGGCAGCGAGGAACGGAACTAGTCACCACACATCTCGATGCTGGACCTAGTATAGTGAAGTCTCTTAATTCCCCATACTTGTCGTGGTAGCCGATCATTAGGAAAATACCAGTTGATTTTATTCTAACAAAATCGTGAAACTTAGATCATTGTACGCGCATTCCTGTTAATTATAATAGTAAAATAATTTTGTACAAAGTCTGAACATGCACGCCGTTCACATTGTGCATGCACACCAACCTTTGCGCACTCTTCTTTGTCAAGCGTTACTATTTGTGGAGAGTATTAAAAAACCAAAATATTTGTTTTACATCCGAGGTTAAATAAAAAAAAGTCTGAACACGCACGCTGTTAACATGGCGCATGCACACCGTGTTTTGCGCACTTTTCTTTGTTGCGTGTTACTATTTTAGGGAGCGTTACGTACAGACAGAAAAGGCTTGGATATTATATATAGGATTTCAGGAACAGAAAAGAAGAGGTAGAAAGAAAACCAGATGAAGTGATACAAAAACCTGAAGTGATGGCAAGCCACAAGAAGACTGGATAATGGAAGGCAGATCGACATACCAAAGATGGAAGAAGCTAAATTCAATCAGAAGAGAAGGCAAGAAATGAAGAGTTTTACGTGATGCTTTTGCACACAGGCGTATGACCATTATTTTCGGATATACAGCTGTATGCATTAGCTATTTTGTACAATGAAACACTGTTATTGAACGACGCAACATTTGCTAACGATATGACGTATTGGTAACCAAGTGACGTAATCATCGCCTGCTTGTGAAGGTCTACCGTTACTTTTCTGGGCCTTTCTCCTGTGTCCGTCGAAGTGAGAGGACGTTTGTTATATATGCTTCCAAGCAATGGAGATTTTCAAGATATTTATTCCGTGGCTATTTTGTTGGAGATGGGTCGCCTTTATATTATTGTCTGGCCATTATGGTTCGCAGCTTCTGAGATAAGTCTTGCAACCGATTGTTATGAAATATCGTGAAGATGTCCGCAATTTTAATAGACCGCAGGACTTCGGTCAAGTCGGACGTGGACTGACCTCTAGATGAAACGGTCAGTCATTTGCGTGCAGTATTTGAGACTAGACGGACAATGAACTAACTATTATGCCTTCTATTATGATGTCTACAGGTAAGATGGAGTACACGATTAAATGTTTGAACTGTGCAACGGTCCTCGGCTAAGTCTTGATTTACGTTCATTCAAGTTTATAAGAGTTATGGTGTGCTATTTGGACTTTTTACGATCTTGAACTTTAGAACCTATATCTTCGCGTTACCAGCACTGATTGCTATTACAAGCTGACAAATGTCTACCAACACCAGAAACAACAGTAAGAAAGAGATAAAAGGAATAATTTAAAAAATAAAATAACTTCAAACGAGATGTCATAAATGGGAGGCTTACTTGCATGTTATGAACAAGATATGAGAAGACCATGAGCGGATGGCACGGACCAGGAAGACTTGGCATAAGTTTGATGAAGGCGTATGTTTCTTGGGGAGTTGAAGGAGGATTATGAAGACGAAGAGGAGAAAGAGGGGGAGGAAGATGAGCTCTGGCAAACATCGTGACCATGGGAAAATAGATGGAATCAGACGTAGAAGAATACAGAGAGAAAAGGTCATTGCTAGGTTGACACTGTGGCGTGGGTGAGATAAAAAACATGACTGATGGAGAGCACGATAAAGCGAAGCTGTGCAGAAACATGGTCGACTATACCTAGCGGCATGGTATTTAACCTGACCGTAGGATTTAGAAATGATGCTGTAGAGGATCAAAGATTTCATATTTTCATAATCATAATTGTCCTGTACGGTCATGATGAGCATGGAACCACCACGTTAGCTGGTCACTTTGTTGGAAGCCTGCACCAAGCAGTCACAAGCTCTAAGTCATCTCAGGGTCAGAAATAACAAACCCATATTACTCATCACCAAGAAGATTCCATATGATATTTTTCAGAAAAAGTACCAGCCAAGTGTTCCACAAATTAAAAATCGGACAGATAGTTACGTGTTCATGTGAGGAAATAGTAGAACACGTTTACAAGCATATCTGCTTCACAGGAGAAGAAGGTTTGCACTTCAATCTTTGTCAACAATCTGTTTTAGGGAAAAACAGTATGGTGACGAGAAAAGCCTGAGACAGACTGCCAACTGAATGAAAGAAATTGATGTGGTTATATGAGATCGGTGAGAGAAACCTGAGACATCCAGACAACTATATCACCGAATTTGATGAGGTGATATGAGGACGATGAGAGAAGTCTGACACAGACCGCTAACTTTAAGGGAGCGATGGTTGTGGTTATACGACAGCGATGATAGAAACTGAGACAGACAGCCAACTGTAACAGAGAAATGGATGTGGTTATATGAGAGCAGCAATGGCACCCAAGACGCATCAAAAGTGAGGAATGCAGTAAGCGACCCATAGCTTGACTGCCTGCGTCAGGGTCAGCGAACCAGAGCTGACCAAGACCCTACTCCACCACCACGTGGTGGTCCTGGAAACAGGCTACACCCCTGCAGTCTGGCTGAGGAGTAGGGATCGAAGAGGGAAGGCAAACCCGGTCCCAAAAAATGCCGTGCGGAAGTCGGATGTGTCGGCCGAAAGGCGCAAATACCGCAGCTTCGATGTAAACGGACACAACGCATCCAACGTCCTTTTCAGGACGAACGAGGAAGAAGGAAGAAGAAGATATGAGAGCAGTGACAGAAGCCTGAGACAGACCGCCAACTTTAATATAGACATTGATGTGGTGTGAGAATACCACTGTTCATCAGATAGAATGAGATACCTTTTTCTGACAGATAGAATGACATACCTCTTTCTGACTGATAGAATGACATACCTCTTTCTGACTGATAGAATGACATACCTCTTTCTGACTGATAGAATGACATACCTCTTTCTGACTGATAGAATGAAATACCTCTTTCTGACTAATAGAATGAAATACCTCTTTCTGGCTGATAGAATGACATACCTCTTTCTGACTGATAGAATGATATACCTCTTTCTGACTGATAGAATAACATACCTCTTTCTGACTGATAGAATGACATACCTCTTTCTGACTGATAAAATGGCATACATTCTTTCTGACTGATAAAATGACATACTTCTTTCTGACTGATAGAATGAAATACCTCTTTCTGACTGATATAATGACATATCTCTTTCTGACTGTTAGAATGAAATGTCTCTTTCTGACTGATAGAATGACATATCTCTTTCTGACTGATAGAAGAAAATACCTCTTTCTGACTGATAGAATGACATACCTCTTTCTGACTGATAGAATGAAATACCTCTTTCTGAGTGGTAGAATGAAATTCCTCTTTCTGATTGATAGAATGAAATACCTCCTTTTGACTGAAAGAATGAAATACCTTTTCGTGACTGATAGAATGAAATACCTCTTTCTGACTGATAGAATAAAATACCTCTTTCTGACTGATAGAAGGAAATACCTCTTTCTGACTGATAGAATGAAATACCTCTTTCTGACTGATAGAATGAAATACCTAATTTTGACTGATAGAATGAAATACCTTTTTCTGACTGATAGAATGAAACACTTTTTTATGATAACATGACATATCTCTTTCTGACTGATAGAATGAAATACTTCTTTCTGAGTGGTAGAATGACATATCTCTTTCTGACTGATAGATTGACATACTTCTTTCTGACTGATAGAATGAAATGTCTCTTTCTGACTGATAGAATGAAATGTCTCTTTATGAATGATAGAATGAAATACCTCTTTCTGACTGATAGAATGAAATTCCTCTTTCTGATTGATATAATGACGTTTCTCTTTCTGGCTGATAGAATGAAATACCCCTTTGTGACTCATAGAATGACATATCTCTTTCTGACTGATAGAATGACATACCTCTTTCTGACTGATAGAGTGATAAACCTCTTTCTGACTGATAGAATGACATACCTGTTTCTGACTGATAGAATGACATACCTCTATCTGAGTGGTAGAATGAAATACCTCTTTCTGATTGATATAATGAAATACCTCTTTTTGACTGATAGAATGAAATACCTATTTGTGACTGATAGAATGAAATACTTCTTTCTGACTGATAGAATAACATATCTCTTTGTGACTGATAGAATGAAATACCTCTTTCAGACTGATATAATGAAATACCTCTTTCCAACTGATAGAAGGAAATACCTCTTTCTGACTGATATAATGAAATACCTCTTTCTGACTGATAGAATGAAATACCTCATTTTGACTGATATAATGAAATACCTTTTGTGACTGATAGAATGAAATACCTCTTTCTGACTGATAGAATAACATATCTCTTTGTGACTGATAGAATGAAATACCTCTTTCTGACTGATAGTATGAAATACCTCTTTCTAAATGATAGAATGAAATACCTCTTTCTGACTGGTGTAATGAAATACCTCTTTCTGACTGATAGAAAGAAATACCTCATTTTGTCTGATAGAATGAAATACCTTTTTGTGACTGATAGAATGAAATACTTTTTTCTGATAGAATGATATATCTCTTTCTGACTGATAGAATGAAATACCTCTTTTTGAGTGGTAGAATGACATATCTCTTTCTGACTGATAGAATGACATTCTTCTTTCTGACTGATAGAATGAAATGTCTCTTTCTGACTGATAGAATGACATACGTCTTTCTGACTGATAGAATGACATACCTCTTTCTGACTGATATAATAAAATACCTCTTTCTGACTGATATAATGACATATCTCTTTCTGAATGATAGAATGAAATACCTTTTTCTGACAGATAGAATGAAATTCCTCTTTCTGATTGACATAATGATGTTTCTCTTTCTGGCTGATAGAATTAAATACCTCTTTATGACTCATAGAATGACATATCTCTTTCTGACTGATAGAATGAAATACCTCTTTCTGAGTTATAGAATGACATATCTCTTTCTGACTGATAGAATGATATATCTCTTTCTGACTGATATAATGACATACCTCTTTCTGACTGATAGAATGACATACCTCTTTCTGACTGATAGAATGACATATCTGTTTCTGACTGATAGAATGACATACCTCTTTCTGACTGATAGAATTAAATGCCTCTTACTGATTGATAGGATGACATACCTCTTTCTGACTGATAGAATGAATACCTCTTTCTGATTGATGGAATGAAATACCTCTTTTTGACTGATAGAATGAAATACCTTTTTCTGACTGATAGAATGATACATCTCTTTGTGACTGATAGAATGAAATACCTCTTTCTGTCTGATAGAATAAAATACCTCTTTCTGACTGATAGAATGAAATACCTCTTTCTGACTGATAGAATGAAATACCTCTTTCTGACTGATAGAATTAAATACCTCATTTTGACTGATAGAATGAAATACCTTTTTCTGACTGATAGAATGAAACCCTTTTTTCTGATAGCATGACATATCTCTTTCTGACTGATAGAATGAAATACCTCTTTATGAGTGGTAGAATGACATATCTCTTTCTGACTGATAGATTGACATACTTCTTTCTGACTGATAGAATGAAATGTCTTTTTCTGCCTGATAGAATAAAATTCCTCTTTCTGATTGATATAATGACGTTTCTCTTTCTGGCTGATAGTATGAAATACCCCTTTGTGACTCATAGAATGACATATCTCTTTCTGACTGATAGAATGAAATACCTCTTTCTGAGCTAGAGAATGTCATATCTCTTTCTGACTGATAGAATGACATACCTGTTTCTGACTGATAGAATGACACACCTCTATCTGAGTGGTAGAATGAAATACCTCTTTCTGATTGATAGAATGAAATACCTCTTTTTGACTGATAGAATGAAATACCTTTTTGTGACTGATAGAAGTAAATACCTCTTTCTGACTGATAGAATAACATATCTCTGTGTGACTGATAGAATGAAATACCTCTTTCTGACTGATAGAATGAAATACCTCTTTCTAACTGATAGAATGAAATACCTCTTTCTGACTGATATAATGAAATTCCTCTTTCTGATTGATAGAATGAAATACCTATTTTTGACTGATATAATGAAATACCTTTTTGTGACTGATAGAATGAAATAACTCTTTCTTACTGATAGAATAACATATCTCTATGTGACTGATAGAATGAAATACCTCTTTCTGACTGATAGAATGAAATACCTCTTTCTAATTTATAGAATGAAATACCTCTTTCTGACTGATTTAATGAAATACCTCTTTCTGACTGATGAATGAAATACCTCATTTTGACTGATAGAATGAAATACCTTTTTGTGACTGATAGAATGAAATACTTTTTTCTTATAGAATGACATATCTCTTTCTGACTGATAGAATGAAATACCTCTTTCTGAGTGGTAGAATGACATATCTCTTTCTGACTGATAGAATGACATTCTTCTTTCTGACTGATAGAATGAAATGTCTCTTTTTGACTGATAAAATGACATACGTCTTTCTGACTGATAGAATGACATACCTCTTTCTGACTGATAGAATAAAATACCTCTTTCTGACTGATATAATGACATATCTCTTTCTGAATGATAGAATGAAATACCTCTTTCTGACTGATAGAATGAAATTCCTCTTTCTGATTGATATAATGACGTTTCTCTTTCTGGCTGATAGAATTAAATACCTCTTTATGACTCATAGAATGACATATCTCTTTCTCACTGATAGAATGAAATACCTCTTTCTGAGTTATAGAATGACATATCTCTTTCTGACTGATAGAATGATGTATCTCTTTCTGACTGATATAATGACATACCTCTTTCTGACTGATAGAATGACATACCTCTTTCTGACTGATAGAATGACATATCAGTTTCTGACTGATAGAATGACATACCTCTTTCTGACTGACAGAATGAAATACCTCTTTCTGATTGATAGAATGAAATACCTCTTTCTGACTGATAGAATGAAATACCTCTTTCTGATTGATAGAATGACATACCTCTTTCTGACTGATAGAACAACGTACCTCTTTCTGACTGATAGAATGAATACCTCTTTATGATTGATGGAATGAAATACCTCTTTTTGACTGATAGAATGAAATACATTTTTCTGACTGATAGAATGACACTTCTCTTTCTGACTGATAGAATGAAATACCTTTTTCTGACTGACAGAATGACATATCTCTTTCTGACTGATAGAATGACATACTTCTTTCTGACTAATAAGATAACATGTCTCTTTGTGACTGATAGAATGATATAATCTCTTTCTGACTGATAGAATGACATACCTCTTTCTGACTGATAGAATAACATATCTCTTTCTGACTGATAGAATGACATATCTGTTTCTGACTGATAGAATGACATTTCTCTTTTTGACTGACAGAATGCATATCTCTTTCTGACTGAAAGAATAAAATACCTCTTGCTGACTGATAGAATGACATACCTCTTTCTGACTGATAGAATAAAATACCTCTTTCTGACTGACAGAATAACAAATCTCTTTCTGACTGATATAATGACATATCTGTTTCTGATCGATAGAATGACATATATGTTTTTAACCGATAGAATGACATATATCTTTTTAACCGATAGAATGGCATATATCTTTCTGACGACATAATGACATATTTGTCTGACCGATAGAATGACATATATCTTTCTGACATATCTCATGTTGACTGACAGAATGACGTATATATTTCTGACTGCGAGAATAACATATCTCTTTCTGACTTATAGAATAACATATCTCTTATTAACCAATAGAATGAAATATTTCTCTCTGACTGACAGAATAAAATAACTCTTACATTCTGATAGTATGAATTATCTCTGCATCTGATAGTATGAATTATCGTTTTCCGTCTCACTGATGATACATTTCTGTCGGTTTAAGTGAAAGCAATCTTCCATTCCGTTTAACAGTATGAATTATCTTTATATCTGATAGAATGAATTATCTTTATACTAGCAATAACCCGTCAAAATTGACAGGTTTTTAATTATAGTGTGTCGTTTCTGTTACATGTATTACACTACTGTTGTCATTTCATTGCAGGCGACCGCCATTAGATATTTGTAGTGAAAATTATATGGATGTATTTAATATGAAGACATGGAGTAACCTTCCTAAATGACATGTGGATCAGTGATAATGATCTAATGGACCGTAAATTGACGAAATAACTAAAATTTCTTTTATGACAACATGTCTCGTAAAATTGTTCGTGCATCTTTTAAAATCTTGCCCTGGTCGAGTTAAATCAGTTTCCCGAATGAAACTGGACAGAAGAGTATCTTGATTGTCTGTTGATTTAATCTGCATCTCCGCACCTTCCTGTCTCCAGTTCATGTACTGTTTATCAATTGTGTTGTTGGCTTCTTTCCATAATCAAACTGTGCATGCACACCGTCATTTGCGCACTTTTCTATTTTCGGGAGACTACATATAAGAGAAACAATACAATTATTGTCTAACTTTCAACCACAGTTGCACCCCTTAGCTGTGGTTGAAAGTTAATGTACTCTCTCGAAAATAGAAAAGTACGCAAATGACGGTGTGCATGATGTGACCGACCGACCGACCGACGTACTTACGGCGGGAATTATAGTATTGGATATCTGATAGTATGAATTATCTTTGTGTATCTGATAGTATGAATTATCTCTATATATCTGATAGTATGAATTATCTCTGTGTATCTAATAGTATGAATTATCTCTACATCTGATAGTATGAATTATCTCTACATTCCACTCCCCTACGGAAGTATCTGCTATGGGACTATCTTTTTCTCTCCCATCTTTGTTTTATCACTCCTCAGACTTATTTACCGGTCAGCGATAATACGTTTATCTTATTCTCTCGGTCCAACATTTGACCCGAAGTGAAAAGCTGATGACGGTGTTTACCCAAGACGGTATAGCTCACGAACACGCAAAGAAAGCCGTCTGAAGGATAGGTGATAATTAGATTATCGCATCCGCTGGCCCCTGTCTGTATCATTATCACAGATAATTTATCTGGGTAAACAATCTTGACGGAAGGCACTTAGACAGGTAATCAGTTCACACATTTGTTTGTGACAGTGCACAAGATGTCACCGGAAATATTACGTCTTATTATAAAGAGGTCACGTGTGGTAATATTAAATTTAATATTTTAAACACGCGGGGGAAATTATGAATTTAAACACCCCAACCCACGTAGTGCGAAAAGAGCTTACGATTGGATTAAAGTGAGAGCCGGAATATACAATGAATCTCATCGGCAAGTTTGCCGGGAAGTACAATATGTGATTTGAACTGGAAACTGAAAATAAAATCTAGCGAACTCAGAGACACAGAACAGACAGCTTCGCAACTTTAAACGAGCAACCCCCAAAAAGCCAGAAAGAGAAGGATTGGACCTAGAATTCCATATTTATAAGAGACAGATCGAAGTATTTGGGAAACTTAAAACCTTAAAAAGTAAGCCCGCCTTTATAAATGCAAGACTGTAAACTTAAGGGACCAGGACTTTAAATACAGAGTCTGGTCCCCTAAAGGAATTGGATCGCCCATCGAAGAGGAATTACTAGTTTCCCAGGCAAGTGTATCACAGAACACCCGTCATAAAACGGAATTACTATACTTTCCCAGACCAAGTGATTCGAGGCATATAACCTAAATTGCTCGTGTCCATCCGAAAACTATGCGAGGAGATTGTGTATAACCCACAATTTTGGGGTAAGTGTAACATTTATTTGTATAAATGTGAATTTAACATGTTTTCTTGCTAAGTGGTTATATATGAGGCTGGCAACCTCAACATACGAAAATAGTATATTCATAAACCACTACAGCAATTGCTGGTGATTGTTTCTGCTTAGTCGTGCGGAAAACCAGACAGCAGAGGTGACCCTAGACTCCGACTGGAGTAGTGATGAGTGATGATTACCTCACATGTGCCTCAAGTGTATCATATCATTTTGGGAGATATATGTAGCTTGTTAATGTTAGTTCATGCAAAAATCATTATTCGCGCCCAGACACATTATCCCAGTTAATACCCAGAGCAATATTGATGAATTTTAATCAGCTTTCTTGAGCTATGTTGTGTACTCAATAATTTTAATTCTTCTAAGAGATTAACATTGGTGGGTGGACAGCGAATTGATGCGTCTGTTAAGCTTTCAACTCAGTGTACTTAGCCGAGGCATTTTTCTTTCTATTTTTTTCTAAAAATATACGTGGTTACAAGCGTCAGACGGTTTGAAGTACTAACGTTACGACGCCGCTAGTATGTGGAGAAGTGCACTCATCACCAAAAAGAAGTGACGGAAACCACGGCGACAGGACTCAGCTAGAGTTAAGTTTTCGCGTAAAATAGGCGAAAGCAACGGACTTTGATAAATCCCCACCTACGTCTCAGTGACGAAAACTTGTATTTACAGAAAAATTTCACCAATCTTTCCATATTTATTTTAACTGTTAAAGACTAATTCATTATTAAAATTGTTACATGTTGTTTTAAAACTAAACAATCCTAGTCGCTTCAGTTTTTTATATGTATGAAAGCAAACGTATGAGTCAGAAGATTTTATATATATATATTGTCGTAAATTTATTTTGAGAGAAAGAGTCTTAGAAATAGTAGTCCGGTTTAGAGTGTAGAATGATGGTGAAAAAAAGCTCAGTGATAGAAATGTAGAGATTAAATATGATGCTCCACAGAGTGCTGGAGGAGAGTAAAGACAGACTTATTTACGACAAATCGTTTCTCTCAATCTTCTCTTCCACTCTCCTGGTCAAACAATTATTTGCTAGTTTTCCAGATACACATCTGCGCTCACACCGATTTGGTGCTTCAAACACACAGACGACGTGGATACAACTATCTTAAACAAATAGGGGAATTTTTATGGGCTTTGGGTAGTCCAACACCGTAACGATTAAGTTTATGTTGTTTATTAAAGTTAAAAAAGACAATCACTAAAATAATCAATTGTTTACAACAAGAATTATCAAAATTTACAGAAAAATGCAAATAAGAAGGTAGGGAGGGGGGTGAAGAAGATTGGTATCGACTAAGCCCGTCCCGCTTATTAGACAAAGATAAACCCAGTCCAAAGATAGATAGTTATCAGGAACGTAGGTAAGTTAGCCTAACAGTAAAGTTAATTACTCTGAAAAGAGGTGTTACAAAATTAGGTATAGGTGGTAGAAAGAAATCCTGTTCTTCCCAATTGTTCTTCCCTTTACTAAGCAAATGAAAAGGAGGGGGTTTTAAACAGAGTTAACAAATTATCAACTATCCCACTTAAAGGAACAATGTAGGGTATACAGAAAAGATATATATTACCAGGTAAGCAAGTTAACAAAATGGTTACACAAAAGAATTAATTTCCTGTCATTCATACACGCGCTAGTAAAGGCCTTCACTCATCTTGCTCTCACTTACCGATTGTGAAAAAATCTTGCACTCCATAGAATAACACAACAGCAGTTACACCTCAAACTAAATGTATGAGTGTTTGTTCAAGTTCCAGCCCCAGATTAGCGGGTAGGCGGTCAGCACATAAAAGGATCCCGTAATCGCTGGAAAATGAATCTGTAATTGTGTCTCTTTTCTTAATAACAGTTTCTATGGGAGGGCACGGTCTCTGATACCGGGGTGAGGATGGTGTGGTCTATTTGACTATGCCGCTGATAATAAAATTCTTACGCGTACTGGTACACTTTATCCGTGAGGTATGGTTTAAGTCCAGTGAGAAAACTAGTCACATCACTGTTCAGGAAAATATGAATTCTCTCTCTGTGTCAGTAAACTAACAAAAGCTCGGGCCAGTGTTCTTCTTCCCGTTACGACTTAATTGGCTTGATGGTAGGTTAAATTTGTCTTTGGGTGTGCTTTCTTTGCTATAAGTTAGATAGCGGAATTCCAAACATAGAATCGCCTCAAAGATTAAAAATTTACACAGTCTCAACAAGTTCTGCGTCAGGGGAACTCTACACACTGTTTATGCTTTGCTTTGCTTAGATTGATTTCTTTATTGCTTTCTTAATGCTGGGATCGCGCAGGTTACGATCACTCGCTTTGCACAGAACAGAATTCACTGCAAATATGTATAAAATCCATGGGATAATCTAGCAAGATTTCAAATATAGCTAGCTAGCCACCTTTGATAGAGACGATCCTTGTTGACACAAGGTGGTCGCGCTCGATCAATGGAAAGAAAGCCAGACTGGCTGTCTAAGAAATCCGTCTGAGACATGTACGCAAATACAGGTGATAATATGTAATTGCTTCCGCTGGACCATCTCTGCAGCAATAGTACGGTAACCTGTCAGAGGAGACTATATGGGCGAAAGGTATTAGCCAGGAAATACGTTCTCCAATGTGTTTGTGAGTTTGTACAAATACAATCGGAAGTATTACTGCCATATTCGAAAGAGGTCACGAGTTTAAATTTTAAAGTTGATATTTTCAAACACACGTGGGATAGTAATGGTTTAACACCCCGACCCACATAGTTCTAAAAAGCTTACCATTGGATTAATTTGAGAGCCGGAATAGACTTCGGCTGTCATTGGCAAGTTTGTCGGTACCACCTGGGACTTGAACTGAGAAATGGAAATATAATCTAGCAACATCGGAGACACAAATCAGACTGCATCGCAACGTCAAATTAGCAACTCCCAGGAGCCAGAGAGACATAGGACTAGTATTCCAGAATTATAAGTGACAGATCAAAGTATTTGGGCGTCTTTATAACTTAAAAGAGAACCCGCAATTTTAAATACCAAGACTGGAAACTTAAGGAATCAGAGCACCCGTCATAAGAGGAATACTAAAATTTCCCCGACCAAGTGTTCGAAGCATCTAATCAAAGTTGCTGTGTCCATTCTACTGTGCCAGGAGATTGTATATCCCATTTGGGGTAAGTTGTGAACATATAGTTTAAAATGTGAATTGTGACATGTCTGTACTTGCTAAGTGGTTATACCAGTCATAGGAGGCTGGCAACCTCAACATATGAAAATAGTATGTTCATAAACCACTACAGCAAGCACTGGTGTTTGCTTTATGCTAGTTCGCACAGGAAAGCGAAAGCAGAAGCGACCCCAGACTCCGAATGGAGCAGTGAGATAATTACCTCACAGGTTCCTAGGGTGGATAATATAATTTTGTGAGATATGTGTACTTTTATAATGTTAGTTCAGGCAAGCCATTGCACTCGCGCTGTCCAGACACATTTTCCCCATTTAAGTGACCAGAAGAATAACCGTGATTTCTAATCATATTTCCTGAGTTATACTGTGTATACTTAGGGAGAATAATTATTTAGAGAGGCTAACATTGGTGGGTGCACAGTGAGACAATGCGCCTGTTAATCTGCAGCCCACAAATGTACTTAGCAGAGGCATTTGTTCTTTTATTTTTCTTAAAGTTCGTGGTTCGAAGCTACAAGACGGTTCTTAGACCAGGCCAGTCTGAAGTAAGAATCTTCGCCACTATTTTGTGATTTAAGAAACTGGGTTCGCCCCCAACTACCTTCAGTGGAAACGTTGTGAAG